>JAHHUM010000364.1:166815-295359 GCA_036173005.1 Crenichthys baileyi
CCCAAAACAGAATACAAACAAAGTTGAGAATAAGAGAGATGGAAACAACTAAAATTGAGCCACATACTGAGTTTGTGTTTCTTACCGAGGGTATTTTGTTGATTTATCTGCTAGGTGCACCTTCATCTATGGGACTCCCACCATGTATGTTGACATGCTTAATCAGCCGGATTTGGCTAAATATGATTTGTCATCCGTAGAGGGGGGTAAGAAAAACTGATGGATATTATTTTTGTTATTTTATTATTTGCAGATGTATTTTTATTTCTGTGCATTTGTTTTTTTAGCTCTTCTTTATTTTGCCCTGCAGGTCTCATGGCTGGCTCCCCATGTCCCCCAGAACTGGTGAAGAAATTGGTTTTTCTAATGGACATCAAAGAAATGACAGTGGGTAGATTTTCACAAACAATCCTCTTAGTAAATGGGTAATTGTAGGATTGCAAAAAAATCCAATTTATGACTTATCTTAATAGTGCTGTTTAGCTTTTAATCACAAGAGGGGGACAAATCATATATTTGAGAAGTAAGGCCAAATAAAAGACAGAAGAAAAATTGTTTACTTTCTTAAAAATGTTTATTGGATGTGAACAATCATTATCACTTCCAAACGTGAAGTATAAACATGTTGAATATAGAATAAATGAGCTAAACCCCCTTAGATATATCTTATTTAGTAAAAACATTTAAAAAAAAATCTTGCATTTGCCCTCTTGTTGCACACTGTGGGAAGAAAAATATACTCTGTACAGTTTGTGGGGAATTTTACAATGAAGGATGACACCGAAAGAACAAAACTTGGCTTAATCACCTGTTTTTGTGTTCTTTTGGACCTACAGCACCTTTCAAAAGTATTCATACACTTTAAACTTAAAATTTCCCGCATTTTGTCACATTACAACGTAAAACTTCATTATATTTGTTTGGGGTTTTAGATAACTTTCTGTATACAAAAAAGCCTTAATCAGTATATTTCTCCTGTCTCCAGCCTGATTTTAAAGTCACAAAATGTATTTTCTATTCCAAATGAAGATGGCATTTGAAGTTCCATATATTTTGTAAAGCATTGACCCATTGATAAAGATTTGAGCTGATTCTGATTTCTCTTAAGTAGCTGCAATATAAGAAGATATAAAGCAGGATTCAAACCTTCTAGCCTTCTTGCCATGAATGGTGATGAATGAAATCAAGAACTTTATTGTCTCATGCTAAGTAACTTCTTCTGTTTCGCCGCCCGAATGGCAGAAGTGAGAACAGTGAGTGCTGTGGGTGTATTTGGTCTCTGGTGATGTTTATAAGCTTTCTTTGCAACCCTGGTAGTATAAATGTCTTGTAGTGAGTGGAGTGAAGTTCCACAGATAAATTGTGCATTGTTAATGGCAGACCAACACAAAGTGGTTCATGCATGTGAAATGGGAGGATTGAGGCAGAGGTTCATCCTCCAACAGGATGCCAAACCTAAACATTCAAACAGAGCTGCAATGGAATGGTTTATAGATCAATGAATATTCATGTGTTAGAATGGCCTAGTCAAAGTCCAATTGAGATTCTGTGGCGACACTTGAAAACTGATGTTCACAGATGCTCTCCATCCTGTCTGACCAATCTTGACCTATTTTGCTAAGAACAATCAGCAAACATTTTTGCACATCTAGAGACTAAAACATATTAATTATCCCAACCAAAGAACTGGTTTTATCAATTGCAATCCCAGTGTGCAGCTCTCTGGACCGAGAAGATAGCGGCGTTTTTGTGCAGGCCAGAGCTACTGGTCTAGACGGGACGATGTTGATCCTGCTCATAAGAACACATTCTTCAAGTAAGGTTTATGTGTCTGGGGTGAGATTAAGCTTCAATTAAGAATAGGACGATCCAGGATTATTTTGTAATTTTTTGTGAGGTTTTGGACTGTTTGTGTTTAGGCTTTGAGCTAAACGTTTTTCTCCCTGCAGCTCCTCTTGAATGTTGGTGGTTTTCACTGTCTTTCCATTGAATGGCTTTTAAGACAACCTTTGAGTTAGATTTTTACTTTTTGAAGTTATTTTCGGATAATACAGCAGTAATCACCGTTTATTATTTGGTGCTTCTCACATTGTGTGCTAACTGCCCTGCTAAATGGGCCTGGCTGTGGTTTGCTACTGGTGAAGTATTTTGGGCTTATTATTGTGTAAAAGTAATTTGCTGTCTAAAGGCCTGGGCTCGTATTATCCCTTTTTGTAAAACTGTCTGATAATACAGTTACCTATTAGTGATTTTGGTTAATATTTATTCAATATTAATTCCACTTATTCATTATATTTTTTAAATTGTAGTAGCAATCACAATTTCATAGTATATTTTGAATATCTAAATGTTGTGGATGATTTTGGTTAGAAATTATAACTTATTAATTATGACTGTTAGTTCGAATTTTTATAAATATTCACGATCAAATAATCATAATTGCACAACACAACTATGCACTACTTTGTGTTGGTCTATCACATAAATCAAATTGAAACATATTGAAGTTAGTGGTTGCAACGTGACGAAATGTGAAAATGTTTAAGGGCTATGAATACCTTTTGTAAGGGACTGCATTTAGATGTCCTGGCTCTTTTCTAAATGAACGATTGATTTTCAGTAAAAAGAAGGGTACTAAAGGCCCCTCAGCTGTAACTAAATCTTCAGCGTTAGCTCAATCAAACAAATATCTTGAACACGTCACAAAAAAACAAAATTCTCCTTTTTTGTTGTGAAATGCTTCTGTTTTTTGTTCTGGTTGTCTCCTTCATAGCTGCTTCCACTTTATTATTCAGTCTTTGATATGAATGATGTAAAGAAAAGCATATGTGTTTGTATGTACCATCATGCATCAAGCTTTTTCTTTAAAACAGTATCAGAGGAGAGTCAGGAAGTGCTGCTGTCGTTGTAGCTGGTCACCTGGACAGACTCCTTCTTTCTGCCTCCTGCAGAGGAAGACAGCCATGGCAAAAAATAATAATAATAATATTAAGCTGCCAAATGAAACAGTTTTCCCTCCAAGCAGACACCCCATGACCTGAACTCAATGTTCAGGACCCTAGGGCCAACATCGAAAACTTCAGACATGGACAGAAGGCAGTACACATTTCATCGGTCACAAAAAGACAGGGTGAAAAACAGAAATGTGTAAAGTTAAATATGAGCTTCTCAAAAAAACCATGTCTAACCTCATTCCTACTCATTCAATGTTAGATGGGACAGCTGTAAATTGTCAGTCACTCCTCAAGGATGTGCTTTGGGTCCTTTAAAGGGAAAAAATCTACATCTCGGGTATTTACAAAGATGGTGATCAGTAAAGAGATTGTATCAAAAATATTGTTCAACTTTGTGTTTTGGTTTCTGTATTCACAATAAGCAAACAAATGTTAGGGAGTTGTTTTTTATCACTCAAAACTGACTTAATTGTCCCTTTTTAGAAACTGGAGAACCATCTCTAAAGTTCAGTAATCAACATGTAAAATTGAATTCGTTTTTTTGATGTATTTTTATTTTAGGACGCATGTATAAAAAATGCTTCCAAAGATGCGCTTCAGCTATATGGCGTGTTAGGAGTTAAATACCTGTATAGCTTAAGGTTCCATGACGTCGACCAGTCCTGCTTTTTTTTGTCTTGTTCTTACAGCGCTTAAAGGCAATGCTATCTCTGACTTGTATGCCTTTCTGTGAAGTTGGCGATGCACAAGTTGCATTTATTTGATTTTGGTGGGAGTCCATCCATCTGAAAGCATAGATGAAAACAGAAAACACGTGTCCTTACTTGTTATTTAACAAGCGAAAAAATAGACTGGTATTTATTTCAGCTTTTTAAAAGTCTAACATGAGTTGGAAACAGTCCGCGTTTCTTGCTGGCAGCCATGTTTTAGAGTATTAGACTCTGCTTGGTTAGTAATATTTAGATTTGAAAAGTATTAAACCTGTAGCTTTAGAAACTTGTGGTTCCCAGACATTTGCAGTGTTTTTATCTTGTACTGTCAGAAGTAGAAAGTGAAATTAGAATTGTTTTCACTGGTCTGCCATGAAAGTTGTGTGGCATAGATAGAATTTAGACCATTGAGATTTTAGGCTCAAATCAAAGCCTAAATGCTTAAAGCTAACCAATTGCTCTAGATACAAACAGCTAACCAAGAGCTCTGGTCCAAGCTCCCAATAGATAACGCTGCGCCTTACCCTATCTCTACTGAACATAGGTGAGGATTGACAGACCATTAAAATGTTGCTTTGGTTTTTGGCTCAGCTCTTGGCTCAACACCTGGATTCCTGCACATCATCCTATGATTACTCTTGAACAAGACACCAAAATAATCTGACTAATCCTGGAGAGAACATTCTCCCTTTTTTCTGATTGAGAATTGTGACCTTAGACTCAAACTGAAGAAGCTGAATCTCATCTCACTCATAACACTGAGGTGTAATCCAATCCAGTGCACACTGAAGTCCATGACCAATACTAGATGCCAATGGAACAACATTATCTGCAAAAGACAAGATCCTGAGTTTCTGAAACCAGGCACCCTCGTCTTCATGGCTTCATGTTAAGATCGTGTCCATGGACATCATAAACACGACTGAGGATGAAAGGTAGCTCTAAAATAATCCAACCCGCACTAGGGGACATGGTTGTAAACATTTCTCCAGATCTACAAGACCTGTGGACTGAGCAACCAAGCTCCTATGACCCTCTCAGGTATCCCATTAGTTTAAAGATGTGGTTCTCTGTTCCATGGCCAGGATGCTATACTGCTGTTCCTGAATGCAAAGGTTAAGAATCAGTAGGTCTTCCTTTTCAATGCCTAAGAACATATAACAGCGAGGCTGAAAATCCCTCAATGGGTGGGAAACGTTCTCCGATCCCATTTCCTAAAGACTGACACCACCATCCTGGTCTGTGATTCTACAGATGTTGTTTCAGTCCTCCATGTACCATTAAAAAGGCACATCAACCACTATAGCCCCACAATGTCTAGAGCTTTTAGCATCTCAGGATGAATCTCGTCCAGACCTGGCAGTCTGCCACAGATGACTACTATGGTAATGGACTCACCTTCCCCTGTGTCCTCAGGACACACTGACAGACACTTTAGCCCCTCAACTTAACATGAGTTTTCTGTGATGCTGGTGTCATTTATGCTGTACATCACTGTTTGGTATAAATTGCAGACTCTTAAGCACACCCGGAAAGATGCAGTAAGTTCTTTGTGCATTAACATAATTAAATGCCATGTCATTTTAATGTCATACATGTGGTCGTTGGCTCTAAGTTTTGCAAACTTAAAATATCATAGCAATTCTAAGACGTTAAAGTGGTCTCAGGTGAGTCTCTTACTTGCGTAGTGGAACTAGCTGGCATGAGCAGTTCCAGGGGTTGTTGAAGATGGTCATGTTGATGATGGTTCCTAACTGCATAGCGCTGGGAAGGGACTTAAGCTTGTTGTTGTCCAGGTGAAGAAACTTAACTGCTTTTACGTCATTAAATGCACCACCAGAGAACTAGAAAAAAGGGAGAATCAATCATTAGTTAGTTTTTCACTGCTTGAAATTTCAGTCTTGTTTATCTTGTTCATCACAAAACAAAATGTGTACTAAAAGACACAGATAATTTCTTTTTTCTGGAATGAAAGCCTCTTTTCATCCTTCCTCCTGCTCCCTTACATATGTAAACATTGACATTTACTGGCCTCCTTCCTTTACCTTCAGTTTTATAGGCATCTGTGAAGATGCTGAAACCTTCAGTAAGGTGCCAGCTGAACTGACCTGTGTCAAGTTTGTCTCCTCAAGGAGCAAGGCTGCTCTTTAAAGGGTTCTTTCATCTTAGACTGAAAGAGATGAGGCTATTCGGAAATTTCCACTAGTGTTTTGAAGAAATGGAGGATTTACATCATGGCAGAGCTGTTTTGCTCCTTTTGCTGTCTCCATTTCTGGGCTGCTCCTCTGCCAGTTTGACTCCCAAAGAGCCTGTTATCCATTCAGCAGGATAAAAATACTCCTCTGCATGCACTGTGGAGCACCCTGCCTCTATTTACCTGTCTTTAAACCCCTCCTGACCTGTTTACAAAACCCTTCGAGCCAGGGAGCAAAACACGCTGCTGAAAATATTGCTTGTGTAATAATTAGACCTAGATATGCTTGGCCAATATCCTGCAAACAAAAACACTGGCTGAAAAAGTGCCAAATTTGTCTGGCTGCGTGAGCTTGCCAGCTCCCCCTGCTTCCACCTGGTTTCCCACCATCCCAGGGTAAAAGCTTATTTTACAAATGTCCTCCCTTTGAGTGCCTCATTTCACTGGCACAGTTAAACTCAAATATTGTCTTAACCTCAAGTATCAGACGAATGTCCTCTCAGGGGTGTCTGAATAAGAGTTCATACTGTACACTGGCAAAATGATGTGGGCAAACAGGGGGATGTCTACAGACTGCTGTGAAAATGTCAGTGTCTTGGTCCCGGTGACTTTTATAAAATCCAAAGTATTTATCAGTTGGGCCTTCATGCATAAATGGGGATAATCTTATGATTACTTAACTTTCTGTTTGATTCAAAATTTCTATCGAAGAACCTACAGCATTTTTTTTCTCTTTTATGTGTAATGGTCTTAACAAAAACAGAATCAGTCAAAGTTCAACAGGTCAACCTCAAAGAAAACCTAAAATTGGGCTTGGCTAGGAAAATCCTACTTGGTGCATTTTTAATTTAATTGTTTATTTTTATTTTGGTAATGCAGTTCTTTTATAAACTAATGGAACATGAAGTGCAAAAGTCTTATTTCTATTGTACTGAAACATTTGTATTCAGCTTAATCAATACTTTGTTGAACTACCTGCTTCAGTTGCATTTGCAAGTCTTTTGGGGTATATTCTACCAGCTTTGCACATCTAGAGACTAAATGTTTTGCCCAATTTTCTTTACAAAATGGTCAGATTTGATGGAGAGCAGCTGTGGAGAGCACCTTCCAGTCTTGCCACAGATTGTCAGTTGGCTTTAGGTCTAGACTTTGACTAGGTCATTCCAACACTTTAATATGTGTTGATCTAAACCTTTCTACTATTAACTCTGGCTGTATATTTAGGGTTAGGCACCTGTCTCAAGTTTTTTGCAGCCTCTAGCAGGTTTTCTTCCAGGATTTCCCTGTATTTTAGCTCCAAGCAACGCTGAAGAAAAGCATCCACACAGCAAGATCCTATCTCTTATAGTTTCACTTCAGGAATGCTGAATTCAGGATGATGTGTGGTGTTAGCTTCCCAACCTCCACCCTCTTGTCACACAAATGAGAATTCCTAATTTGCCAAAAGTTCAGCTCTGGTCTTACCTGATCAGGGCACCTTCTTCCACATGTTTGCTGCCTTCCCTTCATGGCGTGTGGCAAATGTTAAAAGAATTTTAAGAACAACTAGTAGTTGCCTTGTTACCAGATTATTCCACCTGAGCTGTGGATGCAGCTCCTCCAGAGGTACCTGCGATTCTTGGCTGCTTCTCTGATTGTTGCTATCCTTGCCCAACATGTCAATTTTGATAAACCATCATGTCTTGGTACATTTGAAGTTGTGCCATGTTCTTTCCATTTTCATTTCCATGTGATGTTCAAAGCTTAGGATATAGTTTTATTCCCCGACTGACCTGTCTACTGTGTTACTCGATTTTCATGATGCTGTTTGTTCACTAATGTTCTCTAATAAACCTCTGAGGCCTACACAGAACAGCTGGATTCATACTGAGATTAAATTACACACAGATGGACTATATATATTAATTTTTGAGAATACTGAGGGGGATTACCGTTTTATTTAGCCATTTAAATTATATTTATCACAAAAAATACATTTAGATTTGTGATTGTAACATGACAAAAGGGGAAAAAAGTAAAAGTGGTGTGAAATGCACAACAGGTTTGGGCATTAGTCCAAATCTGTTGTGCATTAGGGCGTCAGTTGAAGGCCTCTGTATGGTTTCCGCATCTGGTAATCAATTGTGACCTTGGTAACACGCCTGGTTCTGCTCATGCCATTTTCTGGTTAGAAAGACAGTTCACAGATTCATCATGGCATACGAAACTTGCTTGCACGTAGTTACAAAGTTCAAGGCTGTTTGTGAACAACCACAAGAAAAGTGCTCTTGGTTTGAATTCTATGGTGCTGGCCATTTCTTCCCCTCAACATTTTGCACCCAATTTAACAACCAATGATTTAAGCTTATTTTCTTTATTTACTTGTGGTCTACACAAGGACAATGCCATTAGAGTTCAAACCAGAGTTCTTTTGGTTTGATCAGGATTCACAACTAGGGATCAGAACCAAAATAAATAGAAATGGGGTTTAATACAAAGTTTCCAGAATACTCGACTAACAAGAGTAATAAACTGATATGCAAGAGTAAATAAGTATATGGTTAGGTGCAAAATGGTTGTAGGAAGGGATGAAATGGGAATTAAGTATGCAATGGGCGTCCAAATTGACCCAAGGCTGACTTTAAGCTAATTGCAATAGTGGTAAAAATGACTGTGAAGACATTGGATATTAGGATATTCATGTATGGAGTTTATAAAATACAGTTATTCAGCAAAATCTATAGTTCTAAATTTTTCTCTGTGTAGAAACCTGCCAAAAATTGTTCCAACTTAAAACTAACATTCAAGCTTTCTTTAAAGTATTTAAAATAAAGCAAAATGAGTTTAAAGTTACTTAAGAAGATACTTTTGGATTTATTTTTTA
The DNA here is from genome assembly GCA_036173005.1 of Crenichthys baileyi. Classification (NCBI taxonomy): domain Eukaryota; kingdom Metazoa; phylum Chordata; class Actinopteri; order Cyprinodontiformes; family Goodeidae; genus Crenichthys; species Crenichthys baileyi. The sequence continues at coordinate 175,537 of JAHHUM010000364.1, forward strand.
CCTGGATAATTTTTCAGTACTTTTGAATCATAGATTTTAGATCGGTGCTTTTAATTATGAAGTAAACAGGGCTTACCTTCTCCAAGCCCATGTTGTCCAAATGTAGTTTCTCCATGTAACGTCCAAAACTTTGGAAGGCGTTGTCTGGGATCGTTCTCATGGGGTTGCTTCCCAGCATGAGCTCTTCCACCACCCGTAGTTTTCTCATGGCTGCACCAGGATAAGTGGACAGTTTGTTCCTATCCAAGTGAAGTATAGCTAGGTTCTCCACATCATCCAGGGATCCTGGATGCAGTGTTGTCAGTTTATTTCCGCTCAAGTTCAGCCAACGCAGGTCCTTGGTGCCTGCAAAGGTCCCTGGCTGCAGTTCCTGCAGCCTGTTATCACTGAGCTGCAGAGCAAAGAGGTTGATCATGGGGGAGAAGATGCCCTTGGACAGCTCGCTGATCTGGTTTCCATCCAGGTGGAGGTAGGTTAGCTTGGTGAGGTCCTCAAAGGCGCCAGACTTGATGCTGCTGATCTTGTTGTTGGACAGGTAGAGATAGACAAGTTTCTTCAGTCCCTTAAAGGCCTGGGATTCAATCTCTCGTAGCTGGCAATGCTGCATGTGCAGGGAAATTAGTCCTTTGCTTTCGCTGAAGGAGCCTGAGGGTATGCCGCCCAGGTTGTTCCTCTGCAGGTTCAGCAGACGGGTGGCCTCAGAAACCTGAGGGATCTTCTTCAGCCCCACACTGTCACAGATGACATGCTGTAGGTCTCCATGGCAGTGGCACTTGTCCGGGCACTGGCTCAGGGCTCCCGTTGCTGCCGGCCCAAGGAGTAGGATGCAGGTTCCCAACCAGAGCATGCAGGTCACAGAACACATCCTAATGGCTTCTAATGGAGAAACTTTGTCACAGCAAAATGCAGAAAAAATTCTGGTAAGAGCAGTTACAAAACCTACACCAGAGTGTGTTTCTGCTGTGAGAAATACAGAGAGGAAGAGTGAAAAGGTGAGACGTTCAGTTTTTGCCGATGAGCTGAGCACACAGCACTATTTATAACATTTACTTGAGGAGAAAAAAAACGAGGAGGGTTAAAGTGAGAGGTCTGCACATGGAAGTCAAGTGTCTGTGAGAATTTAACCCTCAAAGAGCAACACGTTAACACTTTCTGTCTGCAGCTGGTTTGCAGGGACATCCTGACATCCAGTGTGCTTGTATCTTTTTCTATATTATAGGAGGTTCCAGGTAAATGCTTGACAACGTGGCATGAGGTCAGTTTGGTTCTGTGCATGCTCCCAGACATCGCTATTGTTTTTCAGTCTGCGGTGGCAGGAAAAGGAGCCACTCCTGTGCAGTTCTTTTATAACGTGTAATAGTCTACAGATGGCTGGCATGAAGCAAGATGCAAGTCATCTGCAAAAAGCATACTTCCATTATCATGGGTGTGAACATTTTAAAAGCCACTTTGCATTCCTGCATGCATTGTTCCTTTTGAAAACCAAGAGTGGTGTTATGTAATGGAGATTTTCAGTTAAACCTCAATGCAAAAGATGGAGCAGTTTATGTAATTTGGAGTCTGTTACTGGCAGGATGTGACTGGCTCAGGTCAGAGGATGGTTTGGCTTCAATTTCATGTATTTTATGGTCCCACCTATAAAAATTGGAAAAATGGAATCTAAAGTTTACCTAACAAAGCTAACATTTTATTAGGAATCTTGATTCTTCAGAGGTTTGGCAGGTAAACGTTCTAACCACAGCTTCATCTGAGAGAGTCGGACATTTTTTCTGCACAGTTTAAATGTTCCTGCTGCTGATGGAGAATCCTGTTGTGCAGCTTTTTATAAAAAGTCTACCCTGAATTTAGAAGAAACCTTCACTATCAGAGAAAGAAAATTAAACAAAACTGTTAACCACATTAAATTGGGCTGGATAGGATGTAGTTATTTAAGAGTTTAAACAGCAAACACAAAAATACTAATTTTAGTTGCTTCACACTCAAACCACTTTATTTCATGCTGTAGGCCATAAAGATGTGAAAAAATCAGCATCATTTGCAAAAAAGGATAATAACCTGTTATATCATCAATCAAAGAATGTCTGTTAGGATGCATGTGCCAATTTGTATCAAGTAGATTTGATCCCTAAAGTGTAGATGAATAAAGGCATAAACTTTGGCCTGTAGTTGATACAGCATGCATAAACAAATGATGCCAAACCACTTCCACTTTAAAAAGTACAACATGATTTATTCAAGTGAGAACAATTATTAAAGTTACTTGTGTAATACTTGACAGTATGATTGTCAATTGACTAATGCACTATTTACAAGACAAAAAAAAAATTATTTAAAAATAAATGTGTTTGTATGTGAGTGGAGGTAGGATGGGCACAAAAAACCAGACGACCTTATGAGAACAACATCAGAAAGTCCTATAGCTGTGGCATGTCAGGTCAAGTCAAGTTTATTTATATAGCGATTTTCAGCAACAAGTCGCTGTACATAAGAAAAACATTACAATGATACAGAAAATCAAACAACAGAGGTAATTAAAAAAATAAAGAGAATAGAATGATGGATAAGAAAACAAAAGGAAAATTGGACTGAAAACTTAACTAATAATGTTTAGATAACACACTCAAAGGCCACTCTAAACAAATAAGTTTTTTATCTTGATTTAAAGCAACTTAGGGTTTCGGCGCTTTTACAGTTTTCTGGGAGTTTATTCCAGATTAGTGGAGCATAAGAACTAAAAGCTGCTTCTCCATGTTTGGTTCTGGTTCTGGGTATCCAGAGTAGATTTGAGCCAGATTGGTTGATAAACTGATAAGAGCAGTTAAAAAGCAGTTAAAAAGTCTGTAATGTATTTTGGTGCTAAGCCATTCAGTGATTTATAGACTAAAAGAAGTATTTTAAAGTCTATTCTCTGAGCTACAGGGAGCCAGTGTAGGGACTGTAGAACCATGGTGATGGGCTCCACTTTCTTACTAATAGTGAGGACGCGGGCAGCAGCGTTCTGGATCAACTGCAGCTTTCTGATCCACTTTTTAGGCAGACCTGTGAAGACACCATTGCAGTAATCAATTCTACTAAAAATGAATGCATGAATTAGTTTTTCAAGGTCCTGCTGAGACATTAGTCCTTTAATCCTGGAGATGTTCTTTAGGTGATAGAAGGCTGACCTTGTTACTGTCTTTATGTGCCTCTGAAGGTTCAGGTCTGAGTCCATCACTACACCTAGGTTTCGAGCCTGACTGGTGGTTTCTAGCTGTATTTACTGAAGCTGTGTGCTAACTTTTAAACGCTATTCCTTTGGTCCAAAGATTATTTCTTCAGTTTTGTTTTGATTCAGCTAAAGAAATTTTTTCGCACATCCATGCATTGATTTCTTCTAAGCATTTACCCAGCGCTTGAATGGGTTCATAGTCACCTGGTGACATCGTAACGTATAGCTGTGTGTCGTCTGCATAGTTATGATAACTTACGTTGTTGTTTATTAAAATCTGAGTTAGGGGGAGCATGTAGATATTGAATAGGAGGGGCCCTACGATGGATCCTTGGGGAACGCCACATGTGATTTTTGTGGTCTCTGATGTAAAGTTACCTACTGACACAAAAAAGTCCCTGTACTTCAAGTAGAATTTGAACCAATTGAGTGCTGTACCAGAAAGGCCGACCCAGTTTTCCAGGCGCTCTAATAAAATGGAGTGATCAACAGTGTCGAATGCTGCACTAAAGTCCAATAATACCAGCACTTTGGTTCTTCCACAGTCTGCATTTATACGGATGTCATTGAAAACTTTGACGAGAGCAGTCTCTGTACTGTGGTGAGCACAGAAGCCTGACTGGAAGACATCGAAGCGGTTGATCATTGTTAGGAGGGGAGACCTTTTGTGATGACCTCTCTTTCTCAGCCAACTGGCCGGTTGTCTCTGCTGGAGCTGTTGGAGGTAGCATTCTCATTGTTGTTGATACTCCATGTTCTCTGCTGAAGGTCGAAGCTGCTGGCAGATTATTTCCTGAATAGAAGAGATTAGATGTGAGACGTCTGGCTCCTGGCTTGTTCAAACAGAAACCATCTTGCTTGAAAAGTTGTCTTTTTTCCCAAAAAATGTTGAAGTTGTCGATGAAGTTCACAGGTGTAGTAGCACGTTTTTTTTTTTCAACCACTTATTAATCATCAGAAGTCTCGAAAAAATCTCATCTCCACAGAAAATCGGTGCAAAGGGTCCGCTGAGAAACACCTTGATATTGAGACCTCCCACAATATTCAGAAGACAAGTGAAATCCTCCTTCAATCCTTCAGATTTTTTCTTAGCCACGTCATCCATGGCTCCACAGTGTATAATAAGGTTTTCTAGAGACAGGTGCTTTTCTGTGATTGCAAGAATATTCTCTGAGATATCGGACACCACGTTACTGGTACCAATCATAGCTTCTGTGTTTTTCTTGTTGCAGAAGTTTTTAATCCCATTCACAGGTATGTTGCCCACTATTAGGGTCCTTGGTCTGGTGGGGCGCTTTTTCTCTGGCAATTTAGGAGGAGACTGTTTAGAATGAAGGTTGTTCTCAAACCTTTTATTGTTCTCAGAAGATGGATCATTTTCCTGGTTTTCATTCTGTAGTGGGGCAAATCTGTTCTGGAGGGGAACTCCATTATTTCCAGCTGTCTCACTCCTATTAGTTGTTGTGACAGCAGCTCGCTGTCGAAGTCTCCTCTTCCCAGGGGAAACGGGGGCATTTCTCTGTAATTTTGGCCATTCTAATTTATTTAATTGCTGAGATCTTCCAGTGAGTCGTTCACCTTGATTTTTTGGGCATGCGCCTAAAACATGCCAGGGGGGGTCTGCTGGTAGGTTTATTCTCAGTGTTCTGATTGCCGGCTGAGTCGTTGAGCTGGCTGTCACTGTTTGGGATCACAGGAAGAGTTGAATCATTGCTGTACCCCATATTCACCTACACATTCACTTCTAGTTGATGGATTTTCATCTCCAAAACAGCCAATTTCTGTAAAAGTTTTTCGAAGTCCTCTGTGGTGAAGGGAGGCATTTTGTGCTGATTAGCTGGCGTCAACTTGTCCTTCTTTCGAGTTTGATTATAAAAACATCAAAATCCTTTAGAAAAAAATAAATAAATAATAATAATCCTTGGGAGTCGCTGGTAAGAAGTAGTTTTAGTCCAATATTTCCGTAATTTTGGCTGAGAGATAAAAAGTTAGGAGTAAAATAATGCAAGCAAGCAGGGAGCTTAGGAGAAAAGCGTCTGAGCAGGCAGAGAGGCGGAAGCAGAAGCATGTGTCTTGTTGGAGACTTGAGCTCACACTGCCTATAGATCGAGATGGTTGCTCACCCTGAGCCTGTTCTAATGGAGACTTGTTCCTGTTAAAGGGGAGTTTTTCCTCTCCACTGTTGCTACATGCATGCTCAGTATGAGGGATTGCTGCAAAGTCAACGACACAATGCAAGCGACTGTCCACTGTCTTTACATGCTCATCCAGGAGGAGTGAATTCTGCAAGTCACTGACTCGATGCAATCTGAAGGATTTCTTTAGATGAAAACCATTTAAGCAATTTGAAAAATAAACTGAATTTGACGGCATTGTTTGTTATCTAGGATCAATTGGAATGAATGTACTTGACTTGGAATCTGTGCGAATTGACTTTGTAGAGTGCCTTGAGATGACGTTGGCGCTATGTAAATAAACTGAATTCAGTTAAATTGTTTCCAACTGAATCCTGTTTCTATGATCCAAATTGAGTACAGTACAAATTCATTGGCAATCCAGTTCAATCGAAATAACAGTCCAGAACAGTTTAAGACAATTATTTTCCAATTTCATCTAAGCAGTGTTTTTGTCATTAACAGATAGGATACGGCACCACGGAAAACAGCCCTGTGACGTTCCTTGGATGTCCCTTGGACAACATGGAGAGGAAGTCTGAGACGATTGGCTACATCATAGACCACATGGAGGTACAGCAACATGCTTCTCAAATACAAAAACCCATGCATGGTTATTATTTGTGCAAAGTGAAAATCTGTTTCCAGATTGCACAGATGTCCTCTCTAAAACAAATAATGCAATTTCCTTTTCCCTAAGGCTAAAATAGTAAACCCTACAACTGGCCAGGTTGTGCCTCTGGGGATGAAAGGGGAGATATTGGTCAGAGGATTTTGTGTAATGCTGGAGTATTGGTCTGAACAGGCTAAAACAGAGGAGTGCATATCAAAAGATGGCTGGTATAAGACTGGGTGAGTCCTAAAATATCTCACAGTATAAAAATAATCCCCGACATGCAAACCATTATTGTTTCAATAATAAATCGTGTACAGATTTTGTTTCAAAGATGTATTAAATCAAGACTGTTGGTTTTCTTGATGTTCATTGTTAACCTCCAGAGATATTGGCAGCTTGGACGCTTATGGCTACTGCAGGATCGATGGCAGGATTAAAGACATGATCATCCGAGGAGGAGAGAACATATATCCGGCAGAAATCGAACAATTTCTCCACACGCATCCGAAAGTAAAAGAGGCACAGGTAGGAGAGGTTAACAGCGCCATTTGTGGCCATAAACAGCAACTACAGGACATAGTCTATACAAGTGTCCAAATGAATGCAACCGAGAGTTTTATTTTGGATGATACTGGACAGCATTATTATCCTTTTTCCGTGAAGTTAGAAAATGGTCAATATTTTGACAGGCTATAATTTATTAAAAACAACACTATAAAAAAGGTTTATGTAAATTGTCAAGCTCTCCTGTTGAACAGCCGTTCCTCATTACAACACTAAGTGAAGCAAATCTATTTGATAACGCAGATAAATATCTTGCTAACATGGATGCACTTGAAAATTTTTAAATCTATTCATTTTACTTGACTGAATCTAATAAAAAATAATATTTTCCAACTAATACAGATACTTAAGAAGTCTAGTTTAGTTTTGTGCTTTTTCCTGTGTGCATAATTTATTTTCAACATTTACCTCCTCACACTAATGAATTATAACCTCCCTTGTTTAAAGTCTTTAACAATATGTACTTTTTTCTGCCTGTAAGGTGGTTGGAGTCAAGGATTCCCGTATGGGTGAGGAAGTCTGTGCCTGCATCAAACTGGTAGATGGCCAGGAGTGCACAGCAGAGGAGATCAAAACTTTCTGCAAAGGACAGGTGGCTTTATTGCTTATTAATTTCTGTGCTCTTTTTTTCTGTGTGCGCCAACTGTTGTGCTCAACATTTCCTTATGCTTTTACTTCTTTTAGATTGCTCACTTCAAGATTCCTCGCTACGTCCTCTTTGTGAATAGCTTCCCGCTCACTGTTACTGGAAAGGTGATTTTATTCTTTCCCTAATCCACAGATTTCATTTTGTGGTTAATTACAAAGTAACAAACAAAGTAAAAACAGTTCCAGATTTAGAAGCTCATCTGCACTCCATGTCCCACTGGCCTCATAAAATCAGATTGATCCAAACCCTAAACTTAGGTCTCTTTTTAGAGCCATCAACTCCAACTGCATGGAAAAAATTAAACATAACGGTTTCAGCTTCTTATAAGTTGAAGGGTTTTTTTGTTTTTTGTTTTTAAAAAAAGGTCATAACTGAAATGTCTGATGTCCAGGTATACTTTTGCATGACATATTAAAAGGATTTCACTTAGTAGAGAAATCTGTCATTAGGTTTTTTGATCCAAAATATGCAGTTTTGCATAAACATTCCTAGCTTGTCAAACATTTTTTATTGTTAATTACAGTAGCTGTACAGGTTTCCCAAATATCCTTCATGGATTTACATGCTGTATATATCAAATAATTTGTGTTTAACCAAATTACTTATAGTACATCTATTTTGTTGTCATTTTGGTTCTATTCTTGTCCCTGTTGTTTCTACACCTTTTTTAGCTACACTTTTTTCTTCCACCAAACATTATATTAATATGCTTGGAAACAGTCATCTTGTTTTTGAGCAATGACCTTTTGTGGCTTGCCTTTTTTGTGGAGAGTGTCACATAACATTTGTGTATTTTAAATCTATTTTTTAATGGTCTGTAATTTAATAAAGAATAATAATAATTGTTTTTAGATACTGAATCTAGGGTTTTCATTGGCTATGATTTATAAGTGATTGTGATGGAATGAGAGATGGACAGAGGGATTGGGGTGTCTTCGTCTTCAGTAATGCAGGCGCTGCTCTGGTCTGTTGTGGTTAAGATAAAGTTAAGCCACAAAGCTCAATTTGCTAGTCCCTCTACGTTCTAACCCTTACCTATGGACCAGTGACATGTGAAAAGGGACTCCTCTGGAGTTGGATGTACAAATATATGAACCCAAAATAAAGGCTTGTATTTTAATTTTGGCCTTAATTGAAACATCTAATTATTTTACAAGCTTTTAATTATGCTTTAATCAATTGGATACAGTTCAACAATCTCCCAGTTCCTCTCCTTCCCCTTGTGAATGCTAATTTTTGGTTTGTGCTGCCCATTCAATGCGAAGTCAAATCCGTGTAATCCGCACTGTTTTCGGGGGTGTACCACTCTGGTTAAAAAGAGCGGGTTACCTTTCTCCCACTTGTTTGAAGCAGATGTTTCAGGTCTGGAGATCTTTCAGGTCCGGAGTTGGTCTTCCTCTCTCTAAAACCTCCTGCTTTGACTGAAAATCCAGTTTAGAACCAAATTACAATGAGTGTAGGGTTACAGGTCTTGTCAGTGAAAACACCCCTGCCCACTGCATAGCTGAAGACTATGAAGCTATGTGCTATTAGCTCTCTGTGCCTATGGGTCTCAGCACTGCCACTTGTGACACGGTACTCTTTGCCTCACCCCGTCCATTTTCACTACGCATTTATGCCGATTAGACAGATTAAATATGTCACACACATGTAATCCAGCATGTATATTGACGATTTAAAGAGAGACAGCAATGGGCATGCATCTACTGCCTGCTTCAGTCAGTGTGACAGCGCCATCATTGGTGCCTCACCCTGCCTTTCTCCCATGTATTTGAATTGACATTGCTTAAATTCTGCGATTTTGATCAGAAAATTGTTGAAATCACACAGAAAACAAATTTATAGAACAAGCCAGTGGATTGTTCTAGAAATTGATTTTCTATTATTATTGCTAGTATTTTACTTTTCATGATGGCAGGTGAGGAAGTGCGTCCCCTGTCTGCACATTTCTGCTATGGACATGGGATATTGATCATAACTAAAAGAACGAAATACCGGATACAAGCACCTGAAATGAGCTTCCTCCAGGGGGTGGCTGGACTCAGCCATAGAGATAGAGGAAGAAGCTACATCATCCGGGGGAAGCTCAAAGTAGAGCCGCTGCTTCTCTGCATCGAAAGGAGTCAGTTGAGGTGGTTCAGGCATCTGATCAGGATGCCTGCTGGGTGCCTCTCTTTTGAGGTTGTCTGGGCACATCCCATAGAGAAGGAAGATCCAGAACTAGATGGAGGGACTATACTGTGTATCCCATCTCCCCTGGGAATGCTTTGGGATCCCCAGAATGAGCTGGAGAATAAAGGATGTCTGGGGTTCCCTCCTGGACCTGCCGCCCCCGCGACCTGATATGGGATAAGTGGAAGAGGATGGATGTGAGCCATGATCATCCAAATTACTAGAAATCAAGCTCAAAATATATCACTCCGTGTGTAATGAATATATTTGATTTTTTACTTTTAGAATTTACTTTCTGAAACAAACATCCTTTTGTGATTCCACTTTGAGATGCAGAGGTCAAACAAATTTTACATTTCGTTACACCATTTTTCAAACATTTCAGCTCATTCCCCTCTGTTTTATTTGCAGTTATATTTACAGTTTGTTTGCTCATTTTTTACTCAGATCCAGAAGCACAAACTATGCGAGGAGGCTGAGAGGCAGCTGAAGGACGGGAAATGATAGACTTCACTCACGGATGAAGAGAATTCAATTACTGATTTTAATACATTAGCTGTATATGAATTGTATACCAGAAACTGAGTTTGGATTAAGCCAGTCAGCCATCAGAACAAGATGAAATGTCTGGAGAAGTAACAGACAGCCTAAGCCTTCAGGGGACGAGTAATGGGCAGGTATGAAGCCACAAATCTTTGCATTGTTATTAGAGGGTAAAGTATGAAATAAGTATGAAATAACAAGAAATGTGCATTAACCCAGTTTGAAGCTGTTACAGCAAGAACACAATTTATTCTATAAAGATTTAGATCTTGGTTGAGTGCAGCAGAGGAATCAAGGTGGAACATAAAACAGGTTAACATGATTTTATTATTTACGTGTTTGTTTTTTAAAAGATGCAGGAGCACAGCAGTTTGATCTTGCTCTGAACGTTGTGTGAGGCTCATGTAGATGGAGAACCTTTTTAACTTGTTGGCCTGCTCAGATTTTATCCAGCAGAAAGCTACGAAACTCTTGTTTTTTATCTCAACTTGAAATAAACTCTATTAAAACCAGACCTGGGTGTTCCTCTTTTACGGGAAGAACAGAGGCACTTTTCTACATCCCGGTGGCAGGTGCACACTTCTCCAGGGCCTTGAAAATCCATTTGTTCTGATTAAAAATGTAAAAAATGAGTCGACATGGCAGAGACACGCCGAAAGCTGTAAAGAATTTCCTGCCTGGACGACATGTGCGGTCTACCTGACGCTGGGCTGCAGGATTGGGTGTCAGCTCCTGTCTAGACCTGAAGGATTCGGCCCATGAATAGCTCCTAAAACAAACGTTGGCTTGTAGGGGTTTTTTTTAAACATATTTTTAGGGTTTTTTTTATGTTTCAGGACATTTTGTATTCTTACAGAAACAGCCAAGAGGGAGGAAGGTTGGTTGCAATGGGCACCAAAGTTTTCTTTGGATTTTTGAAATCGCTTAGGAAAATAGAAGCTAAAATCCAGTCAGTATTACCTACACGCTTTCATGCTTTAAACTGTTACCTCAGTTTTTCATATCTATTAACCTATACAAATACATGTTGTCCAGTTATTTGGTCTTCTTTTTCTCAATAAGTAAAATGTTTACCTGGTAGCTTCTATAACAGCTGATCAGTTTTTTTTAATCTTGCAGCAACACACATGAATGCTTGCTTTCAATTTTAAGGTTTTATAGATGAGTCAGTTTTTATCATGGCCTAAAATTATTTGAATCTACGTGCCTAAAAGAACAGAACATATTTCAAATTACTTACTGAGCAAACATCAATGCAAACTGGGTGTGAAAAACTTAGTACATTATTGGTGCTTTTTAAAAGAGGGAGCAGTGAGGTGCAGCTAATTAAATACAATCGATTACTTGATCATCATTGTGATTGACCACCTATATATCTGCATTTCATTAAACTAGAATATTATTAAATATTTGTTGCATGTGCACCATTTGTTGGACAACTGTCAGCAGTTTTCCTCATAACTGTGTAGACCATATCATGGCCATAATTTACTACAGTTAAAATCGGCTGCTCTTAGTTTTATTCCACTCTGCTTTCATTCATTAACCCTAGAACACAAGGAAATACTCTAATTGCAGTTTAATTGTATAGATGCACCGATCACGCTTTTCCTGGCCAAAACCAATTTCTGGTTACCCTTTAAAAACAGCAAAAAAAAAAAAAATATATATATATATATATATATATATATATATATATAACGGAAGAGAAAACAATTTTGCTGCAGATTCTTTCATTATTAGAGGTTGTAGTTTTAAATCCAACAGAAAATTGAAGAATTACAAGATCATCCAAATGTATGCATCAACACATGCATCCCCTAACCTGTATCTTGGTTTTATTAAACCTCAAAAATGAGCCACACACATGCAGATTCTTGATGCGTTAATGGGCTGAAAAGGGTCGGAAGTCTAGTTTTGATGCATTTAATGAGTAGGAAAATCTAATTTTTCACTCTTTGATCTGCTGACCATGATCAAAGCAGATCAAGGGAAATTTGTCTGATTTTCATCTCTGGGCAACTGATATGTGCATTTCAAATGTAATTTGCAATTTAAAAAAAAGATAATCCCTTCTCCTTTCTGTTAGTTTTGTTTTTCACTTATAAAATTAATGATTTGGATTTTTTATAAAAATTATTGTATTTATGTAAATATTCACTCACCTTGAATTTGATACTTGCAAAACTTTTCAAAAAAGCTGGGACAGGGGCAACAAGAGACTAGGAAAATTGAGGAATGCTCCCAAACATCTGTTTGTCACATTCTACAAGTGAACAGGTTAACTGGAAACAGGTGAGTGTCATGATTGGGTATAAAAGGCTAATTTATTCACAGGCAAGGATGGGTGAAGTTTCCCATTTTGTGAACAAGTGCGTGAACAAATAGTCCAACAGTTGAAGAAAAATGTTTTTCAATGTACAATTGCAAGGAATTGAGGAATTTCATCATCCACTGTCCATGATATCAAAAGATTCAGAGGATGTGGAGAAATGTCTTCAAGTAAGCGGCAAGGCCGAAAGCCAACATTGAATCCGTGACCTTTGATTCCTCAGGAGGCCCTGCATTAAAAACCGACATTTCTGTTATGGATATTACCACGTGGGTTCAGGAACACTATACTTCACTGTCAGTTAGCACAGTTTGTCGCTATATTTACAAATGCAAGGTAAAACTCATGCAAAGCGAAAGCCATATATCAACAACACCCAGAAACGACGCTGGCTTCTCTGAGCCAAAACTCATCTGAGATGGACTGAGGCAAAGTGGAAAAGTGTCCTGTGGTCCGACGAGACCCCATTTCAAATTGTTTTTGGAAATCATGGACATCATGTCCTCTGGGCTGAAGAGGAAAAGCACTATCCAGATTATCAGTTCAAAAGCCAGCATCTGATGGTATAGGGTGTGTTAGTGCCCACAGCATGGGTAATTTGCACATCTGTGGATGCACCACTAATGCTGAATGGCACATACAGATTTTGGAGCAAGATATGCTGCTAGTCTTGTTCAGGAACGTCCCTGTTTAATTCATCAAGACAATGTAAAGCCACATTCTGCCCCTGTTACAACAGTGTGGCTTCTTAATACGAGAATGCAGGTACTAGACTGGCCTGCTTACAGTCCAGACCTGTCTCCCACTGACAATGTGTGGCGTATTATGAAGTGCAACACACAACAACTGAGACCCTGGTCTGTTGAGCAACTGAAGTTGTTGCATCAAACAAGAATGGGAAACATTTCCACCTACAAAGCTTCAAAAATTAGTGTCCTCAGTTCCCAAACGCTCGAGTATTGTTAAAAGAAAAGGCGAACTAACACTGTGGTAAACATGCAACCTGTCACAGCTTTTTTGAAATGTGTTGCAAGCATCAAATTCAAAATGATAAATATTTGCAAAGAAACAAAGTTTCTGTTTGAACATTAAATATCTTCTTTGTAATGTAGTTGTTTAGTTGTAAATAGGTTGAACAGGATTTACAAATCGCTGTATTTTTATTTAGTTTTTACACAACATCCCAACTTTAAATTGAACAGCATTTTTAGTTTATATAAAAGCAAAAAAATGAACATGCACTGTACATACTATACACATTGTACCCCATACTTGGTAAAAAGACAGTAGCAGCCATATTTATGTATACCCAGAGCCACACAGTAAATATGCATACAGTACAGACAAGTTTTAGTTTAAGTTCATATTTATTTATTGCATACTATATTTATACATAAACAGGAAGTCAAATTAGCTCCAAAATGAGTGGGAAGAAAACAAACTTATTTACTCCCACTCCCTATTCATGCATAAAAGGCATGGTTGCTGTTATAACTTAAGATTTAATAATCTGTGTCTTTTCCCTACATTATATAGCACTAAAGCCAACTTCATTGGAACTTTGGGTGTACAGCTAAATTTGTAAGTTTGTGGTAACCGTTTTTGTCCTTTTCCTGCTCCACCCTGCACACAAACGCCAGCTCTCTCTGAGGTTTTTTCCACTTTGGTGTGAAAGACCCAGAGTGGCCAAGGAGATAACCCTGACCTCACCCTCATCCAGAAGCTTGGGGAAAGACACATTTTTTCCCACAGCATCATGTTAGGACTGCATTACTGGGGCTAAAGCAAACCCTAGCAAGCAGTGTCTAGAGTAGGAGCTTCTCAGAGTCCTCATTTTTTCGGCAGCGGGATCCCAATTGCTGTCTGGAGTCCTTTCATCTGCTGCTGGGCCTGCCTCACCTGCTCCTCACTGCAGCAGTCCTGCAGAAACACAGCCGCTAGGTTGCGCAGACGGGGACTCTCTGCGAGGGAGAAGCGCAGCATGCACTGAAGGATTCCCGGCTCTGAGATCTTGGAACGGGTCGTGGGTGTTGCGAGGTTCATGAGGGTGGTGATTGTCGACAGAACTGTCTCTTCCCGCCCGTTGGACAGGCAGTTTGTGACTAGGCTGATGCCGCCACTCTGCAGGATGACATCTCTACATTCAGGGTCCATACTGAGGTTACAGAGCCCACCTTAAAACACAGAAAAGGGAATTTAAAGTTATTTAATAAACATGAATCAATTTGTGAAGTTAAAATGATTGCTGTTTTTTATGTATGAAAATTGCTGGCATCCCCCAGGGATCAGTGTTCAGGCCAAAGTTGTTTATTTTTGAATTTCAATGTATTTTGTTTGTATAATGACAATTTACAACAAATATCTCAAAGTACTTTACGAAAAGGTTTTCCAATCCATTTACACTGCTATAGAAATTTTGTAAGTGAGAAAATGTAGGTCCTTCATTAAATTTGAACAAAATTAAAATCATTTTATATGGAAAGAGACTAAATGGGCTAGATATCGAAAGGGTAAATGAACTGAGTTCTTGTGGTAAAAAACAGATAACAGTTAAAGCTGGATCAAGAAGTACTGCAGTACTAAGTACAGTCAAGCAGATATTAGATATTCCCTTTGCTTCATATTCTCTGCTGCTCACTGGTTTCACTTTATTTAAGCATCTGTGCAGAGATATAGGGCAATAACTAAACAAACATTACACCCACTTTAGTCTTCAAAAGGGCACTTAGGTTAGTAATACATATGTAACGGTGTTTGTACCTGTTCCCTATTTCTAAAGGTTGAAATACTGAAATTAGCTAATTTGGTGTATTTCCAAACTTTTGTTCAGAGCATTTTTTATTTAACTGAAACACTCACCCATCCCAAACTCCACAAAGTTCTCGTTCTCCTCAGCTAGCATGTCCAAGAAGAGGTCGGGCACCTGCAGCTCCCGCAGATACTCCATGTTTTTTGGGTCATATGCAAAGTTGGCGAGGTTGGCCAGAACTTGCTCTTTTGCCTCTAGTAAAGGAAAAATTAAGTAAAAAATGAATTACTGATTGAAATTGTTAAAATAAATATATTGGCTAAACTTAGCACCACTGATATGCTGTGCTGTACTGATTCATTTCACAAGGAGGTGCTTTTTATCATAAAAATTGGACCGGGTTGAGAAGTGAAGATTTTCTGTAAATATAATGCACCTTTGACACATTTTGACAGATACTCATTGTATTTTCCCCCTGAAATATCAGAAAGGTTTAAAATATGATTCACAAAGCAGCGCAGAGACTTGACAAAAATCATGTAAAACATAAGAAAAAATGTCAGATTATTTTACTTGAAGAAATAAAAGTTATTGATTTCATGAGTCATAACAATAAAATTAGCCCAGAATAATTCCATATAGGAAATGTCCCAAATTTTTGTTTTGCAGCCAATAGGCCAGTAGGATAACGAGGGTTCCACTGGGCCACAATCTTAAAAGCAGTTTGACCTGTTAGCTGTGCTTACATGAGTTTCCTGTAAGACTAATATAGGACGTGATGTCCTGAATATAGACCATAGAAACCTCTGATAGTTATTAACGTTTATAACCTTAATTCAGAGGTTTGGACATTCTCATACAACATGCATCATTTCAGTCTTCCAGGGAATGCCCAGTAACTTTGCCCATCTACAGCGTAACATTTCTGTCCATTCTTAAATCAGATTGGATGGAGAGCAAAAGTGAGCATCAATTTTCAGGTTTGGCCACATATTCTCAATTGAATTTAGGTCTGGACTTTGACTGGGCCATTCAAACATATGAGTATGATTTTATCTAAACTATTCCATTGCTGCTCTGGGAGCCAGTAACAGGTTCTTCCAGGATCCTCCTGTATTTAGTACTTATTTAGTACCAGCTTCCGTCATCCGGCTGAAGAAAAGCATGTCCAGAGCTGCCATCACCATGTTTCATTATGAGGTGGTGTAATTAGGGTGAGTTGGTCCCAATGAAATCCCAATGAAATGCATTAGTCTGTGATGGTAAATGTAACAAATGTAATAATAAAGGTTCATACTTTGGCGAGGTACAATGGAGTATTAGGTTTTTTTTTCTTCTATTTTTTGATGTATCAGTTTCACAAATAAAAAAATACTTAATTTCATAGCACATTGGCATCAAATTATCAGTATCAGGACTTTGAAATGATTGAGTCAACAACTGTGTCTAATTTGCTTCTTTTGTGGAAGAGGAGCCGCCTCATTACGTTATTCTCGTATTAATACAACTTTATTCTGCCAACATTGTGACTTTATTTTCTTAATATTAGGATGTGATTCCTGGGAATCTGGATGAAACAGGTTACATTTTGAAAATAAAAGTTAGTTAAATTACAGAATCTAGAGGTATATCATTATACACCAAGCTCTTAGCTGTTCAGCAATATACCGGCGCCACCTCCTCCTTTTGTATTTTTTTCATACAACAGGTGTTTTTCCAGTTATTACTTTGTTTTTGTCAACACTCTCAGACGCAATAAAAAGCAAATAATTTCTTATTTATTTGGTCTAAAATGTATTTAGAGTTTTTATATCATTATCTGGCATTCTTGGTACACATATATGCTGTTAAATGTTTAATATCCATTTTTTTACTGTTTCACATGTACTTCCTTAAAATATCTAATATCACACAATGTTTACTTTAAGCCTAAATGGAAAAAAGTACTGTTTCTTATTGAACAAACATATTTTTGTATTAAAAGAGACTACTTTATTATTACTTTTAACCCCTCCTTGGACCGCCACTTTAAGGTGGACCTTAACCCCATGTAAAATGACTCAGACCCAGAAAAATTTAGAAAAATGCCACCAAAGTGGGCAGTGCCAAGTGTGGGGAGGCAATTCGAACTCCTGACTCGCTACGGTAAAATTCCCTGGAACACCTCCCACCGGGATGAGGCCCAGGAGCTGGAGGAGCTGGCCTAGGAGAGGGAAGTCTGGGCGTTTCTACCAAGTCTGCTGCCACAGCGACCCGGTCCTGGGTAAAGCGGAAGACGACGGGTACGAGTACTTAAATAACTCTTATTAACTTAAATAACTGCACTGAAGAAAGAACTTGTAAGCACATTCATTTAAAACAAATAAAACTCCTTCTGACGGTGGTGACTTTAGAACTGGCAGTGGCCTCATTAATTCCAAAATGTGTACCACTCCTGTCAATTGCTTCTTGTTTAACAACTTTAACTGTTTGGTCCGAAAAAATAACAAATCCTGAATTTTTTTTTCAAGGAATAAGGTACAAAAAAGCAACATCATAATTAAAAGTAGCCCATCGTCATTTCTTGCTGATTCTTGTGTTTTTTTTATTCCTAGCTTGTTCTCGTACCCAGCACTTTTTCATTTTGTTCTTTAATTAATACAAATTAATAATAAACCTACAAAATACCCTTACATGTGTGCAAAGGACACCCTGATTATAACATTGATTTTTTTAATTCGTGAAAATGTTATTAATTTCCAACAGAAATTAGCACTTTTCGCAGTGGAATATGCTTTGGCCAAAGTTTCAAGAATCACTGTAATATTATGACTTTATTCTCGTAATGTTATTTCTCGTAATATTCTTATAATTTCCACAAAATTAAATGATCTCAGTCTGGCCCTAATACTTCCTCCGTAGCAAAGCACCGTAGATTATGCCTTTTAAATGTTTACAATAGGAGGACATATGAATATATATCCCTTCTGATGAGGCGTTGGAATCCCCCATGAGAAGCTGGGGAGTGCCACTGCTGAGACGGATGTCTGGTTTTCCCCTCTGGATCTGTTACCTCTGCACCACAAACACACATAAGTAGAAACCATGGCTGCATATTTTACCTGTTTATCTGTATTTTACCCCCAAAGACAGACCATTTTGGCACTGAAAGGAGGAGGGTTTACAATAAACAAACCATTTGTGCGACATAGAATAAATTAAACCTGTGGTCACCTTCACTGTCGGTGTCCTGAAATTCAGTGACAAGAGATTGTAAATATTGAAACCGCTCCGGCGCTTCTGCGGCATCGTTCTTCCTCATCTTTTAGCTTCCGGTGGCTCCGCTTTCCCACTTTATGCAATTCAGACGCCTATTAATTTGTTTGCAAGCAGAGGCTTAACACAACAAATTACTGATGTTGTTTTTTGTCGTCAGTCTTTGAAATGTGTCCGAAAAGCGAGTAGGAAAACAGTTCCGGTTTATGCAAGCGCTATTAACTTTGGTTTCTTCTTCGTCTTGTGTTTTATGGCGGTTGGCAAACCAACTACTAAGGTGCATTACCGCCACCTACTGGACTGGAGCGTGGACAAGTGACAGGCAGGGAAACTTTATTTTTTTTTTATTAAAAGGAGAATATTTTACAAATTGTAAAGGCATAACAGCAACGAAATATTCAACATTTCTCAGAAGGGCACATTTAAGACCAATCTGATTTATGACCTGTGCAAGTTTTGGTTAGGGGTCGATGAATATTCCATGTTCTTCATATGCTACAAGAAGGGATTGTACATTTTTATTTTTTTATCAGTTTCAGTACGCTGAGGTTATTTTCCCGAAGAAACTTTTTAAAGACATGAAAAAGTGGTTTTGTTTTCCTCCATTTGGAAGTGTGGAAGGAAACCTTTGGTTCCCCCAAAGAAATGTGCCTAAAATCGCAAATAATATGCTGCATTCTAAGCAACTCGGAAATAATGGGAACAACGTCGTCCTACAGTTAAACAGGTTAAAACAAAGACAGTAGTATTTGCTTTTTATTGTAGTGCGAACTACAGTACTAGTACGAATATAAGACAATCATAATGTGTTTACCCCCATTCTATGTGTTCATAGACTTTAGGAACATGCTCAAACGTTCCTAAAGTCTGGTGGTTTAACAAGACACAAACAGCTGATAAATTCTTTATACTTGCAACTGTTAGGAATAACCTTTATTAATATGCTCATAGCTGTTTTTTTCCCATTTATACTATAGTAAAATAAAGTATAAGTTAGAATGTTTCCCTTTTGTTACAATAGGATAAGAATGCTCATAGACATACAGTACAAGGATAAATGACCTGAAGCTGGGGCACTGGGGTTGATAGTGGAGCAGCTGGTATAACTGGGTTGATTAGAAAGCTACAGCACACTTAGATTAAGGATGGACACCCGCTACTACACAATCTAACAGATAGTCTAGTAATAATCAGTGAGGGAGAGCACATCCATTGCTTTGGAGTGCCAGATATAAAACTGTATGGGACCTTCTATCGGGGCTCTTCGTCATCCTCCATCGTGATCCGAGACGGGAGCCTCAGCGCTGATCTCTGTAATCATTCCTCTGCCTTAATTTAGATTAAAGGAGCTAAAAGTTAGAAACTGATTGAGAGTCGTTCCTTCAAGAGTCTTTAGATAGAGTGTGTGATCGCTTCATGGGGACCAAGTATCGGAGGAGCTCCGAGGCGTCTGACCGCCAGCAGGGGGCGGTAGCTCGGACACACCTTTCATTGCTTCATATGTTTAGCAACCATATTGGAAACTTACTACCACTTCTGAAGTTTTGTCTCATTAAATCTGTGTCACACATTGAGCTGTAGCCACGTCTTTTTATGAACATGTTTATATATTGTTTGAATACATAAAACAGAGTTGTCTTGTGTTGCTAGTGGTAAAATATCTCAGATGCTCAAATTTCCAATTTACGAGTAAGGCGAACGCACCACCGGGACAGTTTCTGGGACACACCGGAAGTTGCCTCTGCACCAGAAGGAGGCGGGTTTAAGAGTCTGCTGTTCTGTCAGTCAGCTCCCTGAGAAGGTCAACTACAGAAGAAAAGGACCTAATGTAGGTTTAAATTGGGAGTTTTATATTCAGGCACGAAGCCTAATTACTGACACAAACACGCAACAATGAGGCAACACAAGCTGTCATCCGGAAAACGACTCGCCAAACCGATTCTTTTCGGGACTGTGCTGATTGGACTCGCTACTGCTTTCATAAACAGGTAACATTATTATTCACGCTACTAGTTATATTAACCAGATATCACTGCTTTATGACCGCTGTCAGGTTGGAACATTGTTGGATGTACCTTTCAGGAATTATTGAACTATTTTGGGACAAGAAGTTTTGAAGACTGTCTTTTGCCTTTATAAACTATTTCTAGGGACCGGTGCCTTTCTCTGGTTTCAACTGGATGAATCAGTCCCATATCAGATTACCAAGGTAGAAATTTATCTCAAAAAACAACCCGAGTAGGAAGGTAGTACTTTTAATATTTAGCCCGAACCTTGACCCTGAATAGTCATAAGCGTTTCTTATAGTTACATTTTCCGAGCATTCTTTTTTATTCATCTCCCTGTTGAAAGTCAACAACATTCAAACCCAGATGCTCCTGTGCAATCTCATACTGGTGGTGGTTACATCTAGGTGTTACATTTTAATTTATTACTAAACTTAGTCCAAACTCAGTGTAAAGTTGTGTCTCTAACATTTTATAAATAAAAAAATGATCAGCCTCCAGCCATCTTTAAATGTTCAGAGCTGTAATATTTTATCAATGTTTTAAAGAGTAATCGCTGTTAAATAAATTAGGTAAAAGTCTTATTGGCTGTGAAACATTGGGTTGTAACCCCAAACTAGATCTCCCTCTGTGCATCTAGAACTGTGTTGATGATGTCCGAGCTACCTCAGACGTCTAGGTTATTCCTAACAATGAGGAATGTCTTTCTGAATCTGTTAATGCATTAAGTTGAATTCTTTTTTTTTCTGTATGTTGTAGTCTTTTTTAAAAATCAGAATTGATTAAAGTCTGTTTATAAAGACTGTAGATCAGAAGTCGGACATATCATTTGTTATTGGTGAAAGATTGGTTGAAGATGTGTCACTGATAAAGTCTGAATCTTGTTTGCGAATAATTATTTCACCTGCTCAACTGTGAGTTAGTCAGATTAACAGGGTATAGAGGATATATGGTGACTGTTGTGCACTTGTTGGTTTCATTATTTTCCTCAGCAGATGCTACAACTATCCAGGAGCATATTTCTGAGGAGGTGTAATAAACGGTGGTGGACTTTAATTGCTGAACCTGCCTTGAACCTCAGACCTCAATGAAAGCCCCTCAGGGCTTAATAAATGTGGAGGGTTTCTGAGAATCCTTTCCTTGGAGAAAAGTCCACAGAGATGGAGTCGGATGACGACCATTGGAAGCAGGTCCTGCATTTTTTAAGGGGTTAGATCCTGCAAATGCTCAACCAGATTTACAAAGCTGTTTGCATCTTAGGTTGGCACCCTATTTGTATACTGCAAAACTATTTGTGATGGTTGCTGAGAAAGATAGCTGTTGATGTGGTTACCTTTCAAGAATATAATTTTCACAATTTCCCTGCCACTATTTTTTTCAACACTGTAGCAGTAGAAATCTGTGCTTTTAGTGAGATTTCTGCTTCTTCTGCCCCCCAGACACATGTTCTTCGAGGATGTGGACGACCTCAGGGCCCAGGAGCGAGCACGCAACAAATCCAAGAGGATGGAGGTCCTGGAGAGGCGGCAGAAGCAGAAAGACGAGCTAGCAGAGAAAAAGAAACAGGGGACGGAGTGAGAAACTAATGGGTTTATTGCACAATACTCCTGCAGCAGACTGATGCTAAGCAGATGAATGGACTCCACAAACATCCACTCCTCAAAGAGACGGGGATCCAAAGGGGCTTTTCTAAATGTTGCACTGAGCCTGTGTGCATAAATGGATTTGTCGTTTATATCGAAATAATCCAAATGGAAACCTAAGCTGTGTAAGAAGCCAAACTGCTCAACTCCATGAGTGTTTCGAGACACGTATGAACCAGTTAAAGAAAATGTTAACTGCTTGTTGAGCAGAGGGCAAAACATGCAACCTAAAGAACCCTGTGAGTGGAAGTTATGAGAAAAATCAATGTCTCCTGTATCTTTGTTGTGTTTTTTAAGTGCACGCTGTTGAATCATTTTAGCTTACATGACGTTTTCTATAAAAGCAGCAAACGCCGTTCAAAAAGCATGAACTCTGCTTCTCATCTGAAATCATTTTCCATTCTGTAAAAAACTTTATAAAGCTTCAAAGAAAGGACCTTTAATATTAGAACATAATTAAAAATGAAATGTTATAACTTGATGTGGTAGTTTTTCATGATGTTACTGCAAGTGTAAGACACATTCCAGATTTAACATTTCATAGATATAAAACCATGAAATGTAGCAAAAAGTCAATACATAACACTTCTGGAGGAATAAAGTAATATTTAGATTCACTGCACACAAGGAGTGATATATTTCAAGTGTTTATTTTTGTTAATTCTGATAATTCCAGCTTATGGAAACCCAAAATGAATTATTGCATTAATGCAGAGTGACATGGAGGAGATCAGAACTCCTGAGGTGTTAAGGATGCCCGGATTGCTTAAATGGCAGCCTTCAGTTAGTCTGTATCTACTCCATAGAAAGTGATGTTGACTTTATCTACTGCCGTTTAGGTCAGGTCAGTTTTCTGGCCGATCAAGCACAGGATACCATAGTTATTCATACTGTTGCCAGGTGCCAAGTCCTGCAACAAAATGAAATCAGGATTTCCATAATGCACACTGGACCCCAAACAGTGTGGATTACATGTCTCTCCACTTTTCCTCCAGATACTTGGACCTTGATTACCCACTGTAATAACAAGGGTACTTTCATCTGAATGGAGGAGTTCGGACCACTGAGAAACAGCTCAGTCCCTTTTCTCCTTAGCGGAGGTAAGACATTGCTGACATGTCTCTGGGTCAGGAATGGTTCAGCAATGGCACACGTGTAGCTCATGTCGTCAATGCGTCTGTGTGCAGTGGTTCTTGAAGCTACTCTTGTGAATCTTCCCCAAACTTAAATGGGATTTGCTTCACAAATTGCAGTTATTTCTGTCGCTTGTACACCTTCATCTACCACACAATTTCCTTCTACTAAACTTTACATTAATACGCTTTGATACAGCCCTCTGTGAACAGCCAGCTTCCTCAGCAATTACGCTTTGTATTTTAACATCCTCGTCAGTGATTGTTGGCTAAAGATAAAGTAAAAATCTGATTTCAGGCTCTTGTTTCAGATTCCCTTTAGTTTGTCCAAATCATTAATCAACCTTAAAAAGTTAAATATTGAATGTAAATTTGCATATATGTGTCAAATAATTTTTATTAAAACTTTTTTTTTTAAGTTGTATTCACCCAAGTTAGTAATTCCCTCACAATAAAAATGTAGTAAAGTAATTTGTGATAATAAATACATCTTTTATTGGTACATGCAGCCAAAACAAAACAGATAAATTAAACCCACAAACAGCAAAAAACATATTGCAAAAAAGTGACATTGAAAAACAAAGACTTCTATTTAACAACAATTTAAGGCTTAGAAATAAGTTGTGTAATAATTTAGAAAAGGTAAAATAGTTAACAATACAGAAAATAAATTTTTAGATGCACACGTTTGATTTAAATAAACAGAGATTGTTTTTCCTCAAAAAGGTCCAGTGTTCTGTTCAAACACATTTAATATAAAAATATCATGACACACCGCAAAGCAACAGTCTTCAGCATAAATAGCCATGGACCTTTTCACAACAACTATTGACAACAGAAGTTATTTTGCGTTAACAAGTAACAAGTTTCGCCTTTACTTAATCTTCAGTAGGTAAGATGCTGACGGCTCATAATATCCCAAGAAACCACTGGAAGAAAATATAAACCATCCCTTCAACATATCTGAACACTTCTCTTCATTGTCCAACTGTTAATGCAGATCAATATGACCAATACTGTACACTTTATATCACATAGTTTAATGTTACATTAAACTCGCTACAAAGACTCACTAGTTACAAGTTCTGCAAATATACGAGACGTGCTTTAACCAGCAAAAGAGAAAATGTTTTAAACATTGTTAAAACTCACATGTTGGACAATTTAAAGATGCGTATTTCAACGACACAGCCAATGTAAGTGTGAAGGTTTAACTGATATTATTGCTAAGTAAAACTGTGAGAAAGTTTGCTTACAAGTGGGAAAAGTACTATTCCTTATTGTGTCATCAAAAATTTAACATTTGCATAATAGTTTCCTTTCTTGACATGATGCACTCAACAAACCCAATTCAGGGGTGAAGAAAGGCCCCTATTTTTTTTTGTCAGAGCAAGATAGATACACAAAACATCCAATACTCACACATGGTGCCACCATTACAGCGGTTACAAAGCACAGGAGTCAAGTCAGAACAGCAGACAGCATTATAACAACAAACAGGGAGCAAAGGGAGAAGGTACAACTGAGTGTTCAATGTTTGCTCCTGTGTTGCAGCAGGGATGTGTTACATCTAAATTACACAGCCAGGCGCACCAAACTAGGCGAGGAAGCTGCAGGAGCAGAGGTGATGGCTGTCAGAGTCCCAGGTTCAAGCCTGTTCACATTCCTGCTGCAACAGAACCACAGATATTCAAAATAATTATCTGATGTCACCATCCACTGATCATTTTCTCTGTGCAAAATCCAGAACCGATGCAACATGAACATCGTTCCATTTTTGACTTCATCATTTTTCAGACACATAGATAGGAGGCAAAGTATGAAAATGCATTAACACAAGTGAAACATTTATATATACACTGACATTTTTTATTCCATGTCTTTAATTACTTAATGTGTCCGAACTAAATGGTTTGTAGACATTTCATGATTTTTTTTTAGTTTTTCAGTATTTTTTGTCTGATACAATCTTGCAAAACTCAATAAATGTGAAGATCCAATATCTTTAAGAAAACAACAAAGAAAAATGAAAGAAAATTAAAAAATATTTTCAATAACGTTATGATTACATTTAGGAAAAGCATAGGATTTAAGCCAATTACATTTAGCAGCAATACATAATTTAAAGAGCCATTAACTTTCTCGCAGATCACTTTTCTGGAACACACTAATTACATTTTAGTACTTTTTCCCTCGTAAATGAAAGTAACCTTTACGTTTCTGGCAAGTTCTGTAAAACTAACATGTACTTTCTGTCAATTTCTAAGTCAAGTTCCAGACAAAATAGCCTGTATGTTCAATAAAAGTAACATGTAACTTTCAGGTAAGTAATCTGCAAGTTTAGGAAAGTAAGCTTTGGGACAGTAACCTGTAAGATCTTTAAAGGTACTGGCTGCATTACGTACTCGTACTCGTGCTTGTAGTTCCACTGATTTTCCAATTATTCCAAGCAATCATAAGGAGGATTTATCAGAGAAATAAATGTGCACCAGTCCTCTGGTTGATGTTTTTTTAAGGTTTCCAGTTCTGACCAAGCTCTGCACTGGTGGCCTGAAGCCCTTTTCAATATTACCAAACCTCTCACTTTGGAGTTCTTGATGATGCAGAAAACGTTTTCCCTTCATGCGAATCTGCAAGCTTTTCTACTTTGCAAACACAAGAAGATGATAATTTCAAGCTACACATGTGTTTATTATGTGACTGTGCTACCTGAAGCTACCTGATCAATTTGTGCAAAAATACACTGAAATCTCAGGGTCTTGGTTATATTTTAGGCTAATAAAGCGGTTGTCATTGAGTTGATCTGAATCTCAAACTTTGCAATACAGAACTTTTGTGCCACTGCCAAAAGCTTTAGGCCATCACTATACTCACTCAGGTCTTACAAAAGATGTAAAAACAGGGACACCAAAACACTACTGCCACAGTGAATCAGCTTGTTCTAAGCCACAGCCATTGTGATGTCTACTTGATTAGAGAGAAGCCTTGTTAGATAAAACTCAGCATGCATCCTGAAACCTTCTCAGCAGGTAGCTGCAGTTTATAGAGAAATAATGCCGGGAATATGACTTTCTCTGTTCTGGTGGGACAACGTACAAACGTTTGAGATTTCTCTCATCATTCCATCTGTGAATGAATATTGTAAAGTAATAAGATATTGTATATGTGTTACTTACGCTTTGTCAAACAACGACGTACTGAGTCCTTGAGCGTAGCTGGTTGTGTTTGCATTCAGCACGTTGCTGTTGTCCAGAGAGTACGCCTTCCTGGCTTTCTGGTCCTTGGCAAAGTTCCTGCAGGCAGCGAGCTTTGACTCCAGAGCCTGCAGAGAGGTAAACCATGGGGAGGGAGAAGGTGAGTTTCTGCTTGACGCTGGAGGGCAAATAGAGACATGGCAGCTGAAAGAGGAAGAAGAGAGAAGGGACCCCTCACCCCGACTTTCCGAAGTAAATCACTGACAATGTTTAGTGCTGATATTCGAGCTGAAGGAGTCAGCGGAGAGTTGCTGCCGTAGCCATTAGACAGCACTGAAACAGCAACAAGGAATAATTGTTAAAATCACAAAGACAAAAAAAAGCCTGGAAATTATTCTTTAAAAAAAAACTACATATCTCAAGCAAATAGGTAAAATAAAGGTAAAATAAAAATTTTGATGACAAAATATCCATGCAAATTGATATTTTTTAATATGTACTTTATAGCCAAATGTTATTTTGGATGCTTCACATCTCAACCAAAACTGTTACATTTGAATATTTTTAAGTATATAAAAATCAAAAAGCATGACATTGTCTTGACCTGCATTGCACAAAAAAATAAATATAATTATAAAAACAGACTAAATGTACACTTTAGAAACAACAAAAGCAAAACTCAATGATGTTTTACAAATTTAAATAACAAAAACACAGTTGTAATGTTACTGTTTTTGTTTTGCTAGTATTTTTGCATTTGCTTTTATTCATTTTACAACTTTATTTTATTTTTCTACATTTTTCTAAGATTTCTTTGCTTTAGGTCTTCTCACAAGCTGTCTACCAAGAGGCACATGCTCTACATTTTAAGAAGCATAAAAGAAAAATTACTCTTAAATTCCTAAATAAAAAAGAAATAAACTAATAAATTATTAAGTCAGATTTTAGCATTTTTATTTGTTTCTTAAATCTTGTTTTGTATTTTTTCTGTCTTTTGTTAAATCACATCAATAAACTACTTCCAAACTAATTCTTCTGTTTAGAAGTTTATTTTTTTAACCCACAGGTTACCACCTGAATGACATATTTAAACACATTTTTGTCATTTGGACAGCTCTCTCCCTTCACTAACACCTGATAAACCTCTACAAACCACAGGGCCACTCCCTAGCTGTTTCGTCTTTGGCAAATTTGTCATCATGTGAAAATAAATCAGCAGAACATTTCGATAAAGAGGCGCTCATGTTTTCTACTTGTCAGATGATGAACCAAACGCTGTCAGAGAAAGACCTAGTGCAGCTACCTGTTGGATTGGCAAAGGCATTGTCCAGACTTTTGCTCAGAGGGGTAGCAGGGAGGGAGAAGGATGCTTGCACAGCAGAGTCCATCTTGACGTTGTCCTGCGTAGGGGAACTGGGAGCTGACATCCGGCTCAGGTCTGACTGCCTCTCTCGCACAGCCAGCTCCTGTCGCAAATCTTTAAACCCAACATAGGAAAAGGAGGTCATTAGCGGGAGTATTTGCAGTGCCTTGAAAAAATATTTATGTCCCATGAACTTTGTGATATTTTGTCACATTCAAACGTCAGCCTATTTTATTAGGATTTTGTGTGACAAGCACTAACACAAATTAGTGCTTTATTGAGAAGGTAAAGTTAATGAAAACCAATTTTCCCATTTTATTTTTTTATTTACATGGTGCTGAGACGAGAGGAAGTGCTAAAGCTGTATTTTAATAAGCTGAGTGAGTGAGAGTGGATCATTTGTGGGATTTAGTCAATAATCACCTCGGGCTTCATCCTTTAATCTTTGCACCGAGACCAGAAGTGACTCCTTCTCATCCAGCTCGCTCTCCAGGAAGGCATTTCTCTCGATGGCCTGGTTCAGACGCTGCTCGAAGTTCTCCAGAGAAACAATGGTGGCTCTGAGGACACAAGAATAACAATGTCTGGACAGTAACCCTCAGACGAAAGCCAACACATTAGATAGTATTTTAATCTAAAAGGAGACAGAAATTTGTTGAAATGAAAAAACTTGAGATCAAGTTCGATGGGTCACCTTTGCATCTCAGTGTTATTCGTGCACGATAAAAAAAAAAAATAGTTAACATAAAATAAAATTCTGAATACCATACACAAACCTTTTGGCTCTCTCCAGGTCGTCATTGGACTGTTCAAGCTCTCGGACATATTTGTGAAGCTGCTCTTTGATGCTGCGCGTTTGGCCGAGGTCATCCTCCAGCACTGATATTTGCTTGAAGTTCTGGGAATACTGCTGCTCCAACCTCTCCTAAACATAGAGATAAAGGACAGATTTAGACAGCTGGATTGCATTAAAAATATGTGTTTAACTACAATAGGGGCAAATCGGCAGATGAAAGGAAGATTTTTCAGCTCCTCTTGCTCATCACCATTCATCTTTCTTCACGTTGCCCTCTTTTAGCCCTTTCCATTCCTGTGTTGGGATGCAAACTGTGACCTATATATCTAAGAGACATCCAGCACAATAAAAACCACATGGCTTTCTGTGTCTGACCTAAATTTGCTGATGAATCGCTATCTGAACTGAGGCCAGCGACACAAGTCTGTGTTTCTGTTCCAATCTCACTTACATATACTGTTAATAACCCAGAGACAAAAGTAGCAGGTGGGATTCATCTGTCTGAGAGCTGTTATCAGGTCTAAAACAAAATGACCAACAGTTTTCTATAATAATTTAATAATTTGATTAAAATGAAGAATAACACCAAAGGTGAGTCGAGGGTTTAAAATTTGAGATGTCATGTTCCCACTGAGATCTTAGTAAAACATACATGTACAAATCTTTCAGGCATGAAGTTTCAGGTTCGTCTCAAGCCATGTAGGAAACTTGGAAAATATGTGGAAGAAGATGCTTTGGTTAGATGAGTTCTAATTTGACCTTTTTGACCAACATGCAAAACACTACATGTAGAAGAAAGCTAATTCTGAAAATTGTCAAAGTATTAAAAAAGAATACCGGGCAACCCTGGAGAAAAACCTGTTAGAAGCAGCAAAAAACATTAAACATCGGCTGAGGTTTACCTTTCAGCAAGATAACAACTCTAAAAATACAGCCAGAGCTAAAATGGACTGGTTTAGATCTAAGCTTACATGTGTTAGAATGGCATAGTCAGAGTACAGATCAAAATCCAAATGAAAACCTGTTGCAAGAAAATTGATTTTTAGAGATGCTCTCAATCCATCTAACTGTGTTTTGAAAAAAAGAAAGGGGAAACATTTCGGTCCCAGATATTAAAAGCTGGTAGAGACATACCCCAAAAGATCTGCAGCTGTAATGGCAATGAAATGCTGTTCTACAATGTTTTTATTTTAGGGGGGGGGGTCAGTATAAATACATGCCACTTTTATGCAAATTTGTTTTGTAAAAGACTGTGGACTTGCAAATGTGTTGCTAGGCTTTTGCTTATGGAAGAGCAGGTGGCAAGATTAGAAAAGAGGAGGTCTCAGAAACTGTTCCATCTGCACCCTTAAACCCCCCTTAACAGACTAAACACAAAAATGTTGACAAAGATTTTTAGTTTGTCTGCTCAAACAAAAAAAAGGAGGGATCTGAACCTACCATCACAGTTACATTTATCAGGTGTTTGCTTCACAGCAGTTGGGTTATTTCTGCAGTTACCTTCAGCGTTTCCACATCATGTTTTAGTCTTTGGTTCTCAGACTGCAGGTCTTTGATGCGGTGCTCGGCCTGGCCCAGCTGAGCTTCTAGCTCGGCCTCTAGCTCCCTGCTCCCCTCCTGAAACTCCAGCAGCTCCTCCTGAGACTCCTCGCAGCTGTGAGGCGACATATGAGAGGCCATTAGACAGACGGTTGGGACAGAAGGAGGTTAGCACATAGGCTTGGCAGGCATCAACCAACTGTTGGAGCTAACGACTTTATTACTTTTCATTTAATTTTTATCATGAGTGACAACTGCAGCTATGACCCACACATAGCTCCCAAAACTGAAACACAGTAGTGAGTGTTCAGAATACTTTATTTGTACTCATTAATGCAGCCTCATGCTCTAGACTACAATAGAGGCAGAAATAAACAGGGTACACCACAAAACCTTTTATAAAAATAAAAAAAACTGTTAAGTTTTGACCATTTGTAGAACCTCTGATCCAGATCTATGCTTCTAAACCGAAAAAAAGGGGAATTGTTCCCTCCAGGTCAGTGGGTCAGAGGTCAGTCTCTGCTTCAAGATTAGAAAGTGTCGTGTTAATGACTGATGGTAAGATGGTAGAGGTTTCTGTTTCTCTGCTGTATGAATATGTAATGATGATGGTAAGATAAGCAAACAAAGTCTCCACACCTTATTGTTAGAAAACTGCAGCAAAGAGAAGCATCTTGGGACCACCAAGTCTCCATAACAACCATTAAACATTATCAATCGGGTCAACCGGTTGATTCTTGAAAAAAAGCCTTTTCTCCCCTACCATTCCAACATAAACATGTAGAGTCTGCTATGCTCTGCTGATCCTTTAGCTGGAACCATTCTCATTTATAGTCTGAGCTGACCAAATTCTGAGTTTTTTGTAACAAAAACTCCAGGTGGGTCTGGTTCCAAACAAAGGATAAATATGTAGCACCTTATGCCAAATGTTAATCATGGTGAAGGATGCCTGATGCTGTGAGCCTCTCTTCCTCTTGTTAGAGGGCACCACATCTCAAACTCTTTGACACACCAGCTGATTGTCAATAAAAAACTGGAGAAAACTGAAGGCTGATCATCATTAGGTCTTTCAGCAGGACAATAATACAAAACATATAGCCTGTCAACTAAGAAAATGGTTCACCTGACACAAAATCAACCTTCTTCCAGGGCTATCTCACCCTCCAGATTTAAATCGTGTAGACAGACTTTGGAGGAGCTGAAGAGAATAGAGGAGCCAGGA
This sequence comes from Crenichthys baileyi, assembly GCA_036173005.1. Lineage (NCBI taxonomy): Eukaryota > Metazoa > Chordata > Actinopteri > Cyprinodontiformes > Goodeidae > Crenichthys > Crenichthys baileyi. Next base: position 206,695 of record JAHHUM010000364.1, read on the forward strand.
CTTTGGATGATCTAAATGGACTGTCTGTGCAAAGAAAATGGACAAAGGTCCTCCTCTCCGTATGTTCCAACTTTATTGACTGCAGTCCTAATGCCAAAAGCAGGATGTACTAACATTATTAACAGTGGATGTGCCTATAACTGTTCCCCCAGAAAATTTGTAAAAAAGTATAATTTTCTTAAAATTATTTCTTACCCAGTAAATAAATCTACTCATATTATTGAAGCTTGGAAATTTGACCTAAACTTTGCACGGTACACGATGCAAAATGCAAGGTGGCGCAGTTGGTAGCACTGTTGCCTTGCAGCAAGAAGGTCCTGGGTTCGATTCCCGGCCGGGGGTCTTTCTGCATGGAGTTTTCATGTTCTCCCCGTGCATGCGTGGGTTCTCACCGGGTACTCCGGCTTCCTCCCACACTCCAAAGACATGCCTGTTAGGTTAATTGGTCACTCTAAATTGCCCTTAGGTGTGTGAATGAGTGTGTGCATGACTGTTTGTGTGTTGTCCTGCGATGGACTGGTGACCTGTCCAGGGTGTACCCCGCCTCTCGCCCATAGACTGCTGGAGATAGGCACCAGCTCCCCCACAACCCACTATGGAATAAGCGGTAGAAAATGACTGACTGACTGATGTTCAATGTGAGATTCTGCTGCGTAACTATTGATGTGTAATGATCTAAAAAAATCTGTACATCTTGTTCTCTCTCAGTTCAGGAGAAATTTTCTGTTTTTACCAGCAGGTAAAATTGAGTCAGCTCAAAGAAAAATTTCTGTTTGCTGATAAAAAAAAATCATCCTTTATGGGATGTAGTGGAAGCTTAGTTATTGTTTTATAATGTCTGATAATTATACTGGTACATTAAGCAATATTCTTTTTTTTTTTTTTTAAAGTGCAATGTTTTTTGCCAGTCATCTCAGAAAGTGAAACTCATATATTATATAGAATCATTACACATATAGTGATATATTCAAAGAATTTATTTCTGTTGAAATAAATTCTGTCTAGTAATTTTGATGATTATTGCTTACAAACAACGAAAATCCAAAATTCAGTGTCTCAGAAATTTAGAATACAGTAAAGAAGGTCATTATTGGACACTAATGGTGTCACACTATAAACATCTAATTAACTCAAAACACCCGCAAAACCTTTAGATGGTCTCTCACTCTGGGTCATAGGTTACACAATCATGGGGAAGGCTGCTGAGTGGACAGATGTCCAAAAGACAGTCATCGACACCCTCTACACGGAGGGTAAGCCACAAAGGTCATTGCTGAAGAAGCTAGTTGTTCACAAAGTTCTGTATCCAAGCATATTAACAGAAATTTGAGTGAAAGAAAGAAGTGTGGAAGGAAAAGGTGCACCAGCAACAGGGAGAACTGCAGCCCTGTAAGAAATGTCAAGCGAAATCCATTCAAGAAGGACTGAGGCTGGAGTAGGTGCATGAAGAGCCACCACACACTTACGAATACTAGACATGGGCTTCAAATGTCGCATTCCTCATGTCAAGACACTCCTGGGCCAGAAACAACGGGGGGTGTTGAGGTGGCGGGCTGGAGGGTGCCACGGAGGGGTTGCAGAGTGTGGGGTGGGGGGGTTGTGTCCTCTTTTTGGATGTATGGTACGGCATTTGTATCGGCTGAGCGGTGACAGGGGAGCTGAGCAGGTTGGTGTCTTTCCCTGGGCTGTTGTTGCAGTGGCTGTTTTGTGGTGTGTTTGTCTTGTTCCAGGGCATAGGGACTGCCTGAGTTTGTCCCGTCTTGGTGTGGGGTCAGGGGGTCTGTTGTGCTCAGTGGTGTCTGCTCCGTTGCACTTATGGGCTGGGGTGGCGTACCGTGGGGTCCTTGCCTTGCCGTTGCAGCGTGCTATGTGGTGGAATAAATCTCTATTAATAGTTTAACTTTTGAAATGACTGGCAAAAAATATTGCACTATTATGCAATATTAAATTTTTTTTAGATGTGCCTGTATATTGATGTTAAAAATTAACTGAAATGTCAACTGGAGTGAAAAACCAGCTGCTTACTTTACTTTTAAGTATTTGGTGTTCACTGATGGAGATCAGTTTCACCAAACTTTCTAAGAAAAAGCACGATATTGTTAGATCAGTTTCTGCTTTCCGCATGGTTCTGTCATAACAAGTAAATTAAATCTCTGCTGTCTCTGATGGATGCTGTCCAATATTCCAACTCAAACTGGTGGTAAAAACAAATATGACATATCTATTTAGATTTAAAATCAGATATTATCAGGAGAAAACCAGAGTTAAAACACTCTTTTTAGTTTTGAAAGTATTTTTGTCAAAAGACACAAAAACATCAGTAATATAACATTTTCAGGCAAGAATATAAAGTGAGCACCAAACTTTCCAGCAGCTCAATGTTTTTTTAGCCCTCATTGGACACAGGACTTACAAACCATAACCTTTTAGTCCATCATATAAAAACTAATTCTGTGTGTCAAGAAAAGAGATTCACCAGGAAATAAAGCTGATTCATAAGATACAGCCGGACATGCAATTTCAGAGCAGCTTTACCATAGTGCTGATTATGTAAGGGCCTCACGATGCGATGCAGCCACGGGCACGCACAGACACAACCACACACACACACACACACACGCACCCCCACACCCCCACACACAAACAAACAAACAGCTGTCTAAAAATGGCCTCATGTAAGCTGAAATGTTGCTGATGGCACAGAGCCAGACAATCCATTTGTCCTCGGCACACAGTGAGGCTGTGAACTGGTTTCACATTAAAAAGGTTGGATGTTACATATGTGTCCTCTTCATCCTTCTTACCCTGCATTTAAAACACTCCCATCTCCTATCTGTGGAAATGAGCAATCAGAATCCTCAGTGGAGAAAAAAACACTTGTGTGAGTCAGAATTTCAAAGTCAATTTTATTTATAGTACAGTGTCATACCTTCCACGAAGCTTACAAGGTTACAGTAATAATTACAAAATGCACAGAAGGCTCAGACCAGAGCACCTTCGTTCCTTTGTTTACAGGATTCTCCACATGGCAGTCTGTGCTATTTTTAAACCACTTTGTTACCTGCCATTTGTAAAGCAAAGAGTGTGTTTTAGAGGTTAAAAAAAGGTGAAAGCGTCTGTTTTTAGAACTACCTGAATAATGATCTTTAAAGAAAATCTCTCAGCAGATAATTAATAAATAACAGGCACCCTCAGCTATGAAGGGAGTTTATTGTATGAAATGTTCCTCCTACCTGGGTGTTGGCTGGAGCTGGCTTCCATTGACAAAAGACAATTAGAGTTCACTTTAATTTCATCAAGCCTTGAGTTCCAGCTTAAAGAACCTCAAAAGCCTTCAGATTTAGTGAGAATCATTTTGTTAAAGAGGAAAAAAACAAAGAGACACAGAAGCTTTTTATATCCACTGTGAACCATAGGCTGCTGAGAGACACCTTGCCTGCTCAATGTGTGGAAGCATGGAGATGGAAAAATTGGTTTCATTTGAGATTAAGGGAAATGGGCTTCTGGAATGACAAGATAAATCATTCCTAAAATGTGTCTGACATATCTGTCAGTTCAAATGTGGTTAAACACGCCTTGATGCAGAAACTAAAAAACTCAAAATGTCTATTTGTAAACATATGCCAATACGAGTCCAGCTGAAATACCAACTCTTTATAGGAAATATAAGAATCTAGAGCAGTGCATCTAATTTACTTTTTTATTCCCTGAAATGATAAAAAGCATACTCTTTTTTAATAGAAAATAAGTCGGCAAATTTGAATGGTAGTGGAAATAGAATTACTACAACACAAAATATTCTTTCACTAAACTCCTATTACAAGATAGGACCAGAGAAAAGATATGCACTGGCAAAATGTCTAAGATCATCAAACACATTTTAATAACGTTTTTGAATGGTTTCAAATATAAATTAACCTGTCCTTCATCAAGCAGTTTTTTTGGAATAGAACTGCCTGACAACATGAAGTAGGATAAAGAATTTCAGGAACAGATCAAGTCTCTGGCATATACTGGTCTGGGAAAGGTTTATAACTACAGATAGGAGAACATAGTAGGAGACATTATCTACAAATGGAAAAAAAACTAAGAACAGTGGTGAAGCTTCCCTGCAGCGCCTGGCCAGTCAAAATCACTCCAGGAACACATTGACGACTTATCCAGGTGGTCAGGTAAGAAACCCAGAACGACATCTAAAGCATTGTGAAGCCCGACAATGATCCAAAGCATACCAGCAAGTCCACCTCTGAATGGCTCATAAAAATAAAATTGAAGGCTTTGAAGTGACCTAGTCAGAGTCTGTGTATGAAACAACTAGTTGCATGGACTTAAGCAGACCATTCATGCTTTAAAATTCTTGAATGTTGCGGATGTAAAGGAATTCTGCAAAGAGCGGTGGGTGAATATTCCTCCAGTGATGTAAAAAGGCTCTTTGCCAGTTATTATACACACTTGGTGCTTGTTGTGACCCAGAATGACACCATCAGTTATTAGTTTAGGGAAGTAATTGATGTTGGCCAGGTAGTTTTTGGAGAGCTTTTTTGTGTTGCTCTTTCATATAAAATCTCTACAAAACATATTGCATTGCCTGTGATTGTAACATGATTAAATTGGAAAGGTTTACAACAGGTATAATTACTTTTGAAAGTTGCTCTATATTAACCCAACCGCATACAAACCCACAATATGACGTCAATCAAACATCAACTACCAGTAATGCAACCTAATAGATCTGGGAAGCATCCTCTGTGTCTGGTGAGCCTCACTCACTGTTTTTATTGAATGTTGGATGCTCCTTCAACTGCCTGCAATGCAGTTACTCTAATCATGATGCCACTTCTAATGCCCTTTGGTGCATGTTTTACACATCCCAGCTCTTTGCAAATGAAACCCTTCCCACATTCATTGCTGCTTTGCCTAAGCACCAACTTACTTCCAAATGAGGCCAATTCATTTTAATTTTTTTTTGTCAGCCTGTCTCATCTTAAGATCACAGATCATGTGAATAACATAAATCACTGTAATAAAATATTTGATAAGGAATCCTTTAGAGTTTTATTCATGCTTATATTACTTTGACCCATACTTAGTTTTGAACAATATTGTAATCCAAGCACTGTCAGGCTGTAGCAGGATGAGGACATCACCAAACCAGTAAATTCCATCTGTAAATATTTTGTCTCATGCATGATAGCTTTTTAACTTGCAGGAGTATTTTGATTATTTCTATAAGTTATTTAGTAAACACATATAACAATGCAAACCTTAGGTAAATAAACTGAACCTCTAATGACTCTGTGGGAAAAAAGCATCCATTCTTATTACTTACCCTTTCTTGTACTTGAGGGAAAGGGCCTTCCAGAAATCAATTTCCTCATCCTTCGAGGAGAATTTTGGCATCATGTCAATTTCCATGACAAACAAGTCTACAGGAGAGAATTAGGAAATGACAGATAATGCCCTGAATTATAAACTGCCGACAAAAGTGAATTTAAAGATAAACAAATAGTTGACAGATACAACCTTTCTCAATTATGCTTATAGTGATCCCTTTTCAGGTTTTAAATCTCTTAAACCACAACAAACTACAGTACCTTGCACACTTCTGTCATCTATTGTAAATCTGTTTAAAAAGCCATAAAAGAAATTCAAGTTTTACTGGGCTGGAGCATCTCTGCCTATTCCTGCACAATGTCTCTAGATTATCTTTGGTCCTCTCTTAGTTGCTCTTCTCCTAAGCTTTCCCCACATGTTTCTATAGGATTAGGTGTGGGGACTGGCATAGCCATAAGTTGATTTTGAATATGGTAAATCTTTTCAGTGTTGATTTGATCACATGTTTTAGATTGTTTTCCTGCTGAAAGACCCAATGACAACCGATTTTCCGTTTTCATCGTGATCAGATTTTTTTATGAAAAACCCGGGACCTGTAAAAACAATTGGGTTCCTTTTTCCGCCCAAATGTTAGGTTTATGCTGTTGGGGAGTTTCAACCAGACATTGTGACCCAGTTTGAGCCTCATAATTTTTCACAGGCGGCCATTTTCAATTAAACAACAACCTGATCAGACTGAACCTCTTCCATAGGATGATAACTAGAAATAATAAGATAGTAAATATGTGCTGTATAATAATATGAATGGCCATAGGTTGTGCATAACTTTATGTCACACTCAAGAGCAAGGTTATACACTCAACATACATTAGCATTTTATTTGTCAAGCTTATTCATCATTCACACTTTACAGACAGCCTATATTTAAACACTAGTTAGATACTGAGTATGTATTTCAATGGTGCGGTAGTAAAATAATTATTAGACACAATGGAGTTATTGTGTATTATTTCAGTATTGCATGTGGTTGGCTTAAAAAAATACAAATTGTTAATTTGTGGACTGCACAGTCCACAAATTAACAAGAATGAAACCTACATATATAAACATACACATATATATGAGGGGAGGCAGTGGCGGGGGTAGGGGGGACAGAGGGCATTCCGGTAGTCTACCGTCATCTCCACTCTCTTTAGCGGGTTTAGCTCTAGGTGGTCTCGACCGCACCAAAGGACCAACCTATCCACCTCCTGTCTGTGCGCCGCCTCTTCATTGACCCAGATAAGCCCAATGACGGTGGCATCTGCAGACTTCAGGAGTGTCAGAGATGGGTCTGCTGAAGTGCAGTCGTTTGTGCTGGTGTTGATGGTTCCTGAGCAGGAGAAGATGCTTCCCAGCCTTACCTGCTGCTACCGGTCAATCAGGAAGCTGGTGATTCTTTACTGTACAAATTAACAAGATTCCCAGTGGATTTGAAAAAGAAACAGAGCCACACCGTTCGAAATCCTTTACCTCAACATATGTTGAGATTTACCCCAGTGGATGAGATGGTCTCATCTCTCTCTCTCACAGAGCGGGTATTTATCGATTGAAATATGACAACCAGATTTGAATGAGGCACATGAGGGAAGCATGTAGTTGTACATGCTACTGAAATTAAGATAAAATGATTATTGACGATTATTTTTGTATTTAACATCGGACATTAGGCCATCAGTAGGGTTAGGAGAGACACGCCGATGATGCTGTTGAGCCCAGCTGTCAAAACTGGGTGTGCAACCATCCAACCACACGGCCAGCCAGAGACAACTAGGATTTTTCCAGAATCTTTATTTTACAGAGTTTTTACTGCAAAGAAAGTGCAGAATAAAAACAAAGCGCATTACTACCTGATCATCGCTTCCAAAGGTTTGGTGTTTCAGTCCATCGCTACTCGGAGCTGCTGAGGCTGACTGTCCTCTGTTGTCTGATGATCTCCTCTCCACTGATCTAAGTGGGGATTTAAAGGGGAATGCACCCTCTGTAAACGCTTATTATTAAAGGTATGCTAGAGGACAGCGGCGAATTTCTACAGAGGAGCACACAATAAAAAGCATGTGCATTTGAAACCAATTACAAACAAGTTAGTGGTCCAGCTGATAAAAATCTAAAAACCAAAATTATTTATTTTTGAAAAAAATATCGCGATTGTTGACAGCATTTGAAATATAGCAGCAGTTTTAAAAACGAATGAAATATTAACAGAAAATAAATCTGACTTAGGGTGAACTAGGGTGAACTAGTGGACCTGCCGTTTTTACTAATGCGCACTGATTGCGCATAATGAACAGGTGTGCTAAAATAGCACCACCTGGTGGTAATTCAAGACCACAGGTTGTGGTCTCTACAGGATGGGGTTAAGAGCTACACGTTGGCAACCCCACTAATAATCTACAACGTAAAAAAATATGACGGATATGGATATATAAAAATATGTCGATAAAGAAAACGAGTAAAACAAAATGGGAAAACAGCCCATAGTATACACTGAAAACATTATAGTGTGGAATAGAATATAATAGATTTTTATAAAAGCATACAGAATTAAGAATTAAATAAGGTATTAATTAATCAAATGAAATGTAAGTATTGAATGCAAGTGCATAATTTAAGGTTTACCTGTATATACATGTATATTAGGGCTGCAGGAAAAGTGTATGCGACACTAGTGGTGAAAATTGCGACGTGAAAATCAGTTAAAATTGACCTCAAATTTTTCCGACTCTTTTCTTCTTTTACCATTTAACAATCTCCCCAACACAGCTTAAGTATCTCAGACACTAAACATATACATAAGAACATTAGAGGTAGTTATCCCCTCAACTGACCAGACCATGTGTGCATGGTGCCTTAAATATAGTACCAAATATTACATCCAGGTAGTTGCAAATGCAAATGCATTATTGCACAAACTGCTGTTGTGATTATTAGCTACTGTATAATTATGCAAACATTATTTGCATGCAACTATACACACATATATTTGGGCATGTCAAAAGACTACAACTATATTCTAATATTAAAATAGTTTGACAGGAAATTACTGAAAAATCTCAATATAAACACATTCTTACTTTTATTGACATAAATAAGGTTTTATAAAACTACCATTCATGCCTAAAGAGAGTGAAAAAGTCTATTCTACCAATCGTCAAAGGTGTCAATCAGAAAAAGAAAGAAACAGCTCTTAAAGTGTACTCTACGATGACTAGCTAAAATAATATATATTTTTTTATTATTCACGTTTCTTTAGCTAAATCAACACCGCCCTTGGAAACAAAATGTTTCCCACCCCTATGTTTTGTAACAATTTTAATCAGTTGAACTTTATTTAAGTAATTTGAACCTGACTGCGCTGTGCCGGGTGTTAATATTACAGTAAATTGGATCAAATGAAAAAAAGATTAAGGAAGACTGCTCATAAATAGATTAGAGTTTAAAATTACAGATAAGACTACCTTGAGTCTGAAAGCATAATTCAATCCTTTTTAACCAATTTCTTGAGGTGCTTAAGAAAGTCAGAATGGATTAGCCAAAGCCTTTTTGTTTTTTTGGCACTAGCGACCTTTATTTTATTTATTTTTAGTTTATTTTGTTTTTTTGGTGAAACAAGGCAAACAGGAAATGGGGTGGAGAGAGGGGTAGAACATGCGGCAAATATCACCGGGCCGGGACTCGAATCCGGTACAGCCGAGGTCGACCAAGGTTGGCCCAGGTTAGCCATGGTGAAGGTTCAATTTATTCACAAACTCAAATCAGTAAGAAATAATTAAAAAAAAATTCAATGTATAATTTGAGTTCTTTCCTAACTGTAATGTTTACTAAAACAGTTAGATAAAAAAGACAACAAAAACGATTTTTATGCTTCCGTCGTGACGTCAAAGCGCATGTTGACGAAACGCGTTGCCATGGTAACGGAAGAAGAACTCAGAGACCGTCCGAAGCCATGTAAGTAATTCGTGGGAACCTAAACGTTTTCCTTCAGACTCTTTGAAAGCCATGGAGGATGGAGAAGATATAACAACTATGTTTGATATGGTCTACGGCAGAATGAATGAGGTTTGTGCAAAAAGTTTGCTGAACTAACGGAGAAGGTGGAAACTACGTAGTGCGTCCGATCACATCACACCCAATTTAACCCAGTTTAATTGGCAATTCATAAAACCAGTGGGGGTGCCTGGAGAAAAGTCAAGGATACTGGTGGAACTTATGACTCCCTGAAGCGAACCGAAACTTCAGGTTCCGTTCACTTCAAAGAGCCGTTCGAATGATCCATTTTTGAAAACGTATATATTTTCATCCGATTAAGTATAAAATATCAAAATATAAATATGAAATACCCTACATCAAATACAATGTAGTTATTTATTACAAGTGTTGTGTGCATAAAACTGATTCTATTAAAAAGAAAATCTTTGACATACTCCCAGAGATGATTACTTCATCCTCAACAAGTGAGACAACATTGGAAGTAACTGAAGAACCTGATTTATGTTTGGACTGTTTTGATCCTGTGGAGGGGCTTCCTGAGTTATCAGAAATCTTAGCTTCATCTAAAACCTTCAACTTTTATGTTAAAACCCCAAACCCAACCAAAAATTTTTTAAGGAAGTTTTCCCTCTGATAAAAATTTACCATTTTAGATATGATTAATTTCTCTTTAGTAAATGGGTATGTACCACCCAAGCTTTTAAGGTAGCTGTAAATTAAAAACCTTTTTTCTTAAGAAACCTTCGCTTGATCGAGATGACTTTTTAAAAAATTTACAGAACCCAAATTTCCCAATCTTCCATTCTCATCTAAAATTTTTTGAGAAAAATAGTTGCTAATAAAAATGTGTGAGCATTTAAACAGCAATGACCTGTTTTTAAAGACTTTCAGTCAGGTTTTTAAGCTCATTATAGCAATGGGAAACAGCTCTGCTGAAAGTCAATAAATGATATTCTTCTAGCCTCAGATAATGGGTTTTGGTCTGTACTGGGTTCTGGTTTAGATCTCAGTGCTGCATTTGAAACAGTCGATCATAATATTTCTCTTAGAAAAGGCTGGAAATATGCTGTAGGGATCAGGGAAAAAGCACTAGGCTGGGTTTTAAAATTTTTATTGTCTGACAGATTCCAGTTTGTTTAGTAAATGATAAAACACGTAAAAACTCCAGGGTTAATTGTGGAGTACCAAAAAGGTTTAGTACTTGGACCCCAAATTTTCTTTAAATTTTTTTATGATTCCAATTATGTCAAATTATCAGGCAGCATAGGATACATTTTTCACTGTTACGCTGATGATACTCAGTTACTTTATCCATAAATCCCGATGACCCAAAAACCAGTTAGATAGGACTACAAGCATGTCTTAAAGAAAATAAAAAATTGGGTGACTTAAAAAAAAATTTTTTGCTTCAAAATTCCGACAAGGGCAGAAGTTGTCGTCTTTGGGGCCCGGGGTTTTTAAAAAAAAAAAAAACTGCTCAGTCAATCACTAACCTGGATGGCATTAAACTACCCCCGATAAAAAAGTAAAAAAACCCGGGGGGTTATTTTTGACCCGGGGGACATGTCATTTAAATCCCCCTATTTAAAACAGGTTTCTAGGGGTTCCTTTTTTTTATTCGGAAAAAATTTGCCAAAATTTTAGAAATTTTCCTTTTCCAGGAGTGACGCTGAAAAAAACTAGTCCATGCATTTGTTACTTCAAGGCTGGACTTTTAATTCTTTTACTATCAGGATGTCCACAAAATGCAGTTAAAAAACTTCAGCTGATTCAAAAAAGCTGCCAGCAAGGGGTTTCTGAGGAAAAAATTAAAAAGAGAGATCATATTTCCCTTACTTTTGAGCTTCCCTTCATTGGGCTCCCTGTTAAATCCAGAATAGAATTTTAAAATTTCTCCTCCTCACTTTTAAAGCCCTTAATGGGTTTAGCTCCATCATACATCAGAGATTTGGATTGTTCCAAAACGTTTTTAAACAGAGCACTTCGTTCTCAGACGCAGGTTTACTGGTGGTTCCTAGAGTCTCTAGAAGTAGAATGGGGGAGGAAACCTTTATTTTTCAGGTTCCCTCTCCTGTGGAAAACCAGCTCCCGTTTTTAAGTCCGTGAGGCGGACCAAACGGGCTTTTAAGGCTAGGCTTAAAACTTTCCTTTTTTGATAAAGCTTTTATAGTTAGAGTGGCTTAGGTTATCCTGAGCTATCTTTCCTTATTTTAACCCCCCCCCCCCGGGGTCCTCTTCTCCCTTGTTGGATGGAGTTAAAGGGAGTCAGGTTTAGCCTAAAAACCGGCTCAGTTATTTGGTTGAGGTGAAAAAAACACCCCCCCATTTCTGCTACCTGTAGGAAAACCCCCCTCCCCCTTTCCAATGGTTAATGGTCAGTCTGACAGAGAGAGGTATCCCAATCGTTGTGGTTTTTTGGTTTTAAAACAATGGCATCAGTGGGGCTCTAGTGGGGAAAATGTTTATTTTAAGACTAGGCTTAAAACTTTCCCTTTTTGATTTAAAGCTTTATAGTTAGAGTGGCTTAGGTTTTCCCTGAGCTATCTCTGTAGTTATGCTGCTATAGGCTTAGGCTGCTGGAGGAAAAAAATGAAAAACCCCCCTTTAGGGCCCCTTCGCTACATTTCACACTACTCTACAATTTTGCATTATTTGGGTTTATTTCAGCTTTAACCTTTGTTCTCTCTCTTTTCTCTTACGTAGAAGCTACACCTGGCCTGACTCTGTGTCTACCTGTGGACACCTTCTGGAGAGGGGGGCATCATCGCGTTCTGCTGCAAACAAACTTAATGCTCACCCTCTACGATGATCCACATGAGCCTTACTTCAGTGTTTAACCCTTTCTCTCTCCTAGACATGGCTACTGACTGAGCTTTTACTGTAACTAACTCTATGTTCTCTCTTCGAGACTCTAAACTTGGAAAAAAAGGGCTCAGAGTGTTATTCCTGTTCCTTTTTCTAGGTGAAACGACTAAAGGAGCTACACCCCCATTAACATTTAATTATTTTTTTTTTTGTTCCTTTCCCATAGAAAAGTACTTCTGGATCAGTGCTTCTTTGTTGCTCTTTGGTGTCTCTGCATTCTGTTCTCTCAAACCCCCAGTCGGTTTGGGCAGATGGCCGCTAACACATGAGCCTGGTTCTGCTGGAGTTTCTTCCTGTTAAAAAGGAGTTTTTCCTCTCACTCTGTCGCTATATTTGCATGCTCAGTATGAGGGATTGCTGCCAAAGTCAACGCAGAGTGACTGTCCACTGTCTCTAACATGCTCACCCGGGAGGAGTGATGCTGCAAGTCAATGACAGGAATGCAATCTGCTTGGTTTCTCCATTAGATAGAAAACTTTTTATCCAATTTGAATAAATAAAAACAGAATCTGACTGCCACTGTTCAATGGTTAGGACTAATTAGGAATGTATGTACCTGACTTTTGTGAAGTGCCTTGAGACGACATGTGTTGTGAATTGGCGCTATATAAATAAACTGAATTGAATTGAATTGCATGAATAGCATTTTAGTGCTATTTGTAATATAGAAATAAAATAAAGAGAGCAAAATGTAACAAAACAGAAGAGAAAAAAGTGCTCTTGAGTTGCTTTGGCAGAAACGAAAATCACCTCCTGCACTATTAAATATAACAATTAAGGCAACACACTGATGGCAAATAACACTTGTGGCTTATAAAAGTATTCATACCCCTTCAACTTTTCCACAGATTGTCACATTACAACCACAAACACCAATATATTTTATTTGAATTTTATGTGAAAGACCAACACAAAGTGGTTTTCAATGGTGAAGTGAAAAGAAACTTATACATTATTTAATTAAAACATTTTTTATGAATAAAAAACAGAAAAGTTTTAAGTTCCAAAAACTTATAATGCAGATAATGTCAGGCAACAAGCTGGCTAATTCTGAAGACTCTTCTCCTTTTTCTCCACAGAAGGTTGTGCTGCAGCAGCTGATAATGGTTGCCCGACTCCCCTTTGATCCTGCTGATAGAACAGAACTGGGAGGTCAGTCAGCATTTCCTTTACAGCTACAGAGCCTGACACTTTAATTAGCTGATAACAGTTCAATTCAGTTTTTCTTATGGGGGACTGGTAACGTGATGATACTCCTTGTGATGTAACAAATAAATAGCAGCCCTACATTATTTTCTGCACAGAAAAACACATGGAAACTTTTTTCAGCAGGAACAAAGCAAAAACCTGCTCTGCCTCCATCGTTAGAGTGTTTTACAACTTTTACACCTCCTTGTATACTTGACCCCTCAGCTGCTGAAGAAATTGCTCTATAGTTATTGGAATACACAGTTAACAATAAAAGCATGGAATGAGAGTGGAGCTGAATGTTTACACCAGAAGCTGGTTTTCATGATGAGCGTGGCAGTAAGCAGCCTAATAAACTGCTGTGTTTGTTTGTCTCCAAGCAGCTCGTTATGAAAATTTCAATGTTCACTTAAGCAAACAGCACATGTGGGATCAGGGAATCACAGGGCTGCTGCTGATCTATCCGTCGTGTCTGCTGCATGTCATTGAAGTAAGTTTTGCTTTGGGTGAAAATGTACAATAAAATGTACAATAACAGTCAGTGTTGTCAGATTTGTACAAATAGTTGGTTGTGTGTTTGTCTTACAGGCATCTGAATGCATACTGGGTTGTTTTTTGAAAGACCTTCAAGCCACACAGCAACATGCAGACTTGTAATCATCCCTTTTCTAACCATAAAAATAACTTATCACATATTTAGGAATTGCACATCATTTAATATTGCTTAGTTTTGCCTGCTTTTGGTTTAAAGGTAATAATATAATGTCTGTAAGGTGCTCTCTAACTAGCCTCTGAGGCCTTCACAGAGCAGCTGAATTTATGATATTATGAAGTGAAGGACTCAACAAAATTGAGCAGCCATAAAAAAGTTCTGAAGCTGAATGGAAGCAGCCAGCATCATTTTATGTGCTGCTAGAATGGTTAAAACAGTCTAACACAAGTTCAACACCTTCAGTTTTCAGTTCTTGATGTCTTAGTACTGCTGCTCAAAGACTGTAAGATATTTTAAATCACCTTGTTGCTACTGAGAAAGTGTTGCCCCTCCAGGTCACAGTCTGGAAAATGTTTTCAACCGACCTGCTGAAGGCAAACCTGTGTAGCGTTAGCTGTGATTAAGGCAAACAAATTCTCTTTTCAGCGCCTGCCTGGAAGCGAAGATTGTTTTCATGAGCCATAATCTGAAAAGTAGACAATTTCAGCAATGGAGTTACATGGTGAGCTGCTACATTATTCCTTGAAGTAACACAAATGTGAGGTGCATACAATTGTGACAGTAAATGAGGTCCCCAACCAGTGTTTGCACGTGAGTCCAGACGTTTGCATTTATCTGCTGATACAGTCAGGTTTTTCCTTTTATTTGTCACCTTTCTGTGTGAAGTTTTGAAGTTGCTTGTCGTTCTCCAGGTGCTGGATGCAGGTCTGGTTGCTAGGATCCCTGTGGTCAGGAGGCCTGAAGAAGATGAGGAGAGCATAGAGAGTTTGGTCTGCAGTGTCCTGACACCGCTGCAGAAGCTGGTTAAGCATTTAGAAACTCCTTAGAAGATTAACCATTTGTTTTCTGATTGTCTCTGCTGGACGTCTTTTTAACCAATAATAAAATCATATTAACATGAGGATAAGGTTGTAAAAACAGGGCATTGCAAAAGTACTTTTCACATTTTGCCACGTTACAACCACAAACTTCAATGTATTTTAAAACTAAATAGTGCATAATTGTAAACCAGTAGGTAGATAATACTCAGCTGCCCTGAGTCAATACTTTATAGAATCACCTTACAATAATCAGAAGTTACAGCTGGGAGCCTTTTAGGGTGAATCTACCAGTTTTATATCACTAGAGCAGCGATCTCAACCTGAAGACCTCTGAGGGCCAGTGTTCTGTAACTTTTATCTGTGTTTCTACTTCAACACACTTGAGGTCATTAGCAGGGCTTTGTAGAACTTGAGTTCGAGAGCTGTGACCTACAAAATGTCGTCCAGGATTTCTTGCAAAAAACCCCGAGCTCAGTCAGATTGGATTGAGAGCATCTGTGAACTTCAGCTTTCAGGTTTTTCCACAAATTCTTAATTGCTTTAGGTCTGGACTTTGACTAAGCTATTCTAACATTAGTATGCTTTGATGTAAACTGGTATGTTTATTTCATGTTTTCCATCAGATTTCAGACTTTACATCTGTGTCCCCTTCTTACGGCTTTTGTTTAATATAGGGCAGATTTGGGGAAAAGACGACTAACATGTCCTTTGGACAGATTCTCAAACCTGAGCTGTGGATTCCTGCAGGTCCTCCAGGGTTACCCAATTTTACCATGACAAAATGTGATGCAGTTTAAGGGACATGATTACTATTGCAAGGCACTGTAACTTTGTCACTGTATTATTGTGTTCTCAGGTTCTTCCTGGATCCGTCTTGGATGAGAATCCAGAGCTTTTAATCCCCCCAGTGATTTTGGAAAATCTTTTGGGTCGAGATGAACTCTTAAGTCCACAGCAATACCTGGAGCTGTACCAATCCCCCTTAAACATAAGCATGAATTTGGTAAAAGGAAATTTGCTGTCAGTTGAGGAATCAAATTCACCTTAATACTTAACAATATTGCTAACTATAATTTTTTCCATGATAACTCATATCATTAACTGTAAAGTATGGCCAAAACTGAAAAAAGGCAGAATATTCACATTGTGCTTTGTTTTTCTTGCTTAACAGGACAAGCCAATCTAGAATCTTTCTTCTAGAGCTTCCATCCATACGTCCGTCTGAGCACCATAGAAAATGTATTTTATAGTGAACTCCTGTATTAAATACATGATAACAAAGATAAAGAACATACTGGAAACTGAATTTGTAGGAACCTTGTAATAAATGAAACACTGTTTTTAAAGCTCATGTCAGGTGGTGACTTTTTTCACATTGGTTTTCAATTCTGCATGACCTTTTTTTGCAAGAACTTAAAGCCAAATGTAATTAAAACTAACTTTTCCAAATAAAAGTTTTCATTTTAATGTGACTTTCTATTTGTTGTGCAATCAGAATGCTTGGTCTGTCAAGTGTTGTCCTGGGAATACCAGCCCAATATGGCGGTATTGGGCTATTATTATTGGGCTATTATTTAATGAACAGCAAACTCTGCACACATATGGAATAATTTCACAACACTTATTTCCAAAATATAAGAATTTATTACCAAAACAATTCAACTCCAAGTTAAAATATTTCAGTTAACAAACTTTTTATTAGGATAGAACAATTCAACTAAAAATACCAAACAAAATGAAGGAATAAAGAAAACTATGTACACGAAAAGAAACAAGAGAACCAATAAAAATGGTGCATTGGTATGACAGTTCAGTGTGGATATTTATATTTAAGAACCAAGGTTTATCTTGAGGGACTTAGAAATTAGGTTAAATTTGTCTTATTAAGGACAATAAATGGTATGTCTTCAACCAACCAAGCAAATTGCAAAATCAGAAGGTAAGCAAAACGTTATTACAATAAAATATTTTAAATAATGATTTGACAAATTAGAAATCAACCTTTATGGATAATTTATCCTTAATGTGTATTTGGCGGCTACTCTCAGTAGCAGTTATGTAGGAAGCTTATGCTGGTTCAGCCTTCATCAGCATACAGAGCTGTGGTTCCAATGCCTTCTTTACACGAGGGGAAAACTGCTTTGATTAGAGATGACGTATCTCCGGGTAAATCGCTGGCTCAGGTTGCTTTTCTGCAGAAGCTCAGAAAGAAAGGTAGACGACAGGTTGTCCTAATTGCGCCTTTTTCCTGATCACTGGGTGCTCCAACAGCAGATCATGCTTAACCTTTGGTTGTTCTCAATCGACGGATAGGCCAACATCAGATCGTAGTCAACTCTGGATCCAACCTTAAAGAATTAGTCCAGCCTGCCAGCAAGTCGGACATTGGTGCGCCTTTCGTCCCCCTGTCCACATCTCTCGGAGTTGCGTGGGTAAAGAACGAGGGAAAGCTGGGAAAGTGTTTTTGTTAGTGGCTACATGACATCACAGGGACCCCAGTTGTGACTCTTTCTTCCTGGGCTGGATTAAAAGTAGGGCAATGCTGTATTTAAAGGTGCATGGTTTCCTACCAGCATCTTTGTGTACAGTTCGGAGTCCATGTTTTATCCATGGCTGGACCACAAGATTTTTTATAAAAGGCTTGCAAAGTAACTAACATTAATATTTTTACAGGAGGAACAAATATTTTACTATGCTTGAACCTAGCACAAATCAATTTGTCAAAAATCTGTTGGTTTATAGATAGAAAGGATGTGACTGAAGGCGTTCTGACATCAAATTACCTGAACATGTGACATGCTGCAGCACTGTTTTTCAGGGTCTATTTCAAATGTAACATGTTCCCACTTCTCTTTATTGTTAAAAGTTGCAAAATTCCTGTGGAAGGTTTACATGGGCTTGAATGTTATATTATTTTGGGCTTTTGATAAGGAATCTGTGTTCTTTTTGCAGTTTGAAGTGACTATGAACTATAAGGTGGTTTTTGTGAAGGCCATTACAGAAGTTTTATCTTAATCACCTTCATCCATTCCAAAACCAGATCTGAAATACCAATTATCCGACCCAAGCTTACCTTCAGTTACAAAAGGCTAGAAAGTTCAAAAACAATCCAGGAACCACCAATGCTAACGCTTGGCATGCACTGGAAACTGCTGAAATACCAGTGCCACTGTCCACATGAAAGCAACTTTAAAGAACATCAACATGGTCTTAGGAGGCCTTGACCAAGAAAGAAGACCCTGTTCCACAAAGGAACCGTCTAGCTTGAGCGAAATTTATAGCTTCCCAAATGAACGATCTAAAAGCCCTTTGCAGAAAAGTTTTATGGTGAGATGGGACAAAGACTGAGCTGTTTGGGGGAGTCAGTGGGAGGCTTTCAAACATGAAATCACTGAGCCAACTGTCAAGCACAGTGGTAGCTGCATCATGCTGTTGGGAGGCTTCACTGTTAGTGGTACTGGTGTATCGAACAAAGTAATATGACCTTCCTCCAAATTCTTCAGCTTCACCTCAAATCAAGAGGTAGATTGCTGACAGTTGGACCCAGCTGGTTGCACATAAGACAGGCATCCAGAACATCAGAACTGGTTTTGAAATGGGTAAAGGAGGCTAACAATAACCTTCTGAAACGTCCTTGAGCTCAACACTACGAAAGATTTGTAGTTAATATTTTAAAGCTGGGTCTATGCCAGAAACCAACTTCTGTAAATGAGATTTAAACTATGTTTGCAACAAAAACAAAGGACATCAGAATAATATAAAAACATGTTTAATAGTTTCAACATTCGGATGATTATTCTTTAATTTTTTTTCCCATCTTACACTGAATTCCACTTTGTGACCAAGGAATAAAATATGTTTTTCCAAGAAATTTAATTTTCTTTTTACTCCAAGCTTCGAGAGCAACAGCATCACTATAGTTTAAGACAAAGACTAAATAAAATGCTTTTTTCCTTTTCAGTTTAGCCCCCTTACGTGGGACTTGAGACTTTGCAAAATAAAAAAAAAGAATAATGGTGAATATTTTGGCTCCAATGACTGCATGCACCACAGTGTAATCTACACACCAAACTGGATAATTCTAGGATATACAGTGTTCCAGTACATTGAAGTTCAGTAGTTTACTAAACAGGGTTATTTTTCAAGATGTTGGTTTTAAGCTGATTTGCTTTTGCACGTCAAAGTGGAGCATATACGGTTACAGTAAGGAGTAAACTCCTGAATAATTTAACAGAACTCATGATGAGTTTTGCTAAAAAAGGGTAATGGGCAGGTCTGACTCTTTCCTCCTGCAAAGCCTGATCTTTTCTCTCATAAAAAATAAATACGAGCACATTTAGATAGGACCAAATATAAGACATATTTCATAGGCATGGTGAAAAAGCATGCTGCGGAAATGCACAAAAAACAACTTTGAATTTAACCCCACAAAACTGCTCATAATACACCCATCCAGCCTCTAATCCATAAAACTATGAGGATGACTCGCACACATATGCCTTCATCGCAACATTTGAGGTGAATATTGTCAGTACATTCCACCTATTTGTGTAGAAAAGGCTTTATATTTCAGTGCTGAAAAAGCAGCAATGCTGGAAACGATGTATATGTGATGTGAAGTTTGATTTGTTCTGAAATCATTTAGTAAAAAACACCCAGATGAATCACGGCTACTCAAGAATCAACACAGAAAGGGGACAGACCATTGACCTCAGCCCAACCACAATGGCAATTAAGTTCTTACATTTTTTTTGTCCTTCTAATAATAATGCAAAGTACTTATTTGATTCTGTTTTTATTCAAATTCACCTGGTGGATCTGAATGACTGACATGACAGCAGATTAAAAAATGATTCAAAACCTAAAAAAATAATGGTAACTAGAGAGTGTGGTTGGAAAGGTGCAGAAAGGTTTGAAGGAGATTCATGAAATATGGACTGCAGCTGGAGTAAGAGCTTCGAGAGGAACCACACAGAGATGTTTTGTAGGACATGTGTTACAACTGTCACATTCCTGGCATTAACCATAATTATCCCTTTTTTCTTGGTCTTTTGCTATATTATAATTTTCTGAGAAACAGAATTTGGGGTTTTCATGAGGAGTTAACCATAATCACAAAATTACCAGACATAAAGGCTTGAAATATATCATGCGTGTAATGGGTTTAAATTGAACTATTGAAATAAAATAACCTTTCAGTAATGATTTATGTAGATGTCCCTGTAGATGTACCAATTTACATCTGCTCTTCACTGGTTGATTTATGAAAAGTTATCAAACGGCCATTGTATCTTTTAGCCAATTAGACTCCCTAAATCAGGAAAATAAAAAGGTAAAGTGTAGCCCCACACTATCAGAAGGTTTTCCTGCCAGATACTATAAACCAACCCCATCATCACAGCTGCATGTTCTGCTGTCAAATAGTGTAAATAATTTGAACTGTAAAATGCATATGTTTACACATTCAAACATATGAAATGAGGATGTAAAAAATTTCAAATGATCCCCAAAAGATCTTGAGTAGCCAGCTAAATGTCGCATCACGTAGGTGCCTGACATGTCAGACCAAGCAGCTAAAGACAAAAACAGATGCGGTGTTGTATTTTTTTCTACCTATAAAGCTAAAAACAGGACTGAGAGAGGTCAGGAAGTCTGCACAAACACTAAGTTTTCATGTAGAAAAGAGAAGCCAACTGATGTGTAAATGTGACATTACTGTGCTACAACCACCAACATTAGAATAATATATGTACAGCATGTTTAGTTTTCAGTATCTGTGAATAGATTTTGATATATTTGATTCTTCCTGTTGTCAGTATATACAAAACAAATATGTACAGACACTTCAAGATTTACAAAAGTCCTTGTGAGTGATTTTGCACTTACATAGAGATGATGGCATAGCAGCACAGTGGACATTCTCAGGACAAAAACTAAAGGTCCAACAGGTTGGATAGGTCACAACAAAACCCTCCGCAAGGCAAGTAGCAAACTTCTGCTGTTCCAACGCTAACCTCGTAACATCAGTGTAACTGATTTTCAAGTTTTAATGCGACGGCAGAAAAAATCTGGTCCTGTGTCTGAATACTTCGTTTTTTAAAAATCCTCACAAAAGACACACATGAAGCGCAAGTAATCAGCGCCTTACACCAAGTAAACCGTACTTGGACATATATCTATAAATACTCTCATCAAAATAAACAAAAATATAGATATCTTTGCACTTGCCTCTGGATCACCAGTAAAAAACAAAAAATATTAGAACCATCAGAGTTTTCTATAAACTGTAATTGCGGCTGTAATGGAACTGTGATGAAAAACATGCACTCATTCATAAAAATACAGCACATTTTCTTTCTGGTCGTGTTTCTGTTTTTTGGGTTATGATATGACAATAGACTGCTTGCCTTACCAATTATAATTCTTATAAGGAGCCTGGAGTGAACACAAAACAAACTGGTTCCAGTATTAAACTGCTGATAGATCTTGTTTAGCACCAGTTCTTGCCGTTTCCACCAGAAGGAGGATAAACATTCACTGCAGAGAAGATTCAAATGTCTTGAAGATGTAGCTCTCTTACTAAAGAGGACAAAATTAATTATGCTGTGTGTTTTTATGGAACCAGTTATACCATCTTCATACTTGGTAAAAAACCCCATTATTGAACAATGCCTCGCAAAAGCATTCATAGCACAGAATTGTGAAGCAGAAGGAAAATGAAGCATTGACTCAAACAATTTTACAAATAAAAAAAAATCTGTACAATGTAGGCATGCCTTAGTATTCAGCTTCACAGAGTTTGTAGAACCACCTTTCACTGCAATTATAGTATTTTAGGGGATGTTTCTACCAGCTACAGCTACAGACATGTTTGCCCATTCTTTGCAAAATGGCTCAAGCTTAGATAGACTGGATGGAGAGTGTCTGAAGATACATTTTCAAGTCTTGGACTAATTCTCAACTGGATTTAGGTCTGGACTTTGACTAGGTAATTCTAAAACACATATATAGTTTGATCTAAATTATTCCATTGCAGCTCTGACAGTTGCTGGAAAAGGTGAGCCTTCACCACACTCTTAGGTCATCTGCAGCCTCGGACAGGTTTTTTTTCCAAGTTTGTCCTGTATTTTACTCAACCTATCATCCCATCAGATCTGACCAGATTTCCTATCTCAGTCCCACAATGTGATGCTACTACCACAGTGAGGATGGTGTGTTAAATGAGATTCCAAAAAAAAACAAAAAAAACAAAAAAACTAGACTTCAGTTCATGTAGTTGAAGATGTTTCACTCTTCATCCAAAGGGCTTTTGCAGTTCAAAGCTAGTGAGGGAGAAGTTCTATGTTTTTAATCTGTTTGGGATGTACGGTTCTACACATCTAAATTCACAAGCAGATTAGACTCCCTTAACAATAGGGCGCTGTTAGTGTCATTGTTTTGTCTGGATCACTAATAAATGTTTTGGTCACCTCCAGGAAGGTGTGAAATTGGTTTGAAACTTTGGCATCAGGCTTAATGCTGAACTGTATGTTTTTGACATTTGAAATTTGAGGCCTCCACCTCTGTTTAGAGTTGGTTTATCTCATTTGATGTAAATGGCTTCCTTCACTCCTCCCTCAAACCATCTATCTTCTCTGTCCAAAATATTACAACTTTGGTCCTCAAAAGATTGTCACTTATCCATGAGGTTAAAGGAGACGGGTAGTGTTAGATTTTCATCTCACATAGCATTTTTAAAGAACATTTTTGGGCCTCATCTGACTACAGCATCATCCTCCACATTCTTGTTGACTATCTGCAAACTGGTCTTCTTTTGTCTTTCCTTGTGTCCACTCTTCCACAAAGGCCAGAATTGTGCTTGACTTTATCTATAAACAGATTCTCCCGCCTGAGTTTTGGATCCCTGCAGTTCCTCCAGAGTTCTCATTGGCATCCCTGCTGCTTCTCAGATTAATGCTCTCCCTTTCTGGCTTTTCAGTTTAGATGGATCTCTGCTTCTTGGCAGGATTTCAGTTGTGCCATACTCTTTCCATGTTCAGAAACAGCAGAAAGGATGTGCTCCTTGGTGTTCATTATGCAGTTTGTTCACTAATGTTCTCTAATAAAACTGTGAGGCCTTCACAGAAGAGATACATTTATCCTGAGTTTAAATTATTCTCCGTTGTTCTTTTAACTAATTAAGTCACTTCTGAGGTGACTTTCAATGGCTTTTATTTAGGGGTATCAAAAGAAAAGGGGAGCCGAATACAAATGCAACAGTTTTTAGATTTGTAGCTGTAAAGAACAGAGACACTGGGGTGGCGTTTTCTTACACAGTGAAGAAGCTGACTTTAACACCAGTCCTGGTCTATTACTGGAACAGCGTTGATGGAAACCTCGGGCATCATAATGCCAAACCTACACATCCTTATCATCGTAAACCTTCTTCGGACTTTACAATGAAGTATAAAAGGTCCCACACAGCTTTTCTTTTGCTACCAAAGTATTTCGGATTGCTTAATTTTTCTGAAACAACAGTATGGATGTCATATATTTCAGAGTTCCCTGGCTGCGTCGATTATAAGTGAAAATGTTTTCTATATAATTCTCCTGTTCATACAAAATATGATCTAATTGGATTTCTATTGTGAATATCTCATACACTCTGAAAATATACTGTACAAACAATAAATATCCAGTGTCTGATGTCCTAACTGAATGTCATTTTTTAACAAAAAGCCCATTTAAGATTTAACCTCATCATCCCCTCAAATGTAATTCCCTTCACGTTTAAATGAATTCATTCCTGCTTTTGTTCCACAACATTAAGAGTGCAACACCATTTAGTACAACTGACACATCACACCCTAGCAAAACGCACACACACACACATACTGACACTCACAGTGAACGCTCAGGCTGGACAGAACTCTGGGGCCAACGCATAAACAAGCAAGACATTTCAGACGGACACCCCTGAGGAGTGAGAAGAGTGAAGGGAAAAATAAATCAGGGTGGGAAACAAGCAGTGATGTTACTTTTTGTCAGCTTCACGCATTACACAGCAGCAGCAACAGTGAGGAACTCTCATTCCTCCAGTACCCAGACAGCTTCCTGTGTGGCGTTAAAGGCAATATTGCATTTAAATCAAATAAGGCAAAAACAAATAGAAAACATTAAAAAATATTAAAATAATCCTGCAAATGCAATTGTAAAATGCTAATTGTGGATAAAATGGAAAGCTTCTTGTGAGACGCTTGTTTTTACATGTCGGTTCTTCTAGATCAAGAACAGGTGAGGTCTGACAAGGACAGGAGCTGTTTGGGGAAGGAACAGGATATAATCTGCAGTGCAGCGGTGGTAATGCTGGGTCACTGCAAACCCGGTGGGTTTATAGCACTGTGCTTTCGGCCTCCTCTTCAGAGTCCACTCTGCTTTTGGGCGACTCCAAAAGTGCCTCTGATTTCCTGAAGGGGGAGATGTGTGTCAAGTCAAAGATGCTGTCCAGCTCCATGTTGATGATGGGGATGTCCAAGTTGCAGAGGGAATCTGACAGAGCAGACAGAGGGGACAAGGATGAGTGACATATGATTTAAAAATTCTTACTTGAGTGAAAAATAAAGGTGTAGACAGAAATGTATCATCCTGATAAATGTCAAAACACAATACAGGGTCATCACAAGTCCAAACGGTGGTTGTGGAATGAATGACAAAAAAAAAAAAAAAACAAGCTTGGGAGGGATGCTCTATCTGAGCAACATGCTCCTTTCAAATCACGAAGATTTGTTTTGTTTCCTCAGCTCCATCTCGGAAAATG
Source organism: Crenichthys baileyi (assembly GCA_036173005.1). Lineage (NCBI taxonomy): Eukaryota > Metazoa > Chordata > Actinopteri > Cyprinodontiformes > Goodeidae > Crenichthys > Crenichthys baileyi. The sequence goes on from JAHHUM010000364.1 coordinate 231,440, forward strand.
AAAATATTATATAAGACCAATAAAAAGGGATTCCAAAATGAAATGTAGGCCTACTAAAAAATATGTACATGTACTATACAGTATATATACTCAATGCTTGGTCAGGGGTCATTTTGTGTGAACCACTGGATCAATGCGGCTTTGCATGGAGTCTGCTCCTTAACTACTGTTAAGGAGTAGATATGAAGGAAGCCCCAGTTTCTTTTATACCGGCCTTCAGGTTGTCTGCATTGTTGGGGTCTCTCAGTACTCCAAAGATTCTCTATGGCAGGGTTGTCCAAAATGCAGCCTGAGGCACGGTGGGGCCCTTTGAATGATATTGGGAGACCCTCAACCACATTTTAGTATTGAGCAAATCTGGCCTGGCCAGGTTTCTGCCTTTATCTTAATTTCATAGTAAATAGCAAGTTGGATTCTTTGCCTCTCCAAAGGGGACTTTGGAACACTGAGCAACAACCCAGTTCTTTTTCTAACACATTTTTTCCTTCCAATAAACTTTCCATCAGTATGCTTGGATCCGGCACCCTGTGAAAAGCCAGCTTCTTTAGCATTGGCCTTTGTGGCTTACCCTCTTGGTGGAGGGTGTACATTTCTGTGTTAAACATATTTTTATTGGTCTTAAATATTCTCATTTTTATATATTTTTATGAAGCAATATGATTTCAAGTATCCCTTTCCTTTAGTGAAGCCAGTGGCAGCGAGGGGCCACAGCCCAGTTAGTTAGAATTGAGCGCCATCCCCCACTTCAAACCTACTTGCAAATTTGGCTCTGTGATCTCTTCCCTTAGAGACATAGAGTCATAGCAGTGTCGAGTTGAGTTTAATTATTAGTTCTGTTCAGTCTTATGTAAAGCATACTGAGGTGAGCAGAACTTTTTTACAGACTAAACAAAATTGTTTAGGACGGTACCTTTAAACTTTAAAGTGGATTTATTATTATTACCTACAGAAAGTCTGAGTCAAGTTTTAGTATTGGACACAGGAGTTTTCAGTTTTTTTTATTCTACTTCATAACAACCTGAAATCCTTCACATTCATCATTCTTTAGACTTTAAAGAGTTTAAATATTTTCTTTTATAAATAAATTATCCAATAAGTTTCAATATGAGTACTCTTACTTTGGTAATGTACCTCAGCAGTAAAAACTAGATGAGCTGCAAACTGACCATCAGCAGTGTTTTATTTTTACTTACGATATTTTCCGTTCAACAAACACACGGCAAAAAACCACAGGATGAGAATAGCTCATTCTGATGTACAATCCTGCACATCAACCTGAGATCAAGCTGAATGAAGTTTGTGTTTTTCTATATCTTTTGTGAGAATCGTAAAATCTGCAGTGTAACAAATAAAAACTGCCAAAGTAAGGAAGTGTGTTTATTGGACAGGGATGCACAGTAATATCAGTGTAGTGAGTGTCAGGGGGTTGGTTGGGACTATGAATGTTGAGAATGCGAGATGGAAAGGTGCAGGAAAAGCATCGTCCCATTAGTGTCGCCCATATAAGACATGAACCTCTCTCAGCCTCCATGCAAATGCCAACAAAATGTATTTAATGTGAGCAGTTGGATACACAAAGGTGATAAAGCATCTTTCACCTTTACTGGTACCCCTGGTAAAGATATGGAAAAAAGCAAAGGTATATTCAACTCCTACTGCAGTAGTGAAATGCCAATAAAAAAAATAAAAAAATAAAAAAATTATGGATTTATTTGGGGAAGGGGGTTGGGTCATTTGGAAATAATTTGTTTTTTATGTTACCTTATCTACAGTTTTACAAGGTTGCAGCAATGAGATAGATCTTTGGATATTCCTCTTAGCACAATCTGTCTAGATCAAGAATGTTCAAAGTGTGGCTCTGAGGCAATTTGTGGCCCTTGGAATAATTTTGTTTGGCCCCAGAATGCATTTAAAGGATGGTAAATGCAGTTAATGCAGATGGATGAGATTTCAACTTGCAAATTAATATCTTAAGAAAATAAAACGTTTTGAGTACATGTTTTTTGATCCAAATTCGGCTTTAGAAACTTAAGAAACTATTTCTTTTAATAAGGCAAATGTGTGAGACCCTTTTAAGTTTTGGATTTAGAATGATTTACAGATCCCTTTTCTACCAAAATAAGACTACTTTGCTCATTTCATTGAAATATTGCATGTTTAGGTTTTTGCTCAGCAGGCAAAAACACACTACAGGCTGATCCAACTTTGATGTAATGTCCTTAAAACAAGTCAAAATGAGGCTCAGTATTGTGTGTGCACGTCCCTCCAAAGAAATGCCACCCCACACCATTACTGACCCACTTCCAAACCGGTCATGTTGAAGGATGTTGCAGGCAGCAGATCATTCTCCACGGTGTCTCCAGACTCTGTCACGTCTGTCACATGTGCTCAGTGGGAACCTGCTTTCATCTGTGAAGAGCACAGGGCACCAGTGGCGAATTTGCCAATCCTGGTGTTCTCTGGCAAATGCCAAGCACTACGCTGACAGACACAGCAAACCTTCTTGCCACAGCTCGCATTGATGTGCCATCCTGGAAGAGCTGCACTACCTGAGCCACGTGTGTGGGTTGTAGAGTCCGTCTCATGCTACCACGAGTGTGAAATCACCACCAACATTCAAAAGTGACCAAAACATCAGCCAGAAAGCATAGGTACTAAGAAGTGGTCTGTGGTCCCCACCTGCAGAACCACTCCTTTATTGAGTGTGTCTTGCTAATCGCCAAAGATTTCCCCCTGTTGTCTATTCCATTTGCACAACAGCTTGTGAAATTGATTGTCAATCAGTGTTGCTTCCTAAGTGGACAGTTTGATTTCACACAAGCTTAATTTACTTGGAGTTATATTGTGGTGTTTAAGTGTTCCCTTTATTTTTTTGAGCTGTGTATATTTATCTTATGTTTAAAGCTAGACCCACCCTTTTGTTTGAAAAGCTCAATCTTGTGGCCCTTTTCCATTAGTACCTAATGTATTCGGGTCGGGTCAGTTTAACACAGTTTAACCTTTAAATCTTAGTTTTACCTGACCAAAACACATGGTGTCAGTTGAAGTCCCAGTGGCGTTTAGTACTGTTGATGTGCTGTGTAGTGTGGACAGAAAAGGTTTATTCCCGAAAAAAACTAGTTGGAATAAAGACAGCATCTAGTAACTCTTTTGGAGATTTGGTGACCATAACACGTTGCTTGCTGCTGCTGCTGCTGATTAATAGTGATCTTTAGAAGTTGGTGTGCCTCCCCTAACATTCTCCTTTAGTGCAAGTGGTGGCAAGATCAATGGGTCCTCGTCCAGCCTTGTTTGTCCCGGTTCTGGCTGTTTTAAACTTAATTATTGCTCTGACTTTACATATGGGCAGGCTTAGGCGAGTAACTATTTTCTGGAAGCAATTTTAACATTCATCTGACTTCTGACTTGAATGTGATGTTTGCTTGCCTTTCCTATTTTGAAGAGTGGCTAAGAGAAACAGGCTTCTGTATCACTAATTCATCAATAAAGTATTAAAACTTCCTAAAATAAAAATTAACAAATGCTTCACTTTATTTTACAGAAATTGCTTGAAGTATGCCAAAAAAATAAAACAAGTGAATTTGTAAAAAAAAAAAAAAACATGAAAAAAAACATTTCCACATTAAATAAATGAGCTTGAATTAAAGGTTTTGTATTTAAATTTTTTACTCATCTTTACCAGGGGTGCCAATCGGTGTGAACAGTGCTGTACAGGTGACATACACAATAAAAAACTGAGTAATGCAGCTGAAGAACAGAGTAACCAAACCCAAAATCTGCTTCCAAGCAGCATCAACTTGTAAACGATATCTTCACTGTCTCTAAGTTTAGGTGAGATGACAGAAGGGGCGAAGGGATGAGACAGGGGGAGAAGAGGTTCTTCATCACAGTAAATCCTGCTTACCCTAAAAACGCCCTCTGACACTTTGAATGATAGTGAACCGCTCCATTCATACGGCTGAAAGTCAAGACAACCAGAGCAGTCGGACAATAAGGAAAAGTTAGATTTAAACAAGGTGAGAATCTGCTGGAGATGAAACAAATAAATACATGAACAAAACAGTAAGTTCAACAAGATTACACACAAACAGACAGTTTGGATTAGGAAAGCTACATAAAAGGATAATGTTATTAGGTTACGTGTCAAGAAAACGTTGTTAAGAAGGATTAGGTCACTCACTCCAGTTCCAGCGTATTTAATTTAATCTTAAACTAACCGCACCAAAAGACTGTAAATGAAAATAAGGTGTCCATCTTCCCTATATTATAAAAAACATTTTTATTTAGGGATATCAGGTGAAACATTATGGCCACTGATAGGTGTTTAACACTGATAATCTTTTCATCATTGCACCTTTTAGCGGGTGGGATATATCAAGCAGCAGGTGATAATATGTCCTCATAGATGTATGAAAAAAGGAAAAAAAAGGAGCAGAGCAGCTCTTGTTGGAGGTCTGTAGGCATTAGAATGATAAAAATAGATAAATAATAGATAAAAATAGATAAAAATAGATTATTTTGGATGATTATCCTCTCCCGTATTGGATGCTGTGCAGCTGGAAGGATTTTTGCTGATACTTGTTTTTACTTTTGTACATTTGTTTTGATGCATCACCATGGCAATGGGCTTTTTTTTAACAACCGGGAGCAGCTGATTGTTCAAACCATCTCTTTCATCGATTCTGATGAGCAATGTGAGATTGTTGGGAAACAAGTTGGATGAACTCCAAGCCCTACAAAGGACCCAGTCAGAGTACGGGGAATGCAGTATTATGTGTTTCACTGAGACATGGCTGCATGATCATTTCCCTGACTCCAGCATCTCTCTGTCGGGCTTTCTGACCATACGAGCAGACAGAGATTTAAAGGGGTGCGCCAAACGCAAAGGAGGTGGACTAGTAGTACTTGTGAACAACAGATGGTGTAATCCAGGACGTGTTACTGTGAAGTGCTGTCTCTCCAGTCCAGATACTGAACTGTTAGCAGTAAGTTTTTGTCCTAATTATCACCCAGGGACTTCACTAGTGTCACAGGAATCTGAAGAAGCCCTGTGAGGTTGCTTTGAGGCTACAGACTGGGATGCACTGTGCCAGCCAAATGGAGAGGACATCAATGCCATGAGTGTGTAACTGACTATGTAAACTTCTGTGTGGATAACATCATCCCCACCACAACGGTGAGATGCTTCCCCAATAATAAACCCTGGATCATCAGTGACCTGAAGGACCTACTTAACATGACAAAAAAGAGCCTTCAGAGAGGGAGACAGGGAATTATTGAGGAGTAAACAGAAGCAACTTAAAGTCAAGATAAGAGACAGCAAAGTGGTGTACAAGACGAAGCTGGAGAGCAAACTCCAGCAAAACAGTATCAGAGATGTGTGGTCAGTTATGAAGATGATCACAGACATAAGAAGAAAGATCGGGTGGATGGATGTCTGGACAGAGCCAATGAACTAAACAGATTCTTCCATAGGGTCAGTTCAGAAATAAGCTCAGTATCCTTCTCTCCTGCTCACAGGCAAACAGACATCCCACCCTCCTTTGACCCACAGCTTTCCTGTCACACAAGTGACACTCAAAGTGATACTCAAATGTTTTATCTTCCACCTCAGCCATGGACCCTTCTTCTTCTACATGTTTGTCTTCAACCAAATCACAAGATGCTGATGCGTCCTTTGCCTCCCCTTCCACCTGTGTGTCTCAAGAAGTCAGGTGAAGAGACAACTGGAAAAGACTGAACCGGAATAAGGCTGCAGGTCCAGATGGGGCCAGCCCTAGAGTCCTGAAGGCCAGTGCAGAGCAGCTCTGTGGGATTCTGCAGCACCTCTTCAATCTTAGCTTGGCCTAGAAGAAGGTTCCAGGGTTGTAGAAGACCTCCTGTCTTGTTCCGGGTCTTAAAGAAAACTCACCCATCAGTCCTCAATGACTATAGACCTGTTGCCCTGACATCCCACATCATGAAGGTCCTAGAGAGACTCCTGTTGGCCCACCTGAGTAAGCAAACAATTAACTATCAGGACCCCCTTCAGTTTGCTTATCGCTGTGGAGTTGGAGTTGAAGATGCCATCATACACCTGCTTTAACAAACCCACTGTCATCTGGACAAAGCCATCAGCACTGTGAGGATCATGTTCTTTGATTTCTCCAGTGCATTTAACACAATTCAACCTGATTTGCTTTGTCAGAAACTCCAGAAGACTCAGGTGGAGGCCTCAACAATCTCCTGGATCAAAGACTACCTGACAAACAGACCAGAGTTTGTGAGACTGAAGGGCTGCGTGTCTAACCAGGTAGTCAGGAGCACAGGAGCACCACAGGGGACTGTACTCTCACCATTCCTTTTCACTCTGTACACCTCAGACTTCCAGTACAAGACAGACTCCTGTCATCTCGAGAAATACTCGGATGTTTCTCCAGTCGTGAGGTGGATCAGAGATGGACAAGGAGCTGAGTACAGGGAGCTGGTGGCCCACTTTGTGGCATGGTGTGGAAACAATCATCTCATCTTGAACGTGAATGAAACAAAGGAGATGATTGTAGATTTTAAGAGAAACAAGAATAGGTCAAACACTATTTCCATCATGGGAGAAGAAGTGGAGGTGGTGGAGGAGAATAAATACCTTGGTGTTCACCTGGACAACAGACTGGAGTGGAGATTCAACAGTGAAGCCGGGACGTAAAAAAGCTCAACAAGCTAATAAAGAAGGCTGGCTCTGTTGTAGGGACTCCTCTGGAACCTCTGGTGATCATTGTGCAAAGAAGGATTCTTCATAAAATGAAAAACATTATTGAGAATCTTGAGCATCATCTTCATCAGACTGTCATACAACAACAGTGTCTGCTGTCAGAGGCTTCTTCAGATCTGCTGTAAGATCCTTCCTGCCCACAGCCATCAGCATCAACAACGGCTCTTTGAAGAAATTTTTATAATATGAGCAGCAACATCTAATTTCCCTTTGGGATTAATAAAGTATTTTTGAATTGAATTTGAATTGAATTTACAGCTACCATCTTGGTGCCAGATAAGACAGCACACCTTCTGGGGCCTAGTGGAGTCCATGGTCTGGAAAGTTAGGTTAGGCTAAGTTATAAAAGAGGGACAAACACACTATTAGAGAGGTGGTCATAATGTTATGCCTTACCAGTGTAAGTGTGTTATCCAATATACTAACGTTTTCCCAACTTCTCTTTGATATATTCCAATATTATTTATATAAAGTGTCCGCACAAAGGGAGGTTTCTATTTAATCTTGTAAACTGTCACACATTAACATAGAATAAAGTTACAAATTTACTGCCCAAAACAGTAATTCTATTTAAAACATTCTTGAAAAACATGCCAACTTTTTCGTTTTTTCGTCAGATTTTGATTTTGTAATGGAAATTAACTCTACTGATCACACTTCATAACCATTTGTGGTTTCATTGAGAAACACCCAACCAGCATTTAGGAGAAATTCACATTTTGAAGAAATGACATTTTTTTCATTTCCTGAAAAGTTTTGGAGATACAAGGTTTTTGTATGATAGTGGCAAAATTTAAGATTTCAATGCCAGATTTCATATCATATATATGACAATCTATATTAGATTTTTTTTAAATCTTTTTTACAGAAAGTTATACCTGGTCATCTTTATTTATACATATCACAATGGACATTAAATTGTTAGGGTTATGGATAGTTCCTTGGTTTCATAGGTTCAGCGTAAAACGTTAGTCAACCACTAGGTGTCAAACTAGAGCAACAGAGTTGCAAAAAGGAGTCACACTCCTTCAAGGACCATCTAGATCTCATTAGTTATAGAAAACCAGAACACTGTGGATTATAGTCATTTAACTGAGGAAAAATGATGAGTAAGCCTGCTTAATCATTTTGCATTATCCATTACTGTGGGTTTAATATGTGATGATCTTAATTACAGTTAATAAAATCTGGACTCACAGTGTTTCATTCATTAAGAACATTAAGTTGTAACTAAAGTCTAAAATGTTGCAACTTTGGCAAGCAAACAAACTCCAATAAACATGGAACGCAAAGCAAATTTTTAAATAAAAACAAAAAATTAAGGTGTGCTGAGCTACCTGTCGACATGCTTTCTCCAGGAGGTAAACCATCAAGGAGACCCGATGAATGCTCCAAAGGCTGAGGACTGGTGACGGGTGTGGTGGGGGGTTGAGGGGGAGGTAGGCTGGGCCTCTGGCGGGGCGGCTTAGGGGTTGGTCTGGGCTTGGTGAGTGTGCCTGCTAATGAGGGCGGAGAAGACAGAGATGGGGTGGTTGCCATCTGGGACTGACTCGGGGATCCAATGGTGGCATAACCCTGTGGGTAGCTGAAGCCGTAGGGGGAAGGGGTGCTCGGAGGGGTAGGCGACAGGCTGACTGGAGACGGTTGACCTGTCGACTGGTCAGACATGGCTCCTGTCTGGCAGTAAGGGCCTTTAGGTGGAATAGGGGCAGTCTTCTTTGCTGAAAGAATAAAAGAACCCTCCTAATTTAGATCTACAGAGGATCTCAAAGGTGTACATACTTGTTAAACTGCCAGCTTTTTTTAAAAGGTAAAAAGATCATTTCTAAACTTTTTCCACCTTTAATATGACCCATGGCGCAACTAAAAACAAACTAATCTGTTAGAGTGAAAATGATCAAAAATAAAAAAGTTGCAATAACCTGGAAGTATAGGAGTGTATACCTTTAAACTAATTATGTGTTTTAGCAGTAATTAAGTCAATTTCAACGTTCGGTCTTCTTAAGGTCATCCCAGCCATCAATTATACTGAAACTGATAAAGTGAAGCTCTCCTGGTATGATTTTTACGACATTTAGTCATGCGCATCCTTTAGCTCAAACCATATTTTCCAGAAAGGTCACAAAGTATGAAAATGATTGAACAAAAGTATCAATCAGAAGAAGAGTACAAAAATATTCCACAGGACTACATAAACACAATGGCACAGTCCTGAATAATCAGAGAAAAAAAATGGGTCTACTATGACAAGAAGGCTGCCAAGAGGGTTTCAACGGCAATGACAGAGCAGCAAGAATTTCTAACAAGCCCTGCTTGTATTCTATGTGTCACCATGATCTTCTGTGCTCTCCACATGTCTGGACTAAGAAATAGGATTGCAAAACAGAAACATTTTCGTCCAAAGAAAACATCCATGTCTGGCTAAAATCCTCCCCAACATATTAGGAAAATGATTTGTGGTCAGATGAAACCAAAGTGAAAAATTTGGGCTACAATTCTAAAATGAAAGTTTGGCACAAAGCAGTAACACACATCACCAAAAGAACACCAAAATCCAGCAGCAGTAACCCCAGCAGCATCATGCACTGGGGTTACTTTTTTCAGACAGAATAGGGTTTTCTGTAAGGAGGATGAAATTCTGATCTATTTTATATATTCAAATACTGATACATTTTGACCTAAAACCTTTAGGTGACTGAGAGAAAGCCGAAGATGAAGAGGGAATGAAGGGCCACTACACAAGAGACATATCCAGGACATGGGCTACAACTGTCAAATTCCCTGTGGTACAACACTCCTGAACCAGAGAAAATGCCAGAAGCATCTTGAGAGGAAAAAAAAGTGGATTGCTCCTCAGTGGCCTAACGTCTTCCATTCAGATGAAGGTAAAGTTTGCATTTAATTTGGAAATCAAGGTCCCAGAGTCTGGAGGAAGAGAGGAGGAAAATAATCCTTGCTGCTTGAAGTCTAGTGTGAAATTTCTACAGCAAGTGATGATTTGGGGTGCCATGTCATCTATTGGTTCTGGTCCACTGGGTTTTCTGAAGTCCACAAACAATGCAGCCATCTACCAGGAAATTGTAGAGCATTTCATGCTTCCTTCTGCTGACAAGCTTTATTTAGATCCTAATTTCATTTTCCACAGAACTTGGAACCTCCCCCTAATGTCCTAAGATACCAAAAGCTGGTTCAATGACCACGGTGTTACTTTACTTGGCCAGATGAGCTGAAGGTCACTTTTAAAGCAACCTGGACTTCCATACCACCTCTACAGAACCACAGGCTGATCACAGCTATGCCACGCTGCACTGATGCAGTAATTCATGCAAAAGGAGCCCTGTAGATTTTATCTGAAGGTATGAGATTTAGACAGAAAGTCTAGAATGTGAATGCCATTCATAGCGCATGTTCAGGTCAGTCTCACCTCTCCTCAGACTATGTGGGCTGTGCTCAGAGTACTGTGACTGTCCACCAGAGGTCACTACTCCTTGGAGTCCCTTTTGTCCGATCACTGGAGACAGCTCCTTGTTTTTCAAAGTGCTACAAGAGAAAGGCAGGACAAAAAAAGAGGTGTTACATTATACTTTCAGTACCAGCCCAAGTTATAGTAATCTATGAGAATAGTAAAAATGTGAAAAGACCCACAATTCCATGTCAAAATGTCTAAGTGACGACTACTGTATAGGAAGTTTGGAAATCTCAAATAAATTCTGCTGGCTTAATGGATATTTCTTACTTTTACAGAGAAGTGCAGGCAGATTGCCAGTGTTTGCAGGATCTGAAGGATAGAGTATAACTAGTTAAAGCTCTGTCAGTCCTCAGATGATCATTACTGGGCTTTTACACCCAACAGATAAACCGTGCACCGATAGTTGACGCTGAGAATGAAATCTTTGTTGAAACAACAACTTCCCTAACTGATGTTTCCTCAACTGGTGTTTCCTTTGTGTTCATACTGACGGTATGATTGTACTGGACCTACTGGGCTCACTGGTATGACTCACGAACACCCACTGAACATATTCAGTGGAAGCTTTGAATTTCCTTTGTTGCCTCGCAACCGTCTCCTGAAAATCCTAGCAACATGGAAGGATTTAAGATTTTCCAAACATGGTGATTGCATTAAAGATAATTGAATATAGATTTAAAGGAGCTTTGATAAGGTTCCTGCAAATTGATAGTTCCTGTTAGCAGAGTTTGCAGTTCACGTTTGACCCCTTTTTGGGGTAGAAATACAAAAGTTCACTATAAACTGCAGTTTCTTTTAGGTTAGGCTTAAAATACAGAAAAGGAAGAGAGGAAGGACAGGAGGGGGGAAGGAAAGGCAAGGAAAAAGGAAAGACTGCAGGAAGCAGAGTAGAAAGGAAAGAAGGAAGAAAGGATACAAGAAATCTGGAATCTGGCAATGAAAATCTTCAATACTCTGTTTTCTTTTTCCATACTTATCCTTTGAAAAATCCTTAGATCAAATGTAAGCCATACTGCTCCATATTATCCAGGCATGTTAGAACCCTGCTTTGACATTCATGACCAACTGGTGCAATCACATAAATGAAATAAATGAAACTGGGTGGAGCTTTTCGGAGTATCCTAATCACACCCTCCTCCATCTCCATTCCCCTCAACCCTCTCCTATCCCCCTTTATTTCTTTGGTGATTCTTATTTTTTGTTAGTCGTGTTGGAAGGACGGGCGAGTTGGTTGTCTATTTACCTCTTCAGCTTGGCTCCTCTTTCGCGGCTACAGGCTAAGGCTGCCCATGGAGGGGGGGCAGAAAGGGGGGTGTTGGGAGGTTTAGGGGAGCCAAGGAACAGATCGTGACGGGTAAGAACGAGTGGAGGTTTTATGTAAAGGGTGGAGCCATTCATTTCGGATGGGGTCGCATGCATTGTGTCGGGCAAGGAGGCCCGTTTTGGCAGGTGCAGGGAGTGAGGTTTGGGGTTGGAATTGACATCAAGCTGCTGGGGCGAGGGGCATGGGGAAAAGAGGAGTGGGGGGGGACTGCATCCGGCTAGGCGTGGTGGAGGGGACGGGCCAGGGGGTACAACAGATTCTGGAGTGGGAGCGGTGGGACGCATATTCTGAAGTGCTCGGGTGTAGATAAGGTGTTGAGGGAAAGAGTTGGAGGAGCAAGAGGAAGAAGAGGAAGAGGATGAGAAAGAAGGATAAGGGGGAGGTGGCCTCTCCTCCTCAGGAGAGGGATAGACGTAACAGGAGTCGGACCAGTTGGAAGATGCATCATCAGAGCTGCAATGATAAGAATATCAATGTTTCATGGGGAACTGAGCTGTTAATGTGGATTCAGTTATACCTTCAGGGGGGAAATAGACATTAGCTGTATCGAAGTTTGTTCTGGAAATCAGGAAAATGTTTATTAAAATTCGAAGAAAAAGATGGAAAACAAATAGAGGAAATAGGGATTTAACAAAACAGTAAAGACTGTTATATCATAATGAGACTTAAACATTGTCAACTTTTGTCACATTACAGCCACAAACGTCAGTGCATTTTACTAGGATTTTGTTTGATGGAGAAACACAAAGTAGTGGATACTTGTGAAGTGGAAGAAAAATAGCAAGTGGTTTTTCAAAGTTTGTACGAATAAAAACCTAAAATGTTTGGTGATCATTTGTATTCAGCCCCCCTAAGTTATTATCTTTTAAAACCAACTTTTGCTGCAATTAATGCAGGTCTTTTTGCCTGTTCTTTACAAAATAACATAAGCTCAGTCATACAAGATGAAGAGAACACGTGAACATACATTTTTCTGTCTTACAACGGATTCTCAATTCTCAGCTTGTCTGGATTTTGACTGGGCCATTTTAAAACATGAATAAGTTTTGATGTAAAACTGTTCTACTGTAGCTCTGGCTGAATGTTTAGGGTCGTTGCCCTGCTAGAATGTTCAATTTTGGAACCATCTAAGCAGAGCACCATCTTCCACATGTCTGCTATATGTCTTGTGGCAAACTGCGAGCAGTACTTTTCATGGCTTTTCTTTAACACTGGCTTTCTTCTTGCCATTCATCCATAAAAGCCAGATTTGTGGACTAGACAACTAACAGTTGTTTCATTAGACTCTCCTATCAGAGCTATGGATTTCTGCAGCTCCTCCAGAGTTACCATGGGTCTCTTTGCTGCTTCTCCGATTAATACTCTCCTTGCCTGGTCAGTTTAGGTGGGCGGCCATGTTTTGGTACTTTTGCTGTTGTGTCATACTTTTTCAGATGTTTGAGGATTATTTATTAATAATTCTACAGGATTTTATTTAGATGTATCAGAGTAAAAGGGCCTGAAGACATATGTACTCGTGCTTTTTAAAGTTTTATTTGTAAAAATGTTTTATCATTTTCTTTTACATAAAAGTTATGCTCTACTTTGTGCTGGTCAATTAAATTAAATCCTAATAAAATACATTGATGTTTGTGGCTGAAACATGACAAAAAGCAAGAAAGTTATGGGGGTGTGAATACTCTTATATGGCACTGTAAATGCAGCACTGAATCCTTTTATCTTAACCAAGAATTAACTTGTATCCACTTTCTTCAATGTTTTGCAGTGTAAACTGAACGTACAGAGGAGTTAAGTCTTCACATTGGGTCACCATTACTTGCAGTTTTATCTCTCAGGGAAAACATTAACAGCTTAGAGACAATGTCAAAAAAAATACTAAAAAACAGGAAAAGACAAAAAGTAAAATGTTTCAAAACTGAGATACTGAGGTTCATACAGGGATGAAAAGATGAATGATAGGACAGAAAACTGTAGGCTTAGTTTCTGGTGTCAGCTACGTTGAGCAAGAGCGCTGTGTGGCTGTAGGGGAGGGCGGCACCAGCATGTGGGAGGCCAGAGGCTAAAACAGGAGGGCGGGGCACAACAACCTTACCTGGCGCGGTCGCTGCTAGTGGGAGGAGGGGTGGGGGATGGGAATGCATAGAAATCCCCAGGCTGCTCGGGGATGGGAGCGTCAGTGGGTGGGGTTGAGGCGTGTGTGTTTGGCGGCGTTTTACACGTCGATGACGGACCCTTGCGTGACACCCAAGAAGTGTCCATCACCCTGACACCCATGCTGCAGTGGGACAGAGATGCAAAGCCAATAATATCATAGGAGGTGTGTGCGTGTGTGTGCGTGTGTGTGTGTGTGTGTGTGTGTGTGTGTGTGTGTGTGTGGATTGGAGGAGGGAGGGAGGTTAAGGTTTCCAGAATGTAAATTCAGTTTTGTTCTAACATGTTTCTACAATCCAAACATAGAACAGCTGCTTCCAACATGTGATTTTATTTACCTTTATCTATTCTGTTTCATATTGACATAGGAGTGAGATGAAACAGTAAATTATGAAATAGCTGTACAACAAGCGCAGTAAACATGAAGCAGGGTGTATTTGCAGAAAATTTCATAATGTCATATCAGAATGAGCACAGACATAATTAATAAGCCCATAAGGTCTGATCTGTGAAACATTCAGGCAGTTAAATGATCCTAAAGTCATTAGATATACTGTTCTTGAAGTAAAGAATCAGTCAGTCAGTCAGTCATTTTCTACCATTTCTTCCATAGTGGGTCGTGGGGAAGCTGGTGCCTATCTCCAGTAGTCTATGGCCGAGAGTTAGGGTACACCCTGGACAGGTTGACAGTCCATTGCAGGGCAAGACTCATTTTTACTTATAAAACAGGTAAATCTCAAATCGTTCTAGAGATTCTTCTGTCCTGGATTACTGGGTTACAATCTGATATCTAAATTTATATATCTGCTGAAAACCAATATTTCAAAATCCAGGGTGCTTCTATCCAAACATTTAGTGTGGTTCTTGTCTAGAGTTGCAGGCAAAAGTAGTATTTATATCTACCAGATTAAAAAGTATCACGCTTAATCGCACCATAGTATGTAAACCCATGTGCCATCTGAAGTAGTATATAAATGAATAAATCCCACATGTCCCATTGCAAATTAATGCAACACAGAATGATTTGCGAGCTAAGTAGCACTCCCTCTCCCTTGTATGTTTTGCCAAGGTAAACTGCCTGGGGGCTTGCACACCGAAAGCAGCGCAAGCTTTACGGAGCTGTGCGCACCTCCAAGCTGAGGTGGAAGTTGTGCTGCACTGAGCAAAGTGCAAAACTGTTGCTGTGCAGGGATGCAATACGAATGTATGGTTTTAAGATCTCAGCAAAGCTGGTATTCAGTGTACAACCCACATGACATTTAATAACCAAGTTATGTCATCAAACAGTGCTGGATAACAGTAGTAAAAGTATGTTTAACACTGCTTTTGAGAGTAAACCTGGATGATTGTTACTACAAACACCAGCCATTTCTAATCTAAAGCCAGAGAATGTCTGTGGTGCAATAAGACATCCAGTTTGCCTCTGTTTTTACCTTATTCTCTTTCGATTCACACAGAAAGGTCTGTTATTACATAATACTCTTGTATTTTAAACCCTCTACATCTAGAAGGCTTACAAACATCACAATCTATTCTATTCTATAGCTGCTGGTTTTCTTGCCATACGGCATTTAGAAATTTAACCACATCTGGATCTGCATCTGGGTCCAATGGATGAACCTCTGCATGAAAGCATCCCACTTTCCATTAAATCGAGGTGGAAATTGCTGTACATTATCATAATCCAAATTTGATGTCTATTTATTCATTCAGTCATTAACTAAAATGTACTTGGGTTGTAAAAAACTTTATTTATTATGTTAAACATTGGTATTTGATACATTAATTATAAATCTTTCAATTAATACATTATTTTAATAGCACCTCACCACTAGCTTTAAGAGTGGAGAATCTGTCAAATAAAGGAAAAAAAATTATAAATCTGAAAAATGTGTTACATACAAATTACGAAATTACTTTGTATTTTCTGTGAGTGTGCAATGTTTTCGTTTTTTTGTTGTTGTTGCTGAAAGTCAAAATATAACCTTCAGCCACAAGACCATGGTGTTTGGATGGATGGTTGGAGTGGCTGCTTCAGCCTGATATTCAAGAATTAGGTCAGTGTCGGGTTTTAAATTGATAGGATGGGTTCTAACATTAATTCTGTTTATATTTAATAAACAGCTGTGTGATTTGCAACTATAGTGTTACTGCTTTCCATCTGACCTCATAATAGTCTAGCAGCTATACAGCTTCTTTCTTTCTGACTGCTGACTGTTTTTCCCCTAGTGCTTCTCTCTGCTGTTACTGGTATGATGGTGATGGGATAGGCTGGATTGCAGGTCCATGCATGTTTGGGCGAATTTGTAGGATCGGGCTCATTTTACAGTTAGTGGCTCTGCTTGATGAGGTAAACTTAATGCAACTGTTATGCTGCATTAATCATACCTCAAAAATCATTATCCAGACTGAATATTTTTTCTATAAAATCTTGGCACAAAATAATTGCTTAAGATCTTTGATAATAAAATCTTGTCTTCCAGGTGTGCAAAATCTTCCTGAAGGAGTAATTTCATTAAAATAATGTGACTAAACAAAAAAATACAAATAAAAATTCTCAAAATAACTCTGACTTGTTGCTGTATGTCTTATGTGACGTCACCAAAGGCAAGTGTGCATGGAAACTTGTTACCGTTAGGGTAGATTTTATCTTGGTTAAATAATTTGTGACAAAACAACAAAACAAAGGAAGAAATGACAGTGACAAGTTGCTCTATAGATAAACTATATCTAAGGTAGTTGAATTTACAGAAATGTTCGGCTTGTAGCTTTACTATAAGGAAAACAGAAGTCATAGTGTTTTCAGCGCAGACATAGCTCTGAGAGAGTATCGAACCTGAACATCTCTGTTCAGGATGAGAAACTCAAGGGATGCATTTATGTAAACACAGAAAAATAAGGCCTGCTTTATAGCAGTCAATTAGACACACCCGAATAACAGCAGCAAACAAATGACAGATGACTGTCAGCTCCTTTTAATGTGCAGCTAAGACAAACATGATAAGCAAAGTGACTATAAGAGATTTAAAAGAAGCTATGCTTTACCTTTGGATCTTCCTTATGCTGCAGTGTTAAAACAGAAACAGGCACAGTGAGGAAACAAACAAATATCATAGAAACATTTGTTTGTGGCTTAATAGTTTTGTCTTTTACAAAGCAGCTGTAACACTTTCATGGGGAGAAACTCTGAGGAGCAGAAACAAAGCAGCAGCAGAGAGGATTAGAGGGACGACCCTAAAAAAGAAGGCTTCAAGAAGGAACCACAGTCCCTCTGTATGTAAAATGTGCACTACTTTAAGTGTTTCAATGACATCAAATCCAGGGAGAAAATTACTGCTCTATTTCACTCTAATTAGGTCAGTGTTTCCCTGATGGACACAACATAATTCCCCCTAAGATTAAAGGCTTTCTACAGCTTCCAATACATTTTCTCAAGTTTGTTTTTTTCTATATACATCTGATCATTCAAAGATTTTTCTTTACTTACACTTTTTCAGCATTTAAAAATAAACCTATATGGTATACGGATATCATCTCTCTTCAGGGATGTTTTTATATGCTAGTGTTTTAGAATCATGTTTTTATAACTATGCACATTAAGAGGAATGTCAATTTTATTGTACTATGGGCAATGACAATAAAGTATTTCTATTCTTTTCTACTAAATAACTACAAAATAAAAGGTAAAATAACTTGTCGATCAACAGTACTGTACAGGAGTCTCAAACCACCTCTATTTTCTTTATCTTTTAAAGTCTGGAACTCACTTATTTTCCTTGGACATTGGCAATTTTTCTCTTCAGTCCAGTCCTTCTACTGTGACAGCATATTGTTCGGTGTGTGGTTAGCAGTTATCTACAGCAGGTAAACACTATGTGAAAGTCGTGTTTTTTAGGAAAAAGACAAACACAGTGCCTAGTTTTCTTCTAAAAGTCTTTTTGGAATCATCTTGTAGGAGCTGAATTCATATTTTCAGTCTATCGAACTTGATTTTCAAAGGTTTTTAAGGCCCGAATGACTCTAAGGATTATGGTTCAGTGCAGTAACCAAAAAAAAAACACTCCTCTGATAATATCCCATAGCTTGAACATCTCACAGACCTCTGAACAATCCAAAATCTGAACATGTGTACAACAAATATCAAACTACAAATAAACATCAGATTGGTCTGACTTTTATTTAAAAGAATTATTAAAAGCCATGCAACATTTTTCTTCTTTTTCACATTTATGCACCACTTTATGTTGGTCTATCACATTAAATTCCCAATAAAATAGATTTAAAGTTTTTGGTTGTAATGAGACAAAATGGTTAAGGGCTATGAATACTTTTGTATCTAAAGGTGCTATTGCAACTAAAATCTTTTGAAGATAAAACCCAGACTCTTTTCCATTAGTCTGACACTGACTGAATGCATCTGCTTCATATCAGGTATCTTTAGAAGCCTCATTCTGGTTTTGATGAGTGTTTTTTCCACTGAAAGCAGAGCTCAATTGATCTCTCCAGGTTTAATTAGCTCGGCTGCTTGTGGTCCCTGGGCTGCAGAGCTCAGCCTCCTCACTGGGCCTGATAAGATGGCTGGTGTGAGGAAGCATTAGAGAGAAAAAGACGGTGAAAGAGAAAGACTGGCGACTAGCTGGTTTTCCACTAATCCTTCTCCACAGGTTGAGGATTGTGGGATTGCTTCTTTCACAGACTCACTTTCAGACATTTTAATGGGACAGAGGCTTGAGGGCAGGTGATACAGGGTGAGTCATTTCTGTCCACCACAAGGCAAAGCAGCTTATTTTTGAGGTCATGTCTTATATGAAACATGGGAGATCATAGGGAACTTTTTATTGCAGACAAGCATGTGGAAATAGTAAACTTTAGTAAGAATGTAAAACCTTGGCTAATTCAGAGGTAGATAACGGCACAATAACATGAATCTAAGAATTAAAGTAGCAGAGAAATATGAGGATATCATTCATTAGAGCCAGAAATTTAAGCTTGGCTACTTATGAAGCAACATTTCTCCCAGTTTCATTAATGTCTTAAAGCCTCATTCTCTGTGAATAAAAGCTGCCAGTGACCTGCAGGGTTTAGAATGAAAACTATAAACCTGGTTAAAAGTTTTGGATCCCGTACTAATGCAGGTTTGTCTCATGCTTTTGCACAATTGCAATGAAGATCTCCAACCCCCCTCTTCCAGTGCCTTAACTACAAAATAATAAAAAATTTCATTTATTGGGAAAAAAAATCCCAGCTTCCTTTTCTTTTTCTTAAAAACCCAAACAATCAAACGGATCTTGCAAACATCCATTGAAAGATTGAGAGATAAGATGTCAGTCAGAGACTGTGAACCTTTTGTCTCATGTCTGAAAATCACATGCAACAGATAAACGTGTGCAAATATACAGAACCACACATGTATCTAAACTTTATTACCATGCAGGCCAATCAAGTTTGTGTACAAACCATCATAAATATAAAGAGGAAGAAATCACATAAAAAAGTTAACACAAAACATGCAAACAAAACAGAGACAGAACTGCTTTAAACAACACGCATATTGGAATCTAAAGTACAGGTCCATTATCAAGTCCCTTATTTATACTTCCTATAATAATGCATTTAATGAGAAAATCCAGAAAAGCTCTGTTACAGACACATCTTAGATGTGCAAATCTTTTCTGTGCTCAACGATGAAACCAAAATTGAACCTTCTAGCCTTTGTAAAACAAGGAGGTGGCACCATCATGCAGTGGAAACGCTTTACTTCAGCAGAGACATGAAAGGTGGTCAGAGATGATGGGAAGCTGGATGGAGCTAAAAACGGCAAGCCTGGAAAAAAAAACTTGTTAGAGCTTGCAGAAGACCTGAGACTGTAGTAGAGGTTCACGTTCCAGGAGAACCTGTATGACCTAATGTAGTGGAATAATTTAGATTAAGGCTAATTCATGTGCTAGAATGTCCTGGTCAAAGTCCAGGACGCTAAATGGTTATCCATGCAACACTTTTCAGATTTCATTTGTGCATGCATCATTTTCCACAATTATGGATTACTTTTTGTTGGTAAGTCACATAAAATCCCACGTTTTTGATTGTAATGTGAGAAAATCTTTAAAAGTTGAGGAGGTATGAGTACAAGGAATTGAATGCAGCACTTTGTATATTCTCACGAATATAATAATAAATCAGGACCAATTCTACATAGATAACCATCATACCACCCTACTATTTGTCCAAACCCATAGATTATCAGTTACCAAGATCCCATCTGGGTTTTTAAGCTTCACACATATATTTCATTTTGGTAATAATTCGCAAACAGCTGAAAATCTTGCTAAGAAGTCTGATTTGACTTAAGAAAGAAGAGTCATACCCATCTTTCTTGTAGAACTCCAGCATCATGTTGTCCGTGGCGACACTCAGCGGCCGTCGGCTTTGATCGTTCTGCCTGCGATCCATTTGATCCATATCTGGAGATGGCATCAAGCTGTAGTTGGCATTGTGGTTGGTGTGGACTGGGCTGCCATAGTTTCCTGTGACGTTGAACTCGATTTCTAAGACAAAGAAATAAATAACATTAAAATCAGATACAAGATTCAGCAGGAATTCAGATCAGGTGAAAATTTAAAGGTTTCATCCTCTTTGGTTAATTTCCCCTCACCTCCGGGGAAGAACCAATCAGCGTGCTGGATGATGGGCTCGATAATGCCAACGATTTGAAGGGAAACTGTTGTCATCATCTCTGTGATGTTCCTGCAGTGTAGAGACAGTAAACACACTCATATTCATAGGTATTCTGGGTCACTCAGGATGACTGACACATTTTTATATCACAAAAGCATTGAGAAATTTAAAATGATTTGTGATACATGGGCTGATTAAAGTTATTGAGCTTGAAACAATTTGCATCCTTCATCGTTTAAGTCAGCTTAGTCATCATCATGATAATAATACTCTTACTGGAGCTATGGTGAAGGCTTGAGTCTGTGGCAGATGTCGAAAATTATATATCTATAGTAGATGAGTATAAAACTAAGAAATTTTATAAACATTTGCTATTTTAAGAAAACCACAATTTTCCAGATTGCCATCTCACCCTTCATCGTGTGTCCACAGCAGGTTGGGGCCGAGAACAATGGCGATATTTCCAGGCGTCATCTTGTTCACGTCCTGGTATTCAGTTAGCTGGGAGAGGAACTTGATTAAATACCTGTTAATAAAGGCTCCAGTTACTGAAAGCATTTCTTATAGCTTACAGAATTTCTCCAGTATTCAGCAAAAATCCATATAGGGGTTCGAACCTTTATCCGAAAATAAGTTGCCCTGATTGAAGGATAAAGATTAAATATTTAGAGGAGAAAAAACTGAATTAGTCGGCATCAAGTTGCTCTTTCCTGTTGCTCTGCTGATTGGGAAAAATATTAAAAGTTACATGTTTTGATGCTGAGTAACCTCAAGTTCCATTAGTCTCTTTAAAGGTTGGGCAACAGTTGGTGAGGGCATAGTAAAATGGTTAACCTCCCAGTGTTCATGTGTTCATTCCAGATGCATATGCTATTTACAACAAAAATCTTTCTGACTATTTACTCTTTTAATATCTGTAAACATTTTCAAAAGAGTGTGGCAAAAATCAAGGTCCTCTATTTAGTGCAGGTCATGGTAGCACAATATAGCTGTCTTCTTTCAAAAATAAGTCTACACAACAGATAGTCCTCTCCCATCTCAGAAATCAGTAACTAATTAAGTCCACCTGTGTATAATAATTAAAAGCATATGACTATAACTTTCTTTAAGCATGGCAAATTACAGTGAAAACCTGAAACTCAAACTTAAACCTGACCGCCGTTTGAATGAATGTGTGGTAAGAGACTCCATGTTTTATTGATGCTGAGTAGCTACCCAGATTTGATGCAAATATTTCTCTATTGTTTGCACATCTTTGACTATTAAAAAGATTTAAGGACTGAGATGTTTAGTCCTGAATTTCCTTTGGAAGGGATGCATCTAACGAGGTTAAGTAGTACATAAGGTAGCAATCATCTGCCTAACCAAGATTAGGTTGTGGAGGTGGGGGGTAGTCGGAGGGTAAAGGTAGGATTTTTCAAATAGTTTACAGTGTGAGATTGTGTTGCTGTAAAAATGGCTGAAGGCTTTTTACACATCTTAATCTGGGGTTGCAAGGAATAATAATTATTTTATGGTTTTATGATCTTGGACAAATTATCGACGTAAAATTGTTTTAAAATATTTTAATCTTTGAAAGGAGCATGATAGAACAAACATTCTGCTTTGATTAACACATTTAAGATAAAACTTCCTCATGAGTCATATGTTTTTTAAAAGGCTGTAAAATACAAAAGGAGTGAGTTTGTTTGTTCGGAAAAATATGCAAAACATTGTGCATTTTTTACACTTCTCTGAATGTTCTAATATTATTGTGAAGCAAAAAGTAGCATATTTAGAGTTAGAACTGAATTCTGAGTCAGTGTTATGTTATTAGAAACTAACCTATTAAGGTTAGTGTGAATTATCTGAGCTCAACCTTATCAAATGAACATCTAGCCGCTCATGCTGCCTGGAAATTAGTCCTATTTGTGAGATTCCAAAACTACCCTAAAAAGTGCGGCAGCTTCTCGCTTTTCTCATCCTCTTTATCCTCTCGTCATTCTCATCACTGCTTACGTCTTTTGTATTTCGATCTTAAGACAAACCCTTCAGCACATACCAGTTGTTTGTGAGATAGGTGCGGTAAAGAAAAGGCTAATTTCTCTGAACTGCTTGACTTTGAATGTTGTGTCCAAACAATCACCTACAACAGGTAGAGTTGGACAGAAACAGGCAAAACTGGGAAAAACTCATGCCGTAGGGCATTTAGCAGATTAAACTACATAATAAAAACTGTTATTAGCGGTCTGATTGGTGGTGTGACTGTTTGCCTTACATCTAGAAGGTTGACAGTTCAAATTCCTGCTGTGGCCTTTCACTGTGGTTGCTGCATGTCCTCCTCAAGCACGGTTTTGTATAGGATTCTTTGGCTTTCACGTTAGGTACATTTTAACCTCTGATTTACCTCTAGGTGTGAGTGTGTGCATGCATGGTTGTTTGCTTCTATGCTGGTATGGAGAGACGCCCAGAGCATACAATATCTCTGGGTTGTTGATTGCTTGGACATGGTTCAGCCCCCTGAACAGGATTAAGCAGCTATAGAAACCTGATTAATATTACCTAAATTTCAGATCTGTGCATTATGCACCTGTATGTTCTGGGTGTGTCTGGCTGTAGAATATGATTACAGAGTATAGGGCGATGAAGGCTGCAAAGCTTATAGCTTGTGTTAACAAACAGGACCAAGCAACCCAGGGCCCAAACAGTAGAGATTAGAACACGTGGAATATTTAAAAATGGGTGGCATTCCTAATAAAATGTATAAATAAGATAAAATCAAAATAAAATATTTCCTAAAATAATAATGCAAAGCTTGGACTAGTCCATGAAAAGTCTCACAAAATGTTACAATGAAAAGCAATACATCCAAACATCTAAAAGTCAGAATAAGATGATTTAAATAATGATTAGATAAACCCACAGCCAAACGTTTCCCAGTATAAAAAAATAGTACATATTCTATAAAATAGTGTTTTTAAACTGGAAAATGCTGCTGGCTAATTCAAACATTTAGAAATATATTTCACCACACATGTAGCCACAGACAGAGTTGATGTCTGAATTATAATGTAGTTTAAGTGAATAAATCTATCTGACATGTTACAGAAACATCTGCCGACCTGCTCATTTCCTATCAATTGATCACCTGTCTTCTCTTTTTGCATTCGTCCCTCTGCTCTCCTTCCTGACACTTGTTACTTGTTTTGCTCATAGTCCTTTTCTTTATTATTTTCCTGTTATTGCAGTTAATACATATATATAATCTAAACAGGAACAAAGACACAATGCCAAACATGAGAACGTTGACTCACTTGAAGTTGTTGTTGTTGGCAGATGGCATCTTCTCACAGGCACCGAGCAGAGCCTGTTGTCTCTTTTCTTGGTCCTGGATGCTGCAGAACAAAAACATGTCATGCATTTGAACAGCGATAGAGAATAAATGTTAGAAACTTTAGGATGACAATGTAATTCTGTGGAGAAACACACTTGGAGGCCTGGATCCATTCATTGTAGAGCTCAAAGGTCATTAATGGCTCGGGGAGTTCACGCAGGTATGACTTCAAAGCACCTGAAGAGAGAATGCAACTACAATAAGAATCCATTCATGCATGTGTACAGAAGACATGCGAGTATGGGTTTGTGGCATCAGGTAAATAAAATGCAAAAATGGTTTAACAACAGCTCAACACAACTTGACATTAATATATACAAAAGTGTATATATTAATACTGTTTTGGGGCTGAATGTACAAAGTGGGCAAATGTATTTTGTCATTTGTCATTACAGTACCTTGTAAATGTATTATTCCTCTTTGACCCTTTTCACACTTTTTCACTTACTATGTGCTAAAAACATCAATGTATTTTATTCAGATTCTTTGTGGTAGACCGTAAATTACAACAATCCCTGTGGAAGTACAGAAGGTGCTATGGTCAGGTGAGACTCATTAAAAACTTTCTGGCTACATGTAGCAGAAAACTAACACGCTAAACAGACCATCCCCTTGGTGAAACATGGAGCTGGCAGCATCATGCTGTGGGGCAGAGAGAGTGAAGCTAGTCAGAGTTGATGAGAAGAAGGATGGAGCTAAATACTGGAAGAAAATCTCATAAAGGCTATAAAATTCTTGAGACTGGGGTGGAGGTCCACCTTCCAGCAGGACAATGACTGTAAACATACAGCCAAGAGCTACAATGGAATAATTTACATCAAAACACATTCATCTGTTTGAATGGCCAATTGATATTCACATTCTCCATCCAAACTCTCTGAGCTTAAGCTATTTTGTGGGAAAGAATGGGAATAAATTTTAGTTTCTACATGGAAAGCTGGCACAGACATATTCCAAAAGACTAGCAGCTCTAATTGCAGCAAAAGGTGGTTCAATCGGAAGGCTGAATGCAAATAAAGGGCAGACTTGTCTGACTTTTATAGGTAAAAAAAAGCCATTTGTCATCATCTTTCTACTTCACAACCACTCTGTATGTGTCTATCCCATAAAAGACCAATAAAATGCATTGAAGTTTGTTGTTGTAATGTGACAAAATGTAAAAGGTTCAAGGGGCATTAATACTTTTGTAAGGCACTGTATATGAGTATTTAATTTCTACCACTGCTTACCCACATTCCCAGCAACTGAACTTCAGCTTCGACATGAAAAAGGATTTTGTTTACATTAACACAGTTAACTCTAAAAACTAATTTCCTTTTTTATGTTCATCACATGAAAAAGAGGAGAGTGAGTTTGAATGTGAATGTCTCTCCAGAGAGAGAAAATGTGCTCCATTATCCCCATTTTATAAAAGTTCTTTCACCAACATTATTTTCCCCTCAAACATCATTATGCCGAGGACAAAATAAGCTTAATTTTCCATGAATCTCTGATATATTAATGACATTTTGCTGCAAATGTATGGTAATGGATAAAAATGATAAACACTGAAAAAAATGAAACATTAAAGAAAAGGAATACTTTGTTAAATTAAATTTTTTTCATTTAGAAATATATCATAGACACAAGCACACCCCCACTCCATTATACAAAACAACTGTACAACCAAGAAGAAGAAGGTTTATTTAAATGTTTTACTGGTAGTTCAGGCCCATTATGCCATGTTGGTCAGAAGTTTACATACTCTCATTTTGGCATTAATGTTAGTTATCAATTGGGCTTTTAAACATCCATTTGAGCCGTTCTGTTTTCCGTGTGGACTGATGATACATCAGTGAATTTTGAAAACAAGAACTGGGTTTTTAGCTAATTATTTAATGAGAACTAACTTTAATCCATGCAGGTGTATGTTTATACATATACCCCCACCAGCTGCAGAGGAATTGAGTCAATCAAGTCACTCTGGTTGAATTTCACCATTCTACTTGGCAAAAAATTATAGAGCTTATTTACATTTGCTGGTTTCATGCCACGGACCCAGGTTTTAAGCATAGGCCATAAATGTTGAACAAGTTGAAAGGTGAGTCTTTCAAATTGAAGAAGACAGTGAAATCTTTCAAGCATGATGACAGCAGCATCATACTAAGGGTCTTTTTTAATGGTGCATTGCAGAACGATGGCTGATTAATGAGGGAGGACCACCGCCAAATTCCTCAACTTGACTGTGCCTCAGACACAGCTGAGTGTTCCAGGATAATTTAAGATCAAAGTTAAAAACACTGACAGCTGGAACCTGCCTTATGTATTGGGGCAGTTTGTTTCGGTTCAGTAGCTCGGTGATCGGGCCGATCACAATCCCCAAAGCAAGTGACCATAAGATCGAAAGAACATGGAGGATGCATAAAGCTGCAGAATGGCAGACAGAATCCCAGGAGGCTGTCCATTTTTTAGTGTTGACATATAAGTCAACACTAAAAAACTTTAAAATTTATTTGAAAAGAAACAGGGAGCCAGATAAGATAAGCAAGTACAGGACTGAAATGTTCACCCTTTTTAGCTCACATCCGAAGATGAGCAGTAGCGTTCTGGACCCACTGTTGGATTAGTGAATATATATTTGTATATATAGGTGTTTGTTATATAGTTGCCTATATGTATTTTTTGACCTTGTATTTGTGAAAATTCACAATAGATTTAAACTTGAGCTCCAGGTGTTTTTT
The DNA here is from genome assembly GCA_036173005.1 of Crenichthys baileyi. Classification (NCBI taxonomy): domain Eukaryota; kingdom Metazoa; phylum Chordata; class Actinopteri; order Cyprinodontiformes; family Goodeidae; genus Crenichthys; species Crenichthys baileyi. The sequence goes on from JAHHUM010000364.1 coordinate 257,900, forward strand.
TCATTCATTAAGGTTGTTGGTTGCACTCTGTGACAGCAACACATTTATTATCCTTCAACCATAACAAACAGCCCATTTATGCAAAAAGAGGAACGCTTTGAAACCCAGACTTTGAGTAACATAGTTGGGAATGAACATAAACACTTTAAAACTGGACATATTTAGAACTGGTTGGTGGAGATTTTTATGTGAATGCATGTCCTAGATAACTGTTGGTATACCTGGACTCTCAGTCTGCAAACCTCCGATATGTGGGCATAACCTGCACTGGGAGTAATGGTGTATTCTAATTGTACTCGGGAGTAGGATTTACCAAGTTCCTAATCCGAAATACAACATGAACAGCCCTGGAGTCAGCCTTGTTGAAAAGTGAGACTAGACTAGAGGGTAACATCACACCTAAATACAAGGTCTGACTTACGAGACAAATCAAGTGCAGCATACCATTGAACGGACGTAGCATATCCTTCCAAATTACGCAGAACAACTAGGATAAAATCCAAATGAGAAATGAAAAAGGTAAAGCCCATTATTGTTTTATAATGTATTTAAGGGGCCCGCTTTTTTTTGTTTAAATAATTTTCATTGTGGGGCCCCCCATCTATTTATCTACCCTTTTAAAAAAATAATAAATATAATTAAATAATAAATTAATATATATAATATAAAAATATAATGAAAAATATAATTAAATATAATATAATATACACGTTTATCTTTATGTTTGTGCAAGTGTTACGCTTTAGTTCTTCCTAATCCCCGTAGACCTTTTTTCAACAGAAGTAAACCTAGCAACAGAAAAACAAATCTGCACACAATAGTTGAATTTTCTGTTGCTGGCAGAAGAGGTGACGGCTCACTGGGCACCTTTTCCTTTGCTGTTTTCATTTCTAAAAGGCCCGCGTAAGATTGATGACAAACATTAGGACATCCCTCACTAAAGGCCCGGGTTCAAAGTACCTTTAAATCTGTCAGGGGTAAGTCTAGGGAAAGAACCCTGCTGTATATTGTTTTCTGCTACGAAAAAAAAACGATTCTGAAAGAACGGGAAAAAATCTCTTTTATTTGCAGCAAAAGGGAAAAAACCCTTTGGGGCCCAATGAACTGAATCAGAAAAAACCCTAAGGAGTTTAAATTTTTTTTCCTCGATGGATGTTTGGCCGCTATGTTTAGCAACATGTCAGGATAAAAAAACAACAACAGTTAATTAAGAATATTAAAACACCTATCAAAAAATGTGGGGGGGGACAATACAAAATGGCAACAAACATTTTTTTTTTTTAAAATTAACTGCCTTAAAAATTTTTCCCCAAAATTTTAAAAAAATCTTTTTAAACATATTTTTCCTTCTGAAAAGGGCCCAAATATTTCTAAGGGTTTAAAAATGGTATCAGTTAATTAACCTAAGTATGACTGGTCCACCTGCACAGCAGTTTAACTCCAGGCTACTGACTTTAAGGGGAAAGGCTGACGGATAAAATAAAGTATCAATGTGCTACAATACACTACGAACTACTCTAAATAATAAAAAAATAATTTCTTTATTTTTCCCTATTTTTGTTACTGGGGCCTATAAAGGGGGCTTGAAAGGAAAAATTTTGGTGTCATCAGAAATTTCTCAACTCATTGGTTTAAATACAAAGAAAATTGGGCAACTGTTTTGGGAACTGGGTTTTTAAAACGACCCAAATTGTGCTTTATTTCTAATTTGGGCGCAAAAAATGGCATTTCTAAGGGGCTTTGCCCAAAAAACCATTACGTTGTTAAAGAACCTTAAAAACCAAAACTTTAGGTCCTGTTTTCATTTTGGGGGCAAGGGTATGTTAAAGTATTTTGTTGAGAAAATTTTTTTTTTTTTACTTTTCTTCAATGTCCCTATCAATTGAGGATAATCACATATAAATATTAATTTAACATCTTTTTTTGTAATTTGCTGCACTTTTTGCTCTCTGTACAAAAATGCCACAATCCAATTAATAAAAAATATTGAAAAAATATTCACGTACATCAAAATTACAAAGTTAAAGATCATATAAAATTACTTCAGTTTATATTCTTTTTATTATGATTCATTTAGTGTAGTGCATCATGTGATAATTGAATCTGCCACTGTGGCTCCTCAAACACACCTCAACCTCTGGCTGATTAACCATTTCACTTCAGACAAATCACCAGGAATACAGCAGCCCTGCCCACTAACATTGATGGCTGAGGTTTTAAATTAATTCATTATTTCCTGCAGCCTGAGATCTTGGAAAAAATGGGTAGCTAGATAAATAGTAAAAGTAATTATATTTGATTTTTGTGTTTAAACTAATTTAAATACAGGATGAGGATATTTAATAAGTTATACAATAAATTATTTATATATTTAATTCCAATTTTAATCAACACATTAAGATATTAATTTTGTAATTTGTTTGTCAAACTGCATCAGATTTTGACATCTATATCTCCTGTCAGTTTAGGTTTATTTAGACTCTTTTTATTACCAGTAGCTCTTGTCACATAATGAACTTTGCTACAGTTTAGAAGGTGTCAAATGCTGCGAATTTGAATAGTGATGGATATCCATAAAAAATAAATAGAAATAAGATCATAATAAAATGTATCCATTTCAATACTTTTGTTTGACAAGGATTTAAACCTTTTACACAACTATTTCACTGAAAAATCTGAGGTAGTGTAAGAAATTTAAGATATTATTTTTAAAAAATCCAAAATGAAAACTTTTAAATACTAAAAATACTCCAAACTTTTTCAAGACTGATGCAAATTTGAGAATAAAACCTTCAAATTTTAAACGGCACCATAAAATGGTGACAGTTGCTTGAAATTAAACATTTATTATGTATCATTTTGAAATCATTCAATGAAATCAGTGGATGTTTGTTTTACTTCTGAAAGGAGCTTCTTAAACAAATTGAGAAACATTGTGTAAAGGTTTCATTATAAAATATTGATTTAAGGCCTAAACACATCTGCTAGCTTTTCATATTGTTGATAAATGTGTTTTTCCTCTGACAGCAGCATTGTGCTGTCGTCAGCTGCAGCAAAAAGCAGTACTGTCATAAAAAAGATCAATAACAGCACCTTAAAAGCCTGAAAGCTTTTCTTTCTTTTGTAGTCCATCATGGTTCTGATTTAAAAGCAGTGAAGCAACAACAACACAAAGAAAACAGATCTTTTTTCTTCTAGCTGCTGTCTCCACAGAGGGTGAAAATTCTCTGATCTTACTCTGTTATATTTGGATGTTATCACCAGTCATTTTGTTTCTGTTTCTATACAAGGACAGGGACTCAGAAAGGGGTGGTTTGAGTGTAACTTCTCCAACATTTGAAGGTTGAGTGTAAAAGAAAACATGAATAAACAAAGAAAAGTCCTCCCTTTCTGTAAAAGTAAAGGTGCCTGGACTAGAGTCCGACCCATAACTTTCATAGGCCTCCATGTCATGTCATATCAGGGAAACAGAAAGTCCTAGATTAGAAAATAGAGGTTCCCAGAAAGTCAGATTCATTTGAAAAAAAGGAAAGTAGAAATTAAAAAAATGCTCCAGGTACATTTACTTTATAAGGATTGTTAGAGATTTAATAGTCTGCCATTTTTCCCTCTGAATAAGTGTTTTCCGATTTCAGATTGGGTTTTCCTAAAATGTTTCAGTGTAAAATTATCCTTCTGCAATGAAAGATTAATTTATGGTAATGGATTTTTTACATATCTTTACCAATCAGTGTGGAAGATGCTGTATATGGCAACTGCGTTGGTAACTCACCGGCAATGGCGTGTGGGTCTGTAGAGAACTCCTGAACGTCCAGAACCCCACAGTCCAAGGATGCCTTCAGCTTCTTCAGTTTGGAGGCAGAAGGAGCAATTCTGAACAAACCCTGAAAACAAGAAACATCCTGCTCTGACATTTGAAGAAAGGTGGAAGAAAATTGCTGTGTAACATCCATCCATCCGCTTATCTCTGCAGGCTCACAGGGAAGCTGGTGTCTATCTCCAGCGGTCATTGGGCGAGAGGCGGCTACACCCTGGACAGGTCGCCGGTCCATCACAGGGCAATACAGGACAAACAACTATGTACACATACACTCATACCTAAGGGCTAGGGTAAACAATTAACCTGACAGTCATGTTTTTTGACTGTGGGAGGAAGCCGGAGTACCTGGAGAGAACCCACTCATGCATGGGGAGAACATGCAAATTTCATGCAGTAAGACCCAAGGTGAACTTTGGTGAACTTTGTGGTCCTAAAAAGCAGGGTTAAACAATTTTGTAAGGTCTGTTCTGCATTGACTAAAGCTAACAATTTCTCTTTCTCCCTGATTGTCATAATTCTGTCTCTCTGCTTCGTCCAGAAACAGAAGCTTCAGATCGGGATTTTTGGAAGTCGGGGCATGCAGAACTTGTATGACTGCAGAGTCGGCAGGAGATTCGCACTAATCGCGTTCGTGTGAAAGGAGTGCATTCCAGCCTGTTGAACTAATACAGACGCGTAAAAAGGAAAAGAGTGCAGGAACTGTGATAATGTATTTTTTTCAGATTTGGATTTAAGTAGTGACGGACCGCGTGGTTTATTTGTGGACCATCGTAGAATGTTTACAGATACTCAGGGTTGTGCACATCGGACATTGGCAGTTGTGCCCCTTGCCATGGGACTACATTGATAACCGCAAACTCGATCTCTGAGACGAGTAACAAATGCATGTCCCGTGTACTTAGTGACAATAAATGATATTTTAAATCAGCTGAGTAAATGTAGTGTACCATCACGCGTAGACGTTTACTCACACTACCAACAAACAAGTGAGTGAGCCCAACAAGACTGTCATCAGAAAGTAGCAATACTCTACCCACACATAGACAACGACTACGTTCCCGTCATGAAATCGGTTTCCCTACGCTATTGGTAACCACACCTGCTCTGTCAACACACACGATCAACATTCGTGTTAGTACAGATCGAGACGTACGATATCAGCGTGTAAATTTATTCCTCCATGATGCCAGTAGAATACTTGCTGATCATATTTTGGTAGTTTCCTATAAGACACAGATTTGGAGAATTAGTTATACGTTACACATGGTTTCTGGCAAATCCCATAGTATACACCCTTGCACAACTATAACCCGTAATCTACCATAGCCCATTAAAACGCTTTGCATTAAAAAGATACCTTAAGACCGCATGGCAACGAGAGATGGACAATAAAGCGCGTTTTTAATTTTATATGATCTGTATGAGTCTGTACATATTGGTACTTCTCCAATAAACGACGAATGTCAAATTTTAGATAACAACTAACTAAAATTTAAACTGACAAGATATTTCGACATCAACCTTGTGACCAAATGAGGACATTGCTCATCAGAGCATTGTTGCTAATAAAGCAGAGCGGCACGAGATGCCAGATACGAGTACTGCATGTAAAATTTTGGTGTCGCTAGTTGGGTTGAAGGGACTTTCAATATAACTCACGTGATGGACTCAGGCGAAATATGAAGAATACTGGCTCATTCAAAGATTAAAACAAAAGATATCATAGAGAGCCCTTAACGATAAAACAGCAATCTCAAAGGTGTATGTATTTTAGTCTTTCAAAATGAAGTTACAATACCAGATAAAAAGAGAGCATGCTTGGTTTCCAATGCAAATACTTCCCGAATTCCTACTTACATCACTGATTGCAGTTGTAGAATGAAAACTGCAACAAAGAAAAGAGGGTGCAGAGGAGTGTACTTAATCGACAAAACTGAAACGTCAAACACATCGTAACGATGGCTGTGGACTGTCTGGATCTGATTTACACAAATGCTACTCTATGATGTCAGGTTCTGGAATATGATTTCCTGTGTCCTCTGCTAAATTCTAATCCTACTTGACACTAGCGAACCGCTTGATGTAATACGCAGGTGTCGAGAGCATGGTTGTTCATGTGTGTTGGTGGTTGTTTTGGACACGGTGTGTCAGCAGCTGTATAATACACAGGTCGGGGTGCACGTGTCGTTGTATGCGTGGAGAGAAGGAATTGGCATTTGCGTATGTCCTATTATCTTGTTCGCGCACACAGACACGGTTCGATGTCATGCGATGGAGTAAATTGGGCCGTGGGTGGAAGCGCTTTCAAGACGAGGAGTTCGCGCGGGACATAAGACGCGTGATGTGTGTGAAAATATGATGAATCATAGTCAGAGCTATAGGGGAGGGCGATGGTATGCGCGAAAACAAGCAAGTGAGAATGAGTGCACCAAGAACAAACATGACATTGACTTTACAAGATGAAAGGGGAAGTGGAAAGTAACTGTGGATGATATATATATCCAATATGTACCTGGTGTGGTGATATATAGTGGTTGTGGTCTTCATATTTGCTCTACACGTTGAAATAGGAATTTAGACGGCGCGATGCGTTATAGACAGATAGATCAGTTATGTTTTGGGCTGTTTTTATCACACTTTTTCAGATCCAGTAGATTTTAACATCAGACAAAGATAACCTGAATAAAAGCAAAGTGTGGTTTTCAAATTATGTTTTCATTTATCAAAGACGGAAAAAATGCCATCCATGCCAACCTGGACCCATGTGAAAACATAATTGCCTCCTAAACTAACAACCGGTCGTGCCACCCTTGGTGGCAACAACTAATATCAGGCGTTTATAATAACTCATAATGAGGTTTTTAAATTTTGTCTCACTGTTGTTTGAAGAATTATTTCAATTCAGCCACATTGGAGGGTTTTTGAGCACAAAACAGCCTGTGTAACCCAGGTGAGTTTAAGTTTAAGGTCACCAACTGAAAGACATTCTCCTTCAGGTTTTTCCATTACGGAGCAGAATCGAATGAGATGAAGCTTTGTGATGAACCGTTTTTGTCCTACTTGGTCAGCAATGGTACAACTTGCAACTGTCCTATGGTCCAGTCTCTTTTTTTAATGTTGAATAATGAATGCCAACCTCAACAGAGCCAAGTCAGGCCTGAAGGGCCTCAGATGTTCTCCTTTTTTTGGCCTCCTGAATTAATCAACAATGCCCTCCAGGACTAATTTTGTTATTACTGGGAAGGTTCTCCATTTTTCAAGGTTTTTTCCATTTGTGTATTACGGCTTTCACTTTAGTCTCAAAGCCTTGGAAGGTCTTTGTAACTCCCTCTTGACTAGTAAGGTAATTACATGCTGCTTTGAGATCTTTTAGTCTACGTCATGTTGCCAGACAGGTCCTATTTAAGGGCTTTCCTCATTATATGGGTCTGGCAGTAACTAGGCCTGGTTGTCAAAACAACATGATTAATCACAAGTAATTCATAACTTAAGAAGAGGACAATTCCTTTTTCACAACGGGTTAGATTGGTTTGAATCACCTTTTTTCCCTTAAAAACTTAATTAATCTTTCTGTACTTGCTTGTATTTGTCTCATAATATTAGTTTGATTTGACTCAATTAACTGTGACTATGCAGCAAAAACAGAAATATCTGTAAGGAAGCAAATAGTCCATCACAGCACTGCATTTCTCTTTCATTGACATTTAAAATAATATTCACTGACCCGACAGATCTCCATGCGGTTGGCTGCCTCCTCCATCTCTTCCCTGAGGTGGTCGGCCTTAGCTCCTGTTGGCTGCAGATTGCTGGACAGTCCCGAGGATTTGTTAGACTGGTAGTACCTGGACAAAAAGTATATAAGAATATTTATAAAATATATACTTTGGTGACCTTGTTAGGAAAGATATACATCTCTACGGCATTCAAAATCGCAATGGGGAAGTAATAAGGTCTTTTAGATTTGTACTACTGAAAAGTAATCAAACAAATCCAAGCAATGAATTAAAAGAAGGCAAACAATGAGTTGTAATTTTGCATCCTGAAACTATTGTTATGAACTTAATGTATTTCTTTTTTTAATTTCATCTGTCTTAACGTCCTGTCCTGCCTATGCATGTCTTCATGGATGGCTGACTTTCTGTCTGAGTGCAGATGATATGGAGCACTGCCAGCGAGGTTGAGCACACAGCAGGATGATGGGAGGAATTGCTTCATATTTGGGTCACTTTAAAAGGCTGCCAGACTGGACTGCAGTGAGGAAAATAACATCCGGCATGTCACTGCTGATGATAACTCTGATACGACAGTGAGTCAGCAGGAGGGAAAGTTATCGAGAAACAGTTTCTCACTTAATCAGCAACATCTGATTCTTGGCTCAAGATGAAGTAAAAAAGCAATGGGCATATTTACTGTTTCTTATGTGTAATATATTGTAAGGAAATGCATGATTGTTATGATATGTTTAACAAACTTTATATAAAAAAAGGATGACTGTCTATTATAGAAAGACACCTGCTTTGTTTGGAGACTACACACATTTCCTCGTTCTCTATCCATGCGACTCTTCCTGAGCTGCGGACAATGGAGGAAACGCTTGTGAATGTCCCACTTGCTGGACAGCTGGACTAACTCTTCAAACTTGGAAACAGAGTTGACTACGATCTGTTGTTAGCGAATCCGTCGCTGGGGAGAACCCAGTTATGTATGATCTGCTGTCCGAATGATCTGCTTGTCTTGAAGCTTTTCTTTCTGAGCTTATGCAGAAAGACATCGGAGCCAGAGAGTCCCCAGAAGAGACTCTGTCTCTAAACACGTTGAGTGAAGCAACTTCCTTCCTCCCTGCCGAAGAGGAGATGATAGGAATCGCCGTATCGCACGTCTTCCTACATGCCAGTCTAGCCAGCGGCAGTTACCCACATAGCTACTACTGAGAGTACCTGCAGCATTCGTGCCCGACATGTTGGTCAGACCAGGCCAACCTCGCTACCCAAACAAGTGCCCTTTTGACCTCCCCTCCTCATTCTTTAGAACAGTTCAAGTCAAGAAGTGGTTTGTGGGCAGAGAAAATTAGTTTAGGATTAAACAATCTAAATATTGTTCATTTCATGCTGTTTTGTTTTGTGTGTGGTTCTAAAGGTTAAACTATTTTAAGTGCTAGCAGGCTATCTCCTCACCTAATGTAAAGAGGCCTCTCAGCCTGGAGGCTAGTTGTTTGTTCTGTGTTGTATTTTAAAGTTATGACAAACTTCATTTAATGGGTGGTTTTAAACACAGATTGACCATAACGTGCCATCAGCACTCATATGCATATTAAAATGTATATTAATGGTATTTCAAGTACATGTGAACTGAAGGGTTGGTAAATAAGCTACTTTCCTTTGTTAATCAAACCCACTAATGCTAGTACTAGCAAAGTCAAATATTTACATACAGCTGATCGCCATCTTATGTGAGGATTAACAATTTATTATCCAAAAGGTTGATTTCTAATTCAGCAAAATTCAAAATGTTAAAATGTTTTTTTATTAAAAAATGTTTTATCCACTCCTCAGAATTGCATTGTGACTGGTTGTTTGAAGACAATTATACAGTAGTTGTTAATTAGTTCTAAAACTAATTTGTTTTTCATTTCAAACTTCCTCAAGGTAAACCTTGATTCTTAAACATAGATAACAGTGAAAGGTAATATTGCATCATTTTATTGGTTATGGTTTTCAACCATTTTTGTTGGTTTCCTTGTTCCTTCATTTGTATAAAGCTCATTAGTTTTCTTTATTCCTTAATTTTGCGAGGTAGTTTTAGTTATATTGTTTCTAGCCTAGTTAAAGAGTTATTGATTAAATATGTTTAATGTGGAATTGAATGGTTTCTGTTAATAAATTCTTATATTTTGGAGAATTGGAGAATTGTGAATTTATTCCACATGTTTGCTGTTCAATAATGCCAATGTTCAAATCACCCTTTCATCTATTGTCCTGATGCTACCACCATATTGGGCTGGTATTCCCAGGACAATACTTGACAGAACGAATGCCTATTTAATTAAATATCAAATAAAATAAGCATCCTGATTGCACAACACCTAGAACTCACCTAGAGTGAATTTTTCCCAGGCTGACAGCAGAGTTCAGCGACAGGAGTTTTAACTTCACAGCATCTTCATGGTGTGCATCAAATCATAGTGACATTCAGTGGGAAGCTTTAGGAGCAGTTTGTTCACAGGGGATGGAGTTTCCCATTTCGAGGACTGGTGTTTATTTTCTCTCCCTTACACAATAAAGTCGTACAGGTTTTCACACTAACCTTGTGCGAGCAGAGTCCATGTCCAGGACCAGTTTTGCTAAATGTTTCCTTTGTTTCTGGATGTTTGGGATTTCCACCTGAGAAGACAGAGCAAAGAGTTGTTTAATGTTGGAAGAAAAGACCAGGAACAGGTTGATTGTTGTTAGAGGCTGGTCTACTAAAGCACAACTCAGCCTTTGTCTTACAGTGATCTGCTTGATCTAAGGAACAAACACAGTAAAAACTGTGTTCTGAAAATATTTTTAGTTTTCACACCATTAAACTAATTCTTCCTTAAACACCATTTGATTTCTTTTGAATTTTAACATTTACTCATTGTTATCCTTTAGCTTAAAAAATATACATTTATGAGGAAAAAATAAGACACCTTATTAAATATTCAGTTCTTTATTGTGAATTGCTCACATATTGATGTTTTATCTTTTTTCTGTGTGAAGAGTGAGTTGATTAAAAATTGATCTTGTGTTACTCTTTAATCAAAATATATGAAAAAATTCTGCATTCAGAAATAAGTAGAGACCCTAAACCCCTAACAGGACGTGTTAAATTGGTTGAAATAACTTTAGTGAGATGCTTCTTGTAGCCATCTCCTAGTCTCTGACATCAGTCTGAGGAAAGCTGCCTCGCCTTCAGCTGTGACATGTCTGAGGGTTTCTTGCATACACAGCCTGTTGCAAGTCACCCCAAATAATCTCAGTAAGATCAAGATCTAGGCTCTGACTCAAACCAGGTCTTAATTTGTTATCTCTCAGTCAGTCCTTGGTGAATTTACTGGTATGTTGCAGGAACCAGTTCTGCTTCACCTTTTTTATTTTTTTTATTTTTTGCAGACTGTCCCACATTTTCATCAAGCACCCTCTGTTACACAGTAGAATTCAATTCTAGAATGCTGCATTTGGGTTATACTAAACATGTTCTCTATTCTGGTATCCAAATAAATAAGTTTTAGACCCACTGGTCCAAAGACACGACTCCAGAAGTCCTGGGCTCGTATTGTCCTCTCAGGGAGCGCCTATCTTAGCCTAAACATTCCTGCCAAGGACTCCTACCTTAAGAGTGATTCAGCTAGCTGGTGAGAGAGACTCTGAGCCAGGAGATGACAGAAACTCCTATCCTAGTAAGAAAGTGTGGTTGACCCCATTGCTAGGTGTGGTGCTTTCTTCTAAGAACTTTGATTGGTTGATGCAAAAGACAAAAAAATAAAATAAACGCGCTACTAGTAATCAATGGAGAGAAATTAACCGATCATATAATTTAGACTGGATTAAGAGATGTGTAAGTCATGATAATGAAACTTATCAAACTTAAATTAATTGTCACACAACATCAAAATGTTTGAACATACCTTATATACATGCTCATCATTATTTTGTTTTGTTATTATGTTTACTCGCCATGCTGGTCGTTTTCCTACTTCATATATTTGATATTAATGAGGACCCTCACCTGTCAGCATTTTCTTGTGATCACCTTCTTGTATAAAGCAGTTTTATTTGGCAAAACGACCAAAACAAAATTTTGAAAAAAGGTGGAGAAAACCAAAAACAGACAGAGGAGCAGAGCCTGCTGTTGGCACAGCTGGTAGAGGAGAATAGAGGAGTGTTGATGGGACAATATGGTCCCGGGATCACAAAGTGTGTATTTATGCATATATTTTATTAACTTTTTAATTTATTTTTCTCCAATGTTGACTTTTGAAAGCATGTTACAGTCTGTAAATAACATTTAAATTCTTCTGTACTGTATTGTTTGTATTTTATTTCACTCTTATTCATGGTTATTCATTATTGTTTCTATTATTTATTTATCCTTCCTAATATTACCTTAGTAGAGGTGCACCTTTATCCTGTCCTGCTGTTGAAACTAAATAATTTCCCCCTAGGGGAATAATAAAGTTTATCTTATCTCTATATTAATAATTGTATGATTTTTATAGAAGTTCATGTGCTCATTTACTCGACTGTTTAGGGCACGGATCCCTGCATGATTGAGCCGGTACCGTTTTATTAATTCACTGTTGCTCATTGTACGGAGAATACCTCTGCTTTCTCTCTGTCAAACCTAAATTTTTTTCTTAGAGTGCAAAGGTTTACTCCTTGCACAACTTTTATTAAAGTTAAACCTATGCAGTCGCTTTCTGGTTGTGCAGGCATACACTCATATCAACAATAGCAAGAGGCTAGAGTCAGCTGTCGGTTCTGTGATGAGAATGTATGTTTTGTTGAGATTTATTTTAGCACCTTGCAGTCTACTTTCAGGCTAAACTTGTCTGGACAACTATGTTGGCAGTTGCTTTCAGTATCCTCTGCATGTACACAATTTTACATTAAATATAATAAACTTTAAAATGCCTTTCCTTAAATTACTTGAATTCTCTGTATTGTTTAACAGCGCGTATGTACAAATATGTTAGGAAAAACATGCTGTGATAAGGTGTCCTAATTTTTCCACGATATTGTATAGAATTGGAGAAAATGTGGGACAACAGTTTTGTGTTACTGGACATTTCTCCAAGATAATGAACAAAGGGTGTGGGTGGGTGACACCGGAGCTGGTTCAATTTCAGACAGGTAATGGTTGTGTTCTACATGCGACAACAATCTGTTTTCTCCATATGTCTGGAATAAAGAGAAAGAAATTAAAGACAGAAGCCTTTTCTTCCAAACCAAACATCTACCTCTGGCTAAAGTTTCTCAACAGCTTTTGGGAAACTGTGTAATGGTCTGATCAAAATAAAGTTAAGAAATGTAAAAAAAAAAAGTTCATTTAAATTATTCAAAATTTGAGTCTTGGCTTGTATTTGGAAAAAATTACTTGTGAATTTCTCTGCTCGGGCCTGATGAGGACAATACGGTGGCTAAATTACATCTAGAACTGCACCTTATATTGAATCAAAATCATCACAATATTGCTGTGTGCAATATCGTAACCACTAAGAGATGCTTGGATGTTATTATTGGTACAATACTGTATTTTAAGTTGCATGAATGCCAATCTGCATGCAAGTTATATTTTTGGCCTGTAGACCAGATTTTTACTGCCCTTGATTTATACGTACACTGACCATATTAAAGCTGACAAAGAGCAGTGGGAGATAATTATGGGACATTAAGATAAAAAAAGAGTCAGGAAATTTTAAATCAATTGTAACAGATATTGTTATTCCATTTATTAATGGTAGCACAATTACATGTCTGTCTGTAACTGAGCAACCCTACCTAAATGGATTTATAAAATAATATCATAAGCATGTCTAGGCAGACGGTAAACCTAAAAAAAACTGTTCTTTTTTTTTTAGGAAGGCTTAATTGCATTTAAAAATGGATATGGTCAAACCCTACAGTATGCTGTCAAAAAATGTCAAACTAATATTTCAAATTTTCTGAATTCGAACATAGAAATGAGAAAAAAACCACGTTTACCTCTGCTAGATCGTATAACGGCTCAATCACATCTTTCTCGATGGCGAGCTCGAAGAAGATGAGCTCCTGTGCGAGTTTGTCCTGCGTCTCGCCGCAGAGCTTTAGCATCTTCCTGCATACACCCGTGAAACATGTTAAATCAGAGATGACATAAGACATCTCTGCTCACTGAGCTTTCTTATAAAAACATGTCATTGGGAATTGGGGTTTTAAGACTAGAGCACTTACCCCAGGAGAGATTCATCCCCTAGCACGGCCGCCCCCTCCACCATACATTGTGCTAGCGTTGTGAGAGGAAGCTTTTTCTGCAGAGAGACAAGCAGAAACAGTCAATGAGTCAGTCTTGGCAGTTACATGTGCCAGTTATCTCAGAAAACTGTGAGTAACACATGAAACACATCAGTTTACACAGAAAACTGACAGACAACATGTGTTCAAAGTATCTTACAGTGTGACACCAGGTTTTGTTCTGATTAAAAACTATTTAATAGAAGATGTGATATTTTCTGATATGTTCCTCATTTTGGAGTTATAAACATCACATTAAAATGACCTAACCGTGTATTTTTAAAACACTCAGTAATGCTTTCTTTTCCAAAAGTTAATTTTGACTTAGGTTGGGTAATTAAAGGACCACATATAGGGGCAGTTGTGGTTCTAGCCTTAATAGCACTCTGGGCAAGCCCCTTTTTCTGCTTCCCAACAACGAAACAAGGTGGCATTTTTCAAATTTGTAAAGCATATATGTGCAATGTGTGACAATTCAGTTCACATCTGATCAGCCTAAGCATTTTAGATCTGAGCTAGAGATGATCAAATGCACTCTCCATTCCTTAAATAACTGTGAAATAGCCTCTTATTAAAGGGTCAAATCACAGACTGCAAGTGAAATGCCCAGCTTTAGCAAGCCTTGGTGTACAGCCATATTTTCTTACAGTTCATTGACTGGACATGAAAAACAAACATTAGAAACCTTGTGGATGCAAGTTGCAGATAACCAAACAAAAAAAAGGTGAAGTGCCAGCACTGTCCCTCTGAGTGTGCCACCCTGAGTAATGAGCCACCTTTCCTGTTTCAAAATATGACACTGCATAAGGGTGGGGGATATATTTTAGATCATAAACGATTAGAACATTTGCCAAATAAATTTGTGGTATTGTCTGTAGGGCACATTCTATCTTTTGCATTTCTATGCAATAAAACAAACCCATCAGTTTAATTTTCCCCTGTTCCTAGCTTTAAAATAGTAAGGATGAAACCGTTATTGCCAAGATAAAATATAGTATTTGTACTTAGTATTATTGATTCAAAATAAATTCTGCTTTGTCACTCGGATTTTTTTCACAACACTTTACGATTTGAGTTTTGCTTTGTTCTTTATTGAATTTTTTTCTTCCTCCGAGTTTTTTTCTTCAAGTGTTCTGAAACTTTTGGATGATTTTTATGTATTTGAACATATATAGCTAGCTTGCTAATTACTTAAAAACCACACAATGTGATTTTCTGGATTTTTCTTTTAGATTCTGTCACACACAGTTGAAGAGTACCTATAAGAAAAACTTCTGCATGCTTTGCAAGTGGGAAAAATCGGCAAAATCGGCAGTGTATCAAATAGTTGTTCTCCCTACTGTATGGGTTTTAAAATATAAGCTTAATAAACCACAGAAGCTACCTGCACGACAGTTAAAAAAGTTAGCAAATAATAGGACGATACATAAAATTCGATCTGCAAACAGGAACCTTGTCACATCACATTAAGATATTAATAACAGTTTTAGGCAATTTTATGAATTTCTTTATACCTGTTGTTTCACTGCGAACCCAAATGACAAAAGGAGTTTCTAGACAAATGTAATCTGCCTGTGCTAAATCAAGTGGATCACAAAGCCCTTACAGCCAGAATTATAAGTCAGTCAGTCATTTTCTATACCGCTTCTTCCATAGTGGGTCGCGGGGAATTATAAGTAATAAAATTAATAAATCTATTGGTTTATTTAAAAAATCACAAGAGTCCAGGCCCAGACGGGCTAGGGAATGAGTTTTTTAAACAATTAAAGACCAAACTTGGTCAAGCCGTCTTGTATAGACGGGGCTTTCAACTTGTGGCGAGAATTTGGGATTTGTAGGCTGAAAGATTTGTACTCAAATATCATCTTAATGTCATTTCAACAATTCCAAGATAAAATGGATTGCCAAATAGTCACTTTTTTAGATATCTTCAATTACGAAATCATGCTTGCTCATTGATGCCACAATTGGAAAGAGTCAAGCCTGATGCCTTGGACAGTTGCCTCAATGAATGCCCGGGGCCCGAACTGAAAATTTTAACTATTTTCTGCTTCAAATAAAAATATCTGAAACAAAAACACAAATGTTGCTAAAAACCTTAAATGGCGTAAAAATTATTTTCTTGAATTGTTTTTCAGTCTCACCGAGGGCGACCTGACAGACTTTTTTTCCACATCCACCCCCTGCTGACCCTGCAGACAGGCAGTCAGCTTCTTGTGTGTGCTGTGGGAAACCTGCTTGACCAGCTCCAACCGTTTCTCAACCTGAAATAGACACACAGTAATACAGAAAATACATGTCAGAACGTATAGAGTCTGTCCCATCAAATGCAGACAGATTGTACTGGTTTAAAGAGGACATAGTAAAGTATAATTTAAATAAATTCAGACTCTGTGGCTCTTATATACTGGCATATAAACACCATCACTCTACCTGTGCCTAAACGCCTTTCATTGCATTATTAAACCAACTCAGTGGAGCAGACTCTGATGCCACTGAGGGCATCATTAATCTGGTCAATTACAATGCCGCGCCCCAGATCAATCGCTAGGGACGTTCAGCCATTTGTGTTGAAAAAAAGTTCAATTTCTGCGCTCATTACAGTTGCCTGAAGGCAGTTCACACCACCATTTGGAAAAAGTCATTTTATGAATACTTTACACCACTAATGATTTTTTCCCAAGAAAGACACTCACTCAACCACAAACACATATTCAATGAAGACTTATTATTACCTGCAGTAGGTCCTCACTCAATACTTCTGTTTTTTCAGCCCTGAAAAAGAAAAACATGACAAGAAAAGAGGTCGTTAGGGTGATGAGAGAAAATTTTTACTGTGGAAATGTGACAACTGAGATCTTCTGAGCTGGAAATAAAGTATATCGAAGTTGAAATATAACAATACAATATCGATGAAAATAGAACAAAATAACATACTGTTATGGTGTATGTGTGTTCATTATATGTCTTGCCCCCCCTTGTATATCCATCAGCCCTGCATTGTAGCTATACATAACACAGGAACATTACACTGACCCAATTCAGCACACAGACAGAGACTGGCTGGATTAATTTACGACACACGCTTTGAAAATAAATTTAAAATGTAAAAATCCAAATATTAAACAAGTAATAGTAATTCAACTTCGCAAGGGAAATTGCTGTAGAAAACCTGCTTCACTGCATGCCAAGCATCACACTACTGCATCATAATAACATGCCAAAAAAGCTTTTTCCTGATGCTTTCCCATGCATCCTACTACAATACCATAGACACAGGTATCACATCTGTACTAGGATATTTCCTCAAAATCTGTGGAATCTGTGAAATTTCCATGAATTTAAGGTGTCCGTCATTAGTTTTAACCTTAAATGGTCTAAATGGACGGCATCCATCCCACATTGGACGGAGCTGCTCTTCTTTCTGATCTGGTCGAATTTATTAGTTCTCCAAAACTCCAGACCAGGAAGCAGATTCATTGTTAAAAACAAATCTCTGCAGCTTGTGTGCTGTTACTTTTCCATTACCCTGTTAAGATAGTGGCTTGTCCACAGTCAAAATCAGATAGATTAAAAACAAATCTATAAGGAGCAAACCATCATAATCTCATAAAAATACAAACAATTTGGACCGAACAGAAAAATTTAAGAATTAAATGTGGGTCATTGAACATAAGATCTCTCTCTTCAAAGACTTTGTGAATGACTTAAATTCTGACAATCAGATTGATTAACCATCTTTCAGTCTGATTTCTTGATTTGCCCCAGACCAATTAATAGCTACAACTCTTTTGAATATTTAATCCTTAGTTTTCCTTATCCAAATTGCAAAGCACTGAAACCACCTCTGTTTGTTGTCTTGTACCGTCCACCAGGCCCTTATACTAAATTTTTAGATAAGTTGTCAGACATCTTATTTGATTAAGTGTCAAATACCGATAGGGTTATTATAGTGGGGGATTTTAACAGTCATGCTGACACTGAAACCAATAGCCTAAATATAGCCTTTAATGCTATCTTAGACTCTTAGACTCAATTGGCTTTGCTCAAAACATTAACAAACCTACCCACCTAGGTCTTCATTCTCTGTACCTTGTGCTGACATATGACATTGAGTGTAAAGAAATATTATTTCCTCAAAACCCTGTCCTGTCTGACCATTTTTTAATAACATTTGAGTTAAATTTAACTGAGTCCTCCACACCTAAACAAAAATTTCATTTTAGTAGATAATTATCAGATAATGCTGTTACAACCTTTAAAGAATCTGCTCCATTTTTTATTTCTTCATTATAGCAGAAAAACACTGGAGATTTTCTTGTTCATAGTGTTACTTCCTCACTGCGTGGTGCATTAGACAATGTAGCCTCCTTGAAAAAGAAGGTAATTTCATTCAGAGATGCATATTTTAAAGTACGCTGGAAGACTGGAAGAATTTTCTGCTTCTAAATTCAGACAAGACAGAAGTTTTCATCTTTGGATGAAACAACGATGTGGTGCATTACTGCCACCAGCTGGCTTGGAGTGTGAACCAGAATGTCTGTGACCCACATAGCTGCCCGCCTGTTCAAAAGTCAGGCACGGCAGCCAGCAGGAATAAAATGTTTATATCTACATAGAGAAAATGCTTTGCGGTTAGGGTAGCGGCAGCAGCCCTGACTGAAACAGCTCCTTGCTTGACTTGCATCACCCCTTGCAGCACGGGACCAGACGCTCTGCAGGGCTAGATTTTTAGTTTGTGCCCAAAACCACCAGGGAACCCCATATGCTATCACATATGGAGTAGGCCACTGGACCCCAGATCTGGCCAACATCATGAAGAGTGTGTTTTGGCTGATTTATGGTATGAAGGAGTCTTATATTTAATCACAAGCACAACTACCAACTGCTTCCAAATTATACCTTCACACTCTTAAATAAATTTTTTTAAAATAAAAAAACACATTATCTGACTTATGTGTATAGTTATTTTCATTAGCTTAATTTGATAAAAAAAAGTGGTACTTGTCGCCTTCCACTTATTCGGGATTTGGTCACAGGAGCAGCAGTCTAAGCTGAGACGCCCAGACTTCTCTCTCCCCAGTCACCTCCTCCGGGTCCTCTGGGGGAAGCCCGATGCATTCCCAGACCAGCTGAGAGACATAGTCCCTCTAGGGTTTCCTGGGCCGTGTCCTGGGCCTCCTTCCGGTGGGACATGCATGGAACACCTCCTGAGGGAGGCGTCCAGGGGGCAACCGAAACAGATGCCCGAGCCACCTCAGCTGACACCTCTCAATGTGAGGAAAGCTCCTCACCCTATCTCTAAGGAAGTCCCCGGCCACCCTGTGAAGGAAGCTCATTTCAGCTGCTGGTATCCGGGATCTCATTTTTTTAGTACAGGTGAGGGCCTTAATGTATCGACTGGTAAATCGAGAGCTTCTCCTTTCAGCTGAGCTCTCTCTTCACCACAATGGACAGGCACAGCATTTGGATTACTGCAGCTGCTGAACTGACAGAACCACTGCCACTGTCTGGCGTTGGGCAACAGAAAAAACAGTCTGATAACAGTCAGAGCAGATGTTAAAAAGACATAAAGCTATGAGACACTTGAAACAAAAACAAACAGCACAGCCTGCTTCTCTAGAGTGTTGGTGTGTGGTACATGTAAATATTTTTTAATATGATATGATGCAGAACATAAAGATAAGACTAAAACGAGCGTAACAGATTTCTTGTAAGCACTTTTGGAAGAAACACTGTCCTCCAATTTCTTTTTGCATCATCTATCTGTAAAAACACTTGTTGAGATCACGGTCACTTGCTGATAACTCAGGGTGGATATCATGAAGCAGCACAATCTCTATATTCTGCAACTCCAGCTATTTACTTTATTTCTGAACTAGACTCACAAAGCAGACTGCAATAAATATGCGCAGGTCCAGCAGATGGGGGCAATTAGCACCTATTTTTGCATCAGGCTGCCATTTTAATCTCCTCAGCCACAACACAGCAGATAAAGCGAAGTGTTCAAAGAGATAAGGGGAAAAAAATTTATAATTTTTTAATAATTATTTTAATTAACAGAAAACTCTGGAACCTGGCCTGACGAGGCATTGCTCAACGCTCTAGCAACATCATCTGAGTGGAGGAATCATGTCAAAAGGACATTTCTAAATCCATTATCAATACTGCGGATTGTAAAAGACGGTGGAATTATGTGCTCCTTTAACTGATTCATTTGAAGATAAAGAAACTTTGATTAGAGTTAAACATTTATGACATTTTAAAATCGTTTTATATAATTTAGAAAAATATACTGTATTAACTTGAATTTATACTAGAATCAGTTGTGCAAATAAGACAGATCTTCTTCACAGAGAATATTTATTTGAGTTGTGTTTATAAACCTGCATAAAGCATGTTTGAACGATCCATGGTCCAAAAGATTTGTGTATTTTAAAAAGTGACATCATTATTTCTCCTGCACCAGAATTACCACCCGTTTTTAGCAGATGGTATTTTCCTGCAAAATCTGCGTAATGCAAACAATTTTGTTTATGATAATGTGAAGCTTTTGGCTTTTAATGTAACCTAAAATAATTAACATAAATAGAATTTTAAATAAATATGGACAAACTTCCCTCTGAATCCATGCCTCAAGAATGTTTAAAAAGCAATTTTGGGTTTATGAGGAAGTTTTTGTCTCAGCAATGGCCATAATGAGGACTTCAAAATCGCAGACTTTGGACCACGGTGAAATTAGTTCTGGGTTGGATATTGGATATCTGCACCGCGGATATAAGCGGGGTCTTCCTCCTGTTTGAGCCTTATTTTATATTTGATCAGCTGACTTAGGATATTATTAAATACAGTGCCCTGCCTGCATGTAATTCAGAAAGCTGATGTGTTCTTTTTCTTTTTTTCAGCCTCCAGGCACGGTTTATGATTTGTAAATAGTAAAATTATACTTCCGTTTTACACGCTCCGGCCATTGCGGTCCTTAACATTATTGTAGTCGCTCTTAATTTTACTAACCTTTCCTTATACTGTCTCTTAGAAAACCTTCTCATTTCTCCTGGTCCCATAGCCAATCAGTAAACAGCAGTCTGATCACATGACATGTAGTCCAGATTCTGCCCCGAAAGTATTTACTCCTGAGCAGGTATGAAAAAGTAAGTACCAACAAAACAGTAATGGAAATGCTCACAAAGCAGTTTCAGGATTCCACCATTTTAAAGATATTTATTCTACTTTTCCCCTTAGCATTTATTGTTTCCCTCAAAATGTTATTATTATTATTATTGAAATCAAATATCAACTTTCTGATATTTCAAATTTATTCTGTAATTGAAAAGGAAAACAAAATTTGCCAAAAGATCCACCATTCTTTACCTACAAGTGATCTTAATACTTGTACATTACAACCACAAATTTAAAATGTTTCAAAACGATTTTATGTGATAGACCAATGCAAAGTAGAGCAAAACTGAAAAGTGGAAGGAAAATTATACAAGTTTATAGGTTAGAAAACAATATCTCAGGCGTTAAACATCTCTCAGAGCTCTGCTCAATCCATAATCTGAAAATGGCACAACTGCAAATCTACCAATACTCGGGTGTCCACCTAAAATGACAGACCAGACAAGGAGAGCAATAATCAGGGAAGCAGCTAAGTGGCCCATTACAACTCTGTAGGAGCTGCAGAGATCCAAAGTTCAGATGGAAAAATCTCTTGACAGGACAAATATTCATTTTGCATTCCACAAATCTGGCCTTTATAAAACAGTGAGAAGTAAAGAAAAACACTGCACAAAGAAAAGCCTCACGTTTGTGGTTCGTCTCATGTCATGTAGGAGTCACATCAAGCCTGTGGAAGAAGATGCTCTGCTCAGATGAGACCAAAACTAAACTTTTGGTCTCCATGCAAAAACACTGGCAGAACACCAAAATGGCACATCACCCAGGCTACACCATAAGCACTAGAAAACACGGTGGTGACAACAATATGCTGTGGGATTGCTTTTCTTTGGCAGGTACATGAAAGCTGGTTATAGTTAAGGGAAAGAGAAAACATGTTAGAAGCTGCAAATGTCTTGAGACTGGCGTAGAAGTTCACCTTCCCACAGGACAATGACCCTTAACATACAGCCGGAGAGAAGGCATGGGATAGTTTAGTTTCCAACTCCAGTCCTCCAGAGCTATTGCCCTGCATCCCTGATCCACCACTCCTGAATCAAATAAAAGCTACCATTATCAGGGCTTTGCAGAACTTGATGACTTGGTCATCAGCACATGTTTAAAGAATGATTTAAAAAATAATTAATGCCTAAAGATGACTGAAAACCCTCGAAACTTTTTAAGGTTTTCAGAACCCTTGCGTAAGATGCTCAAGGTGTACAACAACTGTAAATAAGAAAATAGAAACCTGGATATATATCTCAACTTTCTTGATAAAAGGTTAATTTATTATCAGAAGCAGCGTCTTCATGTTTATAAAAAATATAAAAATACAGCTATAAAACCCAACTTTAACAGTCCTGTCCTGACAGACAAACAATAAGCAGCAAATCACTTAGGTCCACCTTACCCGACTTCCTGAAAAGCCCTGACAACACACCCACCATGGCTGTATCCTGCTAGTGTACTGCAATTTAGTCCAATGAAAAGCGCTGAGGCTGAGTGGACTTACAGAGCTGCCCTGTTCCAGAGCGAGGCTCTAGTCTTGTTGATGCAGCTTTCTCTTCCACATCCGCCCTGCTGACAGGTGATAACACACCTGTTCTCAGACAGGAGCCGGTGACAGAAACCAGACAGAAAAAGGGGGAAAGCAAAGTAAGAGGAGGAGGTGGAGGAGGAGTGGATGAAGGACGGAATGTCAGCCTTAAGAATGAGGCCTGACCATCTGGTCCTTTGTTTCTCAGTCACCAGTCGTATATTTTGCTACCTGGGGATGCAAAAAAAAATGTAGGTTCTTTTTTTATTACTTGAATATACCTACGTGACACAAAGAAAACAATCTCAGAGCTGAGTCAGAGGTCTTACAGCTGCAGCTGAATGATTATCGATCTGTCTGAAGAAAAAAATGCTAGACTCAGAAGGACAATGGGACAGTGCTTTTATTCCTCCTTGGCTACAGCAATGTGCCTCTTTCCTGTTCACAGTCTTTCATCAAAAGCAGCTACAGGGGTTGGACAATGAAACTGAAACACCTGTAATTTTAGTGTGGGAGGTTTCATGGCTAAATTGGACCAGCCTGGTAGCCAGTCTTCATTGACTGCACATTGCACCAGTAAGAGCAGAGTGTGAAGGTTCAATTAGCAGGGTAAGAGCACAGTTTTGCTCAAAATATTGAAATGCACAAAACATTATGGGTGACATACCAGAGTTCAAAAGAGGACAAATTGTTGGTGCAGGTCTTGCTGGTGCATCTGTGACCAAGACAGCAAGTCTTTGTGATGTATCAAGAGCCACGGTATCCAGGGTAATGTCAGCATACCACCAAGAAGGACGAACCACATCCAACAGGATTAACTGTGGACTCAAGAGGAAGCTGTCTGAAAGGGATGTTCGGGTGCTAACCCGGATTGTATCCAAAAAACATAAACCACGTGCTGCCCAAATCACGGCAGAATTAAATTTGGCACCTCAACTCTCCTGTTTCCACCAGAACTGTCCGTCAGGAGCTCCACAGGGTCAATATACACGGCCGGGCTGCTATAGCCAAACCTTCGGTCACTCATGCCAATGCCAAACGTCGGTTTCAATGGTGCAAGGAGCGCAAATCTTGGGCTGTGGACAATGTGAAACATGTATTGTTCTCTGATGAGTCCACCTTTACTGTTTTTCCCCACATCCGGGAGAGTTACGGTGTGGAGAAGCCCAAAGAAGCGTACCACCCAGACTGTTGCATGCCCAGAGTGAAGCATGGGGGTGGATCAGTGATGGTTTGGGCTGCCATATCATGGCATTCCCTTGGCCCAATACTTGTGCTAGATGGGTGCGTCACTCCCAAGGACTACCGAACCATTTTTGAGGACCATGTGCATCCAATGATTCAAACATTGAATCCTGAAGGCGGTGCCGTGTATCAGGATGACAATGTACCAATACACACAGCAAGACTGGTGAAAGATTGGTGTGATGACCATGAAAGTGAAGTTGAACATCTCCCATGGCCTGCACAGTCACCAGATCTAAATATTATTGAGCCACTTTGGGGTGTTTTGGAGGAGCTAGTCAGGAAACGTTTTCCTCCACCAGTATCACGTAGTGATCTGGCCACTATCCTGCAAGAAGAATGGCTTAAAATCCCTCTGACCACTGTGCAGGACTTGTATATGTCATTCCCAAGATGAATTGACGCTGTATTGGCCGCAAAAGGAGGCCCTACACCATCCTAATAAATTATTGTGGTCTAAAACCAGGTGTTTCAGTTTCATTGTCCAACCCCTGTATTTAAGCCTGTAAGTGTTCGATTTAATGGTGGCAAGAATCTGTTTTCTGAAGTCTTAATAGCTTCCAAGTTCCCAAAAGTAAGAAGATCCAGATGTTATCAGCAACCGGAGAGAGCTGAAATGTTTACAGCAGCTTTCAGTTCTAACAGGAAATGAGGCAAATGTGACAAAGAAAGGTTGGTGTGAGAGACCCATCTGAGCATGTGGGTTGTATATTTTTCATACAGTTTTTCAAAGGATAAAGCGAACACAAACTGAAGTTTGCAGTGTAAACTAATATAGTGCCTAGCAAAAATATTTGTACACTTTTTATACATTTTTGAAATAACAACCACAAGCAGAAATGTTTGTCCATCCTTCTTTACCAAGCATTGAAAGCTTAGTCAGTTTCGGATGGATGAACATCAGTTTTTAAGTGCTCCTGCAGGTTGTGAATAGGATTTAGGTCTAGACTTCTAACACATAAAGATGTTTTGATCTAAACCATTCCATTGTATCTCTATGTTTAGGGTCGTTGTCCTGCTCGAAGGTGAACCTTCATCCCACTCTCAAGACCTTTGCAGCTTCTAACAGGTTTTCCTCCAGGATTGTTTGGTATTTAGCTCCATCCATCTTCCTATTCAATTTTGGTCTCATCTGATCAGAGCCCCTTTCTCCACATGTTTGTTCTCTGGCTTTGGGCAAACAACAGGCAGGAAAAGTGGCTTTCTTTTAATGATACCTTTCTACATAAATGCCCGATTTGTGACTAAAAATACTAAGAGTTGTCCTGTCAACATATTCTTCCACCTAAGCTGTGGATCTCTGCATCTGCTAGCCTCTTGGCTGCTTCTCTGATTAATGCTCTTCTTGTCTGACTTGTCAGATTAGGTGGGCAGTCATGTCTTGGTAGATTTACAGCAATTTCAGAGTCTTTCCATTTCCAGGTGATGGCATGAACAGTAGTCTGGGAGATGTTCATATATTGTTTTATATTCTAACCCTCCTCTAAAATTCTCCTTTTAAACTTTTTTCCTGATGTCTTTGCTCCTTTCCTTGGTCTTCATGATGCAATTTTTGCACTAATGTTCTCAAAATACCTTTAAAGAACAGCTGGATATATACCGAGATCAAAGTGCAAACAGGTGGACTCTGTTTCCTAAATTAGATTACTTCTAAAGGCATTTTTTTGCACTGGACTTCCTTTAGAGGTATCAGATTAAAAGGGACTGAATACATATGCATGCCACACAAGTTAAAACAGTGTGAATACTTTTGCAATGGAAGCCACAAGAAGGCCTTCCTATATTTTGTCTCAAGCCATGTAGAATTAAACCAGACATGTGGTAGAAGTTGTTCTGGTCAGATAGGACAAAAGTTTAACTTTTTAGCTTGCATGCAAAACTCTATGTGGTGTAGAAAACTAGCAACATCGCCAGGAACAAAGCATTAAGACCATGAAACGTGGTAGTGGCAGCATCATGATGTGGGCATATTTTTTCCCAGCAAGCAGGGGAGCTGATGAGCCAGGAAGATGGATGGGCCTAAATACAGGGAAAAAAAACTTTTGGAGGCTGCAAAACCCTTGAGAACGGATAGGTACAGAATTCAGTCTCTAGAGTTGTGAAGCTGGTAAAGACATCACCCAAAATAAGTGCAGCTGTAATTGCAGCAAACAGTGGATCTACAAAGTTTTAACTCAGGGGCTGAAAATAAATACAGACACACTTTTAAAATCGTTATTTGTAAAAACAAAATGTTTTTATCCATTTCACAATTGTTCAATACTTTTTGTTGTTCCGGCACATAAATACCCAATAAAATACAGGTTTACGAGGTTTGTGGTTGTAATCTGACAAAATGTTATAAGGTTCAATAAGTGTGAAAAATGTTAAAAGCACTGTGTCTTTATTGTCATTTTTATTTACTGTAATGTTAGTTTACTGCTTGCAACCCCAACAACCACAGTCATCTTTTGAGCACCGATTGCATATGTGAAACCACATTAAACTAAACAGATTTGTTTTTGAAAAATTGTTAAGTTCAGGAAAAACGGCAAAGTACTTTATTTCATTGTCTTTCCTGTATAACTGCTGTTTTGACTGCATGCGGACAAACCCCCCCCCCACCCCATGTTCTCTTCAGCTACGTGATAAGATGAAGGTTAATGCAAGCAAAACAAATTGCTGTAAGCCACTCGAATGCGTTTTTTGACCCAGAATATAAAAATTAACAGAATACTTGCCAACAATGTCCCAACCTCTACAGCCTGCAGATATTACATATGCAAACAAATCAGCACAAGAACATCCTCATGAATGGGCTAATTATTATCGCTTTAGTTTGAACTGTCATGTCCTCCATTACCAACAGGAGGCAAGATTCAATAACACTTTGACCTAATGTTCCCCCAGAGGGAATATATTTATTTTTTGTATATTAAAGTTAAAGCTGCAGGATATTGTAACTACAGTGCTGTTATATGTGTGTCAGAATGGTCCATTCCAAGAGCAGCAGGACTATTGGCAATGTCAGTGCAACTAATGCAACATCTCTGCAAATCCTTAACCATTGAACAAGTAAAAAACTGGTGGATCAGTAAGAATAGGCACAGAAAAAACGTTTACTGTGAAATTAATAAAAACTAGAGGACAAATATAGATTTAAAGGCATGTCATGTATGCATGCATACACACATGCTGCCAACAGTTCCTCGTAGTTATGTTTTTGCAATTCTGTACATGTAAAGGACAGGAGGATGTCTGCTGTTTGTGTAATGCTGATGTTTCCACCCGGGTGGGTGAAGCGCGAGGGGGTTCTCATAAAGCAGCAGGGCAGCGCTTGCAGCTGCGGAAGGGAGAGGCTGAAAAACTTGCTACATATTATGGAAAAATGTTTTAGGCTGATGAAATGCAAGCAAGTAGAAGCTGACTGCTCAGTGACATTGACAACAGGTGGAAAAAGAACACGTTATGGAACATTATCCAATTTGCTTTAGCTGCAGCTTTTTGTTAATTTTCTGACAGATGAAGTGCACCACAGCAACCAGAACCAAAGCCTCTGCTGCGCAGTTGGCATTTTACTGCAGCAGTTACTGTCGTCACAGCCGGGATTCCCACTGGCAGAGAGAAAACAGTGGCAGTGAGATCTGATAAAGATATAGAAACCGAAAGAGAGATATTTTATTTTAAAAGGTTTTCATCCCCCCGTGATAAACCATCTTGATATATTATAGAAAATCAAGAGGAAAAAACTGCAGAGAAAATTTAAATAAATAACATTTATGTTTGATTTTGCGAAAAGCTTTTTTGACAAAGTCTGAATCAAAACCACAAAGACAGTTTGACATTTCTAGTAGTTTTTGGAACTTGCGCAGATTCACAAATTTTGCTGGTAGCTAGATCATCACTTTAGAATAAACTCATAAACCTCATCATTTTCCTGTTAGTAAATGCACCATATATAAATGCTACCATATTGCAGCTCCAACCACATGCCTTGGTGCGGCGGTTAATTATCTTCAGTATAAATGAGAGGTTTAAAAATTAAGAAAGATAAAGATTTACCTAAATACTGGAACAGGGATCAAGTACATCTGAACTGAATGTATGACAGCTGGGCAGGCTTGTATGAAACAATCAATGGAAAATATTTAAACAAAACCATTACATAAAACATCTGAGTCAGTCAAAAAAATAAGAATTTAAACCAAAGATAGCAAAAGTAAACCAGGACTGCAAATAGGTCAAACTTTTTTTGTTTTAAACATACACTCTGTAGAGGAGAAGAAAATCCTTCACATTATATAATGCACCCTGGCTGCATTATGTAACATATGTAGGCTTATTTTTTATACAAAGAGTTCACACCAGAGAGAGAAAAATGGTTTATGAGACAAACATGGTTCAAGGACAAAAAAAGCCCACCAGGAGAAATATTCCAGGTGAAGTCATATTACCCAGCATGCCTTTACTACTAACCAGGATTGGGCTGGGTTTGATGGTTGCTACGGCAGTAGGCACTGCAGCAACAGAGCAGGTGGATTTAACATGAAGAGGTAAAAGGTGTGTGAGGCTGAATGAGGCTAGAGGGTATAATAGAGTCATTTCTCTGAAGGGAGCCTGGGGTGCGGTGCTGGTAGCCGGTCAGACATTAGTCACAACAACCTTAGATGAGATCTGCATCTTTATGTGTATTACACACACCCTCCAGCTTCTTTATGCTTGAAGACCATTTTTAATTTCTTCTCTTACTGGCTACACAACTAATTCATTACATAGCTCATAAGCTATGTAGCTAATGGCCTTCATGGCTCAGGGATACATACTTACGAGCTAAAATGTTAGATAAAAAGCTTACATTATTTACTTACTGCCTACACTATTACTCATTTAGCTGCTTCATAAAATTACAGATCAGTAAAGCTCTTGTTTATAAGCTGTCAATCAAATATAAATGGCTTATGTTCTTAGGTAAATTAATTTAACAACATAAACATGTAAAACATTATTTTGTTTTTGCTCATTTTATTATAAACAAACTGTTTCGAGCAAACTGTGAACCAACAAATAAATATAGATACAAAACAAGATTCAGTCAGATTATTATTACCAGTTACTGAGGCCTTTTGTATAAAATATGTTGTTAAGGAGCAAACTGAAATTAAAGAATATGTAACAAAACCAAAACATAGACACAAAAAGAAAAACAACACTTAAAAAAAGACACAAAGAGTGTCTGTCTACTTTCCCATCAAGTGTGAATTTGGGATAAGATATGCATTAGTCTAAACTAATATTTGGTAAAAAATAAATGTTGTATCTGCAGTTTTTGGCTTGGAGCTGTTTTTAACTGACACCTTCACTCTGATGCAAATCCAGCACTGAATCACAATCAAACATAACAGAAAACAGCATAAAACTGAGGGATAAAGCTGCTCCCTCCAGCACATCACGTCAAAATGCCAGAGTTTGGAGAGCCCTCGTCTTTAAAGGAGCATCAAATTCCTCACGCTTTTCCTCTAGCTGAACACAATGAAATGGCCCGACTAATTCCAGATTCACCCCAAGTACCTCAGCCCTTTTGGGCTTCACTACTGAGAAAGCAAAAACAAAACCAAGCAAAGCTTCGAAAATAAAATCAACCTTAAAAGGTTGTGTGTTTCTTTAAAGCCTTAAGAGACAGGGTTTTCACATAAGCTTTTTGATGGGGTGAAAATACAATTTGAAGTATTAGTAAAAAGGTAAGACAAACTCACAGCAACATATATAGGCTAAAAAAATGCTTTTACAGGTGCCTTACAAGAAGACACCTTATTAATAAATAGAGTCCACCTGTTTGTGATTTAATCGCAGGACCATGTTATAAAACAATTTTACAAGAAAGGGAAGCTGTTCAAAGTAAATGAGAAGATAGATGGTGCTAAACATAGGACAATAAGAAAACCTGTTAGAGGCTGAGAAACACTTAAGCTTGAGGCGGACGTTCAGCTTCCAGTTTTTGTATGATAATGTCCTAGTTCTTCTTAGAATAATTCATCATTCTAGCATAAATATAGGTCAAGTTAAAGGATTTGTGATCTGAAAACATACATTTTTCAGATCTTTTCTTCTCTCGCTTCTTTTTTTTGTTCCTGACAATTTGTAAAAATAAAGTTTGAGCATCACTCCTGCTTGTAGAAAATTAAAGTTCAACAGTTTTATTACCACAACAACCAGCCTCCCAACCCTGTTCTAAGATTTAAAGGCCTTTACTTAATTTCACACAACCCAAGGAACCAAACCTAAAAACACATGCTGGAGATAATTTTTCATTGTATGAAAGAGGACTTTCCTACAATCAAACATTTTGTTATATTTGATTTTGCACTTCCGCTCTAAACTTGAGTTTAATATGTTTTTTATTACACAAGTTTTAGCAGTTGAAACAAAAAGTTAAAAAAAATTAGAGTAAAACCAACAAAAGCACAAAATCATTTGACATTAATTATGAAACTAGTCAAGCTAGATCAGAAATTGGCTTCATGATGACCGTATGTGTTTTTTAACTCTCTGTTAAGTCTTATTACCTCTGGTTAAAATTAGATCATATTAACTAAGCCTTCACAAAGTGCCACAAAGACATAAATCTGATGCTCATATGATTCTAGTAGCTAAAACCTCACACACTCTGCCTACCAATAAGTGTCTCTTGGCCCAACACACACACGGAAAACGCTCAGACAAGACTTCCTCGTGCTTACATGTGATCTGACACGATGCTTTTACTTTTATGTCTTTACAAACCAGGCCTAAACAAAACTGAGAACATCAGAGCGACTGCAGCACGTAGAAAATTACTGAGACATGACACTGATTGCAGAGTCCCATACTGGACACAAAAATCCCATTTATTTCGATGAGCACATCAGCCTTCACTGATCTTTTGTGCTCCCAGTAGCTGAATTATGCTATTTATGCCAGCTGATGCATTCCTAACAACTACCTACAGGGCAGTTTTCCTTCTTTTCAAAAGATTTCATATACTATTTTAAACATCTACATTGATATTCATGGACAGGTTTGGATGAAGAGACAGATTTAATTATGTAGCAAACAATGTCTGGTAGAAACCAGGCACGGGCCAAAATAAGGTACTTGTGCCCAGAATGAATATGCAGTGTTTTACTCTGTTAAAAACTTTTAAAGAAAAATGCAAAACATAGCTAATGTCTTTTATTTTTAAAAATACAAAAATATTCCTAAGCTGCAAAAATAATACGACATACTGAAAATTACAGGGTTATTTATTGTTGTTTACATTTTTATACATAAAACTAAGCAATGATTTAGAATAAATACCCACAAAAGTTAGAGGTAGTTTTTTTTAATACCTACTACTCAGAATATTAAAGTAACAAAAGTCTAATGATCTGATTAGATGGTTCTTCATAAATGGAGCCTGCATGACCTTTAAGTATTTGGTTATGAAACGATTTGTTTACAGGTATAAAAATGGACGTGTACAGTTACTCCCAAAATGACTAATACCTCTGGCAGATTCAGGTTTAAATTCAACTTTAAACCAACATGTTTCTTCTGACTGGGAGTACTCCTAATACTTGGAGTGGCCAAGCTACAGTCCAGACTGACAGGGAATCTGTGGGGGTAGCTAAAGATTAGGGTGATGGCAGAGACATTGTTTTACTTTCTTTGAGGGGTGTCTGTCTCATTTCCCATCAGAACCAAGCTTCTTGGTAAAATGACAATAGTTTTAAATCTAAATCTACAGGAGTTTACAAAATCCAGAACAGGTGAAATTCAGCAGGATCAGTTGTTGAACTGATTGTTAATTTGGACCAATTTCTGGAGTTGCTCAGCTAAAAACTGAACATCTGGTGAAGTGGCTACCTTTCATCGAACAGCAGACAGGTTTTTCCCCTTTCCTCCACAGGAGCGGGCCCTGAGCCAGCAATATGTTGTGCAAATTTTGGCGAGTAGGTTTCTGCTCTGGGGCAGTTCCCTCTTCCCCTCCTTTTTATCTCTTTCCAGACCCATTTATTTTTCCCCGCCTCCCTCCTTACACCTCGTAAATATCTTTGTTCGAGCCTCTCATCACTCGCTGTCTGCCTTCCCAGTTCACTGAATGTGAGGAAACTGGATTCTGGCAGCCAGCAGGCAGAGGACAGACCGTTGGACTTGTCTCTGAAGGAGTACTGATGAGCAAAGAGGCTTCTCTCTTGCCAAGTTTTCGTCATACTCAACACTTGCAGAGAATGACTAATAACTGTGAGAAAAGGAGAACGAGAAACAAACACAAATGAGTTGGAAATTCTTAGGAACAAAACCGCTTTTCTGTCATTGGAGCTGTGAAATGAATGAAGCAGGTGATGGGCAGGATGAGGCATTAGTGGCAGAGGCCTGAGTTTTTACAGGACTGCCACACAAGGTTTGGAGTTTGCAATCAAGTCCTGTTGCTGCTACCACAGACGATTCCTGAGTCATTTCTCTGCTCCTATGATCGTTCCTCCCTTTCTCTCATACCTTCAGACACCCTGTGCCACAGTTTTTCAGGAAAAGCGAGGTTATGCTGTAGCCTTGGATACCATTGACCTCGTTCATCTTCGGTCATGCAGCCAGGGCTTCGCAGCTCACTTCAGAGCCTCAGCCTTTGTCCTGCCACATTACTCAAAGCAGCAGTTTATGAAGAAATTCCCCTCTGGCTCATCAGACAGACTGCTCACTAACAGGCCATGTGTTGTAGATTCATGCATGCAAGCAGAGATTTACAACATGAAATCACTTCCTCTTTCAGACATCTGTCATTGATCACAACAATGCCACCCATACAAGCAAATTATAAGTGCATAATAACCACAAATTATAGAACTAATCTAAAAATGTGGAAGTTATAATCATCTGAGCCATGTTAAACTAATAATTAACAGCATGCAGATATTGAAGTGTAAGAAATACAATCAAGACTGTGTAAAATCTGATTTTACAGGATGGCAGATTATAGTTTTTATTTGTTATCACTTTGGCAGCTGCTTTCATATTTGATAGGGTAGAAATTCTAAATATAAATTAGGCCCTCTAACATTTCACTTCATAGTTTTAAATAGTTACAAGAGCTGTTAAACTACTTGAATGCTTAACAGTGATCAATGCAAACACCTGCAGATACAAAACAACCCCATAATTATTATGAATTGTCAGTTTAAATAGCATTTTATAACATATTTAATTCAGTTTTCAATGTATAAATACAGATGCATGTCAATAAATTACAACAGCATCAAAAACAATGTTTCACTTCTTTGAAAATTGAAACCACATACTATATAGATTTATCAACCATAGAGAGATATATTTCTAAATTTTCTTTGTTAATTTTATTGATTATGGCTTCGGCTCATAAAAACCTCAATTCAGTTTATCAACAAATTAGAAAATTACAAATATTTTCTTTGTTAAAATTATTTTTAACACTTAAACGTGGGTCTATTGATACTATAGTATGTCCATGTGCTGGACAGTATATTCACTCAATACTTGGTTGGGCCTCCTTTTGCATTAATTACTGCATCTGTGTGGCATGGCATGGAGACAATCACTGCTAAGGTGTTCAGGAGGTCCAGGTTGCCTTGACAGCGGCATTGTTGGGTCTGATGTCTCTCATCTTCCTCGTGACAGTAACCCATAAATTCTCTCTGGGGTTCAGGACAGGCCAGTTTGCTGGCCAATCAAGCCCAGTAACACCATGGTAATTGAACCAGCCTTTGGTAACAGTGTGGGCAGGTACCAAGTCCTGCAGGAAAGTGAAATCAGCATCTCCATAAAGCTTGCCAGCAGAAGGATACATGAAATGTAAAACGTCCTGATAGACACTGCTCTTAACTGTGGATTTCAGAAACTGTGGACCGACACCAGCAGATGACATGGCACCCTAAATCATCACTGACTGTGGAAACTTCACACTGGACTTTAAGCAACGTGGACTCTGTGCCTCCCCACTCTTCCTCCAGACTCTGGAACCTTGATTTCCAAATTAAAGGCAAACTTTACTTTAATCGGAAAATAGGATTTCAGACCCTAGAGCAACAGGGCGGTCCTTTTTTTCTTAGCCCAGGTAAGATGCTTCTGATGTTGGAGAGTCAAAAGCAACCTGGGCTTCCATTACACCTGAACGTCAGGCCATGGTTGCCTGAATGGCACACTGCATTGCTGCAGTAATTCATACACTACGCCCTTACAAGGCTTGTGGAAAACTGCAAACAGGATTTCTTAACAGTTTCCTTCAACAGGGGCTTTTTATGTGGATATGTGGAGTCCACTACTAATAGTTGTCATGTCAACATTAGGATCAATGGGAATGTATGTACCTGACTTGAAATCTGTATGATTCGACTGAACTGACTTTGTGGAGTGCCTTGAGAAGACATGTGGTGTGAATTGGCGCTATATAAATAAACCGAATTGAATAGAATAGATTTATCCAACTGAACTGTGGGTCTCTGTAGCTTCTCCAGAGTTACATTTGACCTCCTGCTGCTTCTCTGATTAATGCTCTCCCCTGCAGGCCTGTCAGTTTAGATGGATGGCTGTGTCCGGACGAGTTTGCAGTTGGGCCATATTCTGTCCATTTTCAGATCATGGACTGATCAGCGTTTTGTGAGACGATTAGGCTAGATAGTCACTTCCACTGGGAGTTATTGAAGTTTGGAGTTATGTGAAAATTGTGTAAAGGTCCAGAGAGTATGAATACATTTGCAAGGTGCTGTGTATATAAAAACAGCCAAGTCATTTACTTTACAACACAGTCATGTTACTTTTCTTTTTAAATGTCTCCACTACAACTGATGAACTAGAAACAAGGAGTAATTTCTCTGCAGATGAGGGTCTCCTTGGACCTGGCACCTGCACACACACACACACACCTATACAAAGCATAGCCATCCAAACCAGGGAGAGATATTTTTGGAACAACCTATAAGGCCTCGGTTCCTCTGAGCGACCCATATTCTGCAACTGTGAAATATTCATTGCTCTTATCACCGCCGATCAGCATGGTAGCCACAAACTCCTGCTCCTGCTGTGTTTGGCAGAGCTGCCCATTTTAACTGTTTGTAAACGAGTGAAGGATTATTTTCCTTCTTTGCTTCCACAAAGTTTTAATAAATGAACTAGGAGAAGGTTTCTCTGGCTAGAGGAACAGGATGAAAAGGCAATCACGGATGGAAAAGGGTGAGAAAATTAGCTGAATCTGACCCAGAAACTAATATAATCCTTCACCAGTTCACTCCATCAGCTCCAATGGGCGCTTTTTGTGTGTCTGCAAAATGTCATCTCGGATTAAATTTTTCATCCTCAGGTTCTTGGACCAGGCATCAGCAGAGTATCTAATCCCTCTTCTGTCTGCAAACACAAGCACTCTCTGTTTCAGCCCCAAGAAGATGAGACAAAGGTGAGACAGAAGAACCGCCAATGTTCTCCAATTCAGTACAAAGGCAGCGCTGATAGGGGGAGGTAAGGGGAAAAAAATCTGCACGGCAGGGAAGAAGCCTTTGAAGACCAACGCAGCATAACGCAGCATAACGAGCCTGCATCACCACATGCTGTGCACCTGCTTAGTTAGAGAACATATGCTGCTGTTCTTAGCTACAAGTCTGTCTCACTACAAGTGTTTTAAACAGGAGTGAGCTATTTGTTCAAAATACTGTTTATAAAGACATTTTCATTAATGGAGATAAAAACGACATAAATGCGCCGGTTGGAGTGGCTATGTTACTTTTCATTCTGATTAATACTTTTTAGGAACTCAAGTTCCTCTTGTGGTGGATAAAAAATGATTTTGGACGATTGTCCTCTCTGGTATCGGATGCTGTGCAGCTGGAAGGTTTTTGCTGATACTTTTTTACTTTTGGACATTTGTTATGATGCATCACCATGGCAACAGGGTTTTTGGTTTTTTTTAAGCTGCACAACAGACTGGAGTGGAGATGCAATTGTGAAGCCATCTACAAGAAGGGACGGAGCAGACCGTACTTCTTGAGGACGCTTAGGTCCTTCAGTGTTTCCAGCAAGATGCTGCATATCTTCTATAAGTCTGTTGTGGAGAGTCTGATCTCTTCTGCTATCATCTGCTGGGGTAGCAGCATCAGAGCCAGGGACTTGAAAAAGCTCAACAAGCTAATAAAGAAGGCTGGTTCTGTCCTGGGGATCATTATGCAAAGAAGGATTCTTCATAAAATGAACATTACGGAGAACACTGAGCATCCTCTTCATGAGATTGTTGTACAACAACAGAGTGTCTTCAGTTAGAGGAATCTTCAGGTCTGTTGTAAGACAGATCTCGCTACAGGAGATCCTTCCTGCCCACAGCCAACAGCTCTTTGAAGAAACCTCTATAATAAAGAGCCTAAAAAACATTTAATTTCCCTTTGGGATTAACAAAGTATTTTGAATTTGAATATGAATGTATGTAAGTCATCTGAAGTCATTAGTCAGAAAAATTAATTTCTTTACCTTCCCATTGAATGATTTTTGCCATAAATTCACAAAAGCAAGAAGATTCTGAATTAATTTTAAGGTTATGATTTATTTAGCATAAAGCTAACTAATTACACTTCATCTAGGCATTATAAGAACAACCACTATGAGCTCATAATCAAAGTAATCCAGGATTAAGAAAGACAGCAAAGAGGAGAGGAATTTCTGATTAAACAGCAGTATCCTCTGTCTTACAGGTTGACCTAAGAGAGCTAAGGGGGAATTAAAAATTTGAGAACATCTAGAATATTTAATTCTATCAACTAACATTAATTTGAGATGGGAAATGAAGGTGAAGCCACCTATTGGATCACCTTTGCGTCATCAGAATCCCACATCAGGACAGGAAGTAAAACAGAGTGATTTTTGTGGGTAAGACGGAGCTGTTTACTTTCTCTTAACCATACGTTCTTCGGTTCTGCAACCTCAGTCCTTCTCTTGGTTGAAGGGAGAGCTGGGTTTGGTTCCAAAGGTAGTTCTACCTGCCAGGAGGACACTCTAAAAAAGTACGTGGCACAAGTCTCTGGAAGGAGCTCTTTACTTTGGATTGGAGACCAGAAAACGCACTGAACGAGGGTTGCTGAGGGTCACTGATTACATATCTTTGTGGTTAACTGATAAACTAATCGGAGGAGGAATATCTTGTAGAGAAATATCTTGTCTGACAGCCAATAATAAAAAAAAACTCTATTATTTTTTCCATGTAGTCTACGGACAAGAAAAAGACCAGCGTGACAAATTATCCTTGTAGATAAAACTGCACCCAATGTCTAATTATGGATTATTTTAAAGCTTCTCTGAATTTATAAATTAGCAAAAGAAAATCCTTCATAGAAGGTAACTTTGGCATTAGTAGGGCGACAAGAAGACTGAACATAACACTTAACAGAAATAAGATCATGTTACTTAAAGATCTATGGTCCACAAGCACATACTGCAGGCAGTTAAATGAGTTAAAAAGATCAGATCTGTGTATTTGTGTACAACAACGTAATCTTTCTGTGATATTGATTAATAACTTCTAAATGTGAAGATTTGTCAGACAGGTTTGAAAGTTTTCCGCAATTTTTATTTGTTATAAACTAATTTTAAAGTTACATTTATATAATCTATATATTGACTAAACTGGATGGATAGATGGATGGATGGATGGATGGATGGATGGATGGATGGATGGATGGATGGA
>JAHHUM010000364.1:295369-424861 GCA_036173005.1 Crenichthys baileyi
TTCATGGTTATTCATTATTGTTTCTATTATTTATTTATCCTTCCTAATATTACCTTAGTAGAGGTGCACCTTTATCCTGTCCTGCTGTTGAAACTAAATAATTTCCCCCTAGGGGAATAATAAAGTTTATCTTATCTCTATATTAATAATTGTATGATTTTTATAGAAGTTCATGTGCTCATTTACTCGACTGTTTAGGGCACGGATCCCTGCATGATTGAGCCGGTACCGTTTTATTAATTCACTGTTGCTCATTGTACGGAGAATACCTCTGCTTTCTCTCTGTCAAACCTAAATTTTTTTCTTAGAGTGCAAAGGTTTACTCCTTGCACAACTTTTATTAAAGTTAAACCTATGCAGTCGCTTTCTGGTTGTGCAGGCATACACTCATATCAACAATAGCAAGAGGCTAGAGTCAGCTGTCGGTTCTGTGATGAGAATGTATGTTTTGTTGAGATTTATTTTAGCACCTTGCAGTCTACTTTCAGGCTAAACTTGTCTGGACAACTATGTTGGCAGTTGCTTTCAGTATCCTCTGCATGTACACAATTTTACATTAAATATAATAAACTTTAAAATGCCTTTCCTTAAATTACTTGAATTCTCTGTATTGTTTAACAGCGCGTATGTACAAATATGTTAGGAAAAACATGCTGTGATAAGGTGTCCTAATTTTTCCACGATATTGTATAGAATTGGAGAAAATGTGGGACAACAGTTTTGTGTTACTGGACATTTCTCCAAGATAATGAACAAAGGGTGTGGGTGGGTGACACCGGAGCTGGTTCAATTTCAGACAGGTAATGGTTGTGTTCTACATGCGACAACAATCTGTTTTCTCCATATGTCTGGAATAAAGAGAAAGAAATTAAAGACAGAAGCCTTTTCTTCCAAACCAAACATCTACCTCTGGCTAAAGTTTCTCAACAGCTTTTGGGAAACTGTGTAATGGTCTGATCAAAATAAAGTTAAGAAATGTAAAAAAAAAAAGTTCATTTAAATTATTCAAAATTTGAGTCTTGGCTTGTATTTGGAAAAAATTACTTGTGAATTTCTCTGCTCGGGCCTGATGAGGACAATACGGTGGCTAAATTACATCTAGAACTGCACCTTATATTGAATCAAAATCATCACAATATTGCTGTGTGCAATATCGTAACCACTAAGAGATGCTTGGATGTTATTATTGGTACAATACTGTATTTTAAGTTGCATGAATGCCAATCTGCATGCAAGTTATATTTTTGGCCTGTAGACCAGATTTTTACTGCCCTTGATTTATACGTACACTGACCATATTAAAGCTGACAAAGAGCAGTGGGAGATAATTATGGGACATTAAGATAAAAAAAGAGTCAGGAAATTTTAAATCAATTGTAACAGATATTGTTATTCCATTTATTAATGGTAGCACAATTACATGTCTGTCTGTAACTGAGCAACCCTACCTAAATGGATTTATAAAATAATATCATAAGCATGTCTAGGCAGACGGTAAACCTAAAAAAAACTGTTCTTTTTTTTTTAGGAAGGCTTAATTGCATTTAAAAATGGATATGGTCAAACCCTACAGTATGCTGTCAAAAAATGTCAAACTAATATTTCAAATTTTCTGAATTCGAACATAGAAATGAGAAAAAAACCACGTTTACCTCTGCTAGATCGTATAACGGCTCAATCACATCTTTCTCGATGGCGAGCTCGAAGAAGATGAGCTCCTGTGCGAGTTTGTCCTGCGTCTCGCCGCAGAGCTTTAGCATCTTCCTGCATACACCCGTGAAACATGTTAAATCAGAGATGACATAAGACATCTCTGCTCACTGAGCTTTCTTATAAAAACATGTCATTGGGAATTGGGGTTTTAAGACTAGAGCACTTACCCCAGGAGAGATTCATCCCCTAGCACGGCCGCCCCCTCCACCATACATTGTGCTAGCGTTGTGAGAGGAAGCTTTTTCTGCAGAGAGACAAGCAGAAACAGTCAATGAGTCAGTCTTGGCAGTTACATGTGCCAGTTATCTCAGAAAACTGTGAGTAACACATGAAACACATCAGTTTACACAGAAAACTGACAGACAACATGTGTTCAAAGTATCTTACAGTGTGACACCAGGTTTTGTTCTGATTAAAAACTATTTAATAGAAGATGTGATATTTTCTGATATGTTCCTCATTTTGGAGTTATAAACATCACATTAAAATGACCTAACCGTGTATTTTTAAAACACTCAGTAATGCTTTCTTTTCCAAAAGTTAATTTTGACTTAGGTTGGGTAATTAAAGGACCACATATAGGGGCAGTTGTGGTTCTAGCCTTAATAGCACTCTGGGCAAGCCCCTTTTTCTGCTTCCCAACAACGAAACAAGGTGGCATTTTTCAAATTTGTAAAGCATATATGTGCAATGTGTGACAATTCAGTTCACATCTGATCAGCCTAAGCATTTTAGATCTGAGCTAGAGATGATCAAATGCACTCTCCATTCCTTAAATAACTGTGAAATAGCCTCTTATTAAAGGGTCAAATCACAGACTGCAAGTGAAATGCCCAGCTTTAGCAAGCCTTGGTGTACAGCCATATTTTCTTACAGTTCATTGACTGGACATGAAAAACAAACATTAGAAACCTTGTGGATGCAAGTTGCAGATAACCAAACAAAAAAAAGGTGAAGTGCCAGCACTGTCCCTCTGAGTGTGCCACCCTGAGTAATGAGCCACCTTTCCTGTTTCAAAATATGACACTGCATAAGGGTGGGGGATATATTTTAGATCATAAACGATTAGAACATTTGCCAAATAAATTTGTGGTATTGTCTGTAGGGCACATTCTATCTTTTGCATTTCTATGCAATAAAACAAACCCATCAGTTTAATTTTCCCCTGTTCCTAGCTTTAAAATAGTAAGGATGAAACCGTTATTGCCAAGATAAAATATAGTATTTGTACTTAGTATTATTGATTCAAAATAAATTCTGCTTTGTCACTCGGATTTTTTTCACAACACTTTACGATTTGAGTTTTGCTTTGTTCTTTATTGAATTTTTTTCTTCCTCCGAGTTTTTTTCTTCAAGTGTTCTGAAACTTTTGGATGATTTTTATGTATTTGAACATATATAGCTAGCTTGCTAATTACTTAAAAACCACACAATGTGATTTTCTGGATTTTTCTTTTAGATTCTGTCACACACAGTTGAAGAGTACCTATAAGAAAAACTTCTGCATGCTTTGCAAGTGGGAAAAATCGGCAAAATCGGCAGTGTATCAAATAGTTGTTCTCCCTACTGTATGGGTTTTAAAATATAAGCTTAATAAACCACAGAAGCTACCTGCACGACAGTTAAAAAAGTTAGCAAATAATAGGACGATACATAAAATTCGATCTGCAAACAGGAACCTTGTCACATCACATTAAGATATTAATAACAGTTTTAGGCAATTTTATGAATTTCTTTATACCTGTTGTTTCACTGCGAACCCAAATGACAAAAGGAGTTTCTAGACAAATGTAATCTGCCTGTGCTAAATCAAGTGGATCACAAAGCCCTTACAGCCAGAATTATAAGTCAGTCAGTCATTTTCTATACCGCTTCTTCCATAGTGGGTCGCGGGGAATTATAAGTAATAAAATTAATAAATCTATTGGTTTATTTAAAAAATCACAAGAGTCCAGGCCCAGACGGGCTAGGGAATGAGTTTTTTAAACAATTAAAGACCAAACTTGGTCAAGCCGTCTTGTATAGACGGGGCTTTCAACTTGTGGCGAGAATTTGGGATTTGTAGGCTGAAAGATTTGTACTCAAATATCATCTTAATGTCATTTCAACAATTCCAAGATAAAATGGATTGCCAAATAGTCACTTTTTTAGATATCTTCAATTACGAAATCATGCTTGCTCATTGATGCCACAATTGGAAAGAGTCAAGCCTGATGCCTTGGACAGTTGCCTCAATGAATGCCCGGGGCCCGAACTGAAAATTTTAACTATTTTCTGCTTCAAATAAAAATATCTGAAACAAAAACACAAATGTTGCTAAAAACCTTAAATGGCGTAAAAATTATTTTCTTGAATTGTTTTTCAGTCTCACCGAGGGCGACCTGACAGACTTTTTTTCCACATCCACCCCCTGCTGACCCTGCAGACAGGCAGTCAGCTTCTTGTGTGTGCTGTGGGAAACCTGCTTGACCAGCTCCAACCGTTTCTCAACCTGAAATAGACACACAGTAATACAGAAAATACATGTCAGAACGTATAGAGTCTGTCCCATCAAATGCAGACAGATTGTACTGGTTTAAAGAGGACATAGTAAAGTATAATTTAAATAAATTCAGACTCTGTGGCTCTTATATACTGGCATATAAACACCATCACTCTACCTGTGCCTAAACGCCTTTCATTGCATTATTAAACCAACTCAGTGGAGCAGACTCTGATGCCACTGAGGGCATCATTAATCTGGTCAATTACAATGCCGCGCCCCAGATCAATCGCTAGGGACGTTCAGCCATTTGTGTTGAAAAAAAGTTCAATTTCTGCGCTCATTACAGTTGCCTGAAGGCAGTTCACACCACCATTTGGAAAAAGTCATTTTATGAATACTTTACACCACTAATGATTTTTTCCCAAGAAAGACACTCACTCAACCACAAACACATATTCAATGAAGACTTATTATTACCTGCAGTAGGTCCTCACTCAATACTTCTGTTTTTTCAGCCCTGAAAAAGAAAAACATGACAAGAAAAGAGGTCGTTAGGGTGATGAGAGAAAATTTTTACTGTGGAAATGTGACAACTGAGATCTTCTGAGCTGGAAATAAAGTATATCGAAGTTGAAATATAACAATACAATATCGATGAAAATAGAACAAAATAACATACTGTTATGGTGTATGTGTGTTCATTATATGTCTTGCCCCCCCTTGTATATCCATCAGCCCTGCATTGTAGCTATACATAACACAGGAACATTACACTGACCCAATTCAGCACACAGACAGAGACTGGCTGGATTAATTTACGACACACGCTTTGAAAATAAATTTAAAATGTAAAAATCCAAATATTAAACAAGTAATAGTAATTCAACTTCGCAAGGGAAATTGCTGTAGAAAACCTGCTTCACTGCATGCCAAGCATCACACTACTGCATCATAATAACATGCCAAAAAAGCTTTTTCCTGATGC
The DNA here is from genome assembly GCA_036173005.1 of Crenichthys baileyi. Classification (NCBI taxonomy): domain Eukaryota; kingdom Metazoa; phylum Chordata; class Actinopteri; order Cyprinodontiformes; family Goodeidae; genus Crenichthys; species Crenichthys baileyi. The sequence goes on from JAHHUM010000364.1 coordinate 300,553, forward strand.
TTTCCCATGCATCCTACTACAATACCATAGACACAGGTATCACATCTGTACTAGGATATTTCCTCAAAATCTGTGGAATCTGTGAAATTTCCATGAATTTAAGGTGTCCGTCATTAGTTTTAACCTTAAATGGTCTAAATGGACGGCATCCATCCCACATTGGACGGAGCTGCTCTTCTTTCTGATCTGGTCGAATTTATTAGTTCTCCAAAACTCCAGACCAGGAAGCAGATTCATTGTTAAAAACAAATCTCTGCAGCTTGTGTGCTGTTACTTTTCCATTACCCTGTTAAGATAGTGGCTTGTCCACAGTCAAAATCAGATAGATTAAAAACAAATCTATAAGGAGCAAACCATCATAATCTCATAAAAATACAAACAATTTGGACCGAACAGAAAAATTTAAGAATTAAATGTGGGTCATTGAACATAAGATCTCTCTCTTCAAAGACTTTGTGAATGACTTAAATTCTGACAATCAGATTGATTAACCATCTTTCAGTCTGATTTCTTGATTTGCCCCAGACCAATTAATAGCTACAACTCTTTTGAATATTTAATCCTTAGTTTTCCTTATCCAAATTGCAAAGCACTGAAACCACCTCTGTTTGTTGTCTTGTACCGTCCACCAGGCCCTTATACTAAATTTTTAGATAAGTTGTCAGACATCTTATTTGATTAAGTGTCAAATACCGATAGGGTTATTATAGTGGGGGATTTTAACAGTCATGCTGACACTGAAACCAATAGCCTAAATATAGCCTTTAATGCTATCTTAGACTCTTAGACTCAATTGGCTTTGCTCAAAACATTAACAAACCTACCCACCTAGGTCTTCATTCTCTGTACCTTGTGCTGACATATGACATTGAGTGTAAAGAAATATTATTTCCTCAAAACCCTGTCCTGTCTGACCATTTTTTAATAACATTTGAGTTAAATTTAACTGAGTCCTCCACACCTAAACAAAAATTTCATTTTAGTAGATAATTATCAGATAATGCTGTTACAACCTTTAAAGAATCTGCTCCATTTTTTATTTCTTCATTATAGCAGAAAAACACTGGAGATTTTCTTGTTCATAGTGTTACTTCCTCACTGCGTGGTGCATTAGACAATGTAGCCTCCTTGAAAAAGAAGGTAATTTCATTCAGAGATGCATATTTTAAAGTACGCTGGAAGACTGGAAGAATTTTCTGCTTCTAAATTCAGACAAGACAGAAGTTTTCATCTTTGGATGAAACAACGATGTGGTGCATTACTGCCACCAGCTGGCTTGGAGTGTGAACCAGAATGTCTGTGACCCACATAGCTGCCCGCCTGTTCAAAAGTCAGGCACGGCAGCCAGCAGGAATAAAATGTTTATATCTACATAGAGAAAATGCTTTGCGGTTAGGGTAGCGGCAGCAGCCCTGACTGAAACAGCTCCTTGCTTGACTTGCATCACCCCTTGCAGCACGGGACCAGACGCTCTGCAGGGCTAGATTTTTAGTTTGTGCCCAAAACCACCAGGGAACCCCATATGCTATCACATATGGAGTAGGCCACTGGACCCCAGATCTGGCCAACATCATGAAGAGTGTGTTTTGGCTGATTTATGGTATGAAGGAGTCTTATATTTAATCACAAGCACAACTACCAACTGCTTCCAAATTATACCTTCACACTCTTAAATAAATTTTTTTAAAATAAAAAAACACATTATCTGACTTATGTGTATAGTTATTTTCATTAGCTTAATTTGATAAAAAAAAGTGGTACTTGTCGCCTTCCACTTATTCGGGATTTGGTCACAGGAGCAGCAGTCTAAGCTGAGACGCCCAGACTTCTCTCTCCCCAGTCACCTCCTCCGGGTCCTCTGGGGGAAGCCCGATGCATTCCCAGACCAGCTGAGAGACATAGTCCCTCTAGGGTTTCCTGGGCCGTGTCCTGGGCCTCCTTCCGGTGGGACATGCATGGAACACCTCCTGAGGGAGGCGTCCAGGGGGCAACCGAAACAGATGCCCGAGCCACCTCAGCTGACACCTCTCAATGTGAGGAAAGCTCCTCACCCTATCTCTAAGGAAGTCCCCGGCCACCCTGTGAAGGAAGCTCATTTCAGCTGCTGGTATCCGGGATCTCATTTTTTTAGTACAGGTGAGGGCCTTAATGTATCGACTGGTAAATCGAGAGCTTCTCCTTTCAGCTGAGCTCTCTCTTCACCACAATGGACAGGCACAGCATTTGGATTACTGCAGCTGCTGAACTGACAGAACCACTGCCACTGTCTGGCGTTGGGCAACAGAAAAAACAGTCTGATAACAGTCAGAGCAGATGTTAAAAAGACATAAAGCTATGAGACACTTGAAACAAAAACAAACAGCACAGCCTGCTTCTCTAGAGTGTTGGTGTGTGGTACATGTAAATATTTTTTAATATGATATGATGCAGAACATAAAGATAAGACTAAAACGAGCGTAACAGATTTCTTGTAAGCACTTTTGGAAGAAACACTGTCCTCCAATTTCTTTTTGCATCATCTATCTGTAAAAACACTTGTTGAGATCACGGTCACTTGCTGATAACTCAGGGTGGATATCATGAAGCAGCACAATCTCTATATTCTGCAACTCCAGCTATTTACTTTATTTCTGAACTAGACTCACAAAGCAGACTGCAATAAATATGCGCAGGTCCAGCAGATGGGGGCAATTAGCACCTATTTTTGCATCAGGCTGCCATTTTAATCTCCTCAGCCACAACACAGCAGATAAAGCGAAGTGTTCAAAGAGATAAGGGGAAAAAAATTTATAATTTTTTAATAATTATTTTAATTAACAGAAAACTCTGGAACCTGGCCTGACGAGGCATTGCTCAACGCTCTAGCAACATCATCTGAGTGGAGGAATCATGTCAAAAGGACATTTCTAAATCCATTATCAATACTGCGGATTGTAAAAGACGGTGGAATTATGTGCTCCTTTAACTGATTCATTTGAAGATAAAGAAACTTTGATTAGAGTTAAACATTTATGACATTTTAAAATCGTTTTATATAATTTAGAAAAATATACTGTATTAACTTGAATTTATACTAGAATCAGTTGTGCAAATAAGACAGATCTTCTTCACAGAGAATATTTATTTGAGTTGTGTTTATAAACCTGCATAAAGCATGTTTGAACGATCCATGGTCCAAAAGATTTGTGTATTTTAAAAAGTGACATCATTATTTCTCCTGCACCAGAATTACCACCCGTTTTTAGCAGATGGTATTTTCCTGCAAAATCTGCGTAATGCAAACAATTTTGTTTATGATAATGTGAAGCTTTTGGCTTTTAATGTAACCTAAAATAATTAACATAAATAGAATTTTAAATAAATATGGACAAACTTCCCTCTGAATCCATGCCTCAAGAATGTTTAAAAAGCAATTTTGGGTTTATGAGGAAGTTTTTGTCTCAGCAATGGCCATAATGAGGACTTCAAAATCGCAGACTTTGGACCACGGTGAAATTAGTTCTGGGTTGGATATTGGATATCTGCACCGCGGATATAAGCGGGGTCTTCCTCCTGTTTGAGCCTTATTTTATATTTGATCAGCTGACTTAGGATATTATTAAATACAGTGCCCTGCCTGCATGTAATTCAGAAAGCTGATGTGTTCTTTTTCTTTTTTTCAGCCTCCAGGCACGGTTTATGATTTGTAAATAGTAAAATTATACTTCCGTTTTACACGCTCCGGCCATTGCGGTCCTTAACATTATTGTAGTCGCTCTTAATTTTACTAACCTTTCCTTATACTGTCTCTTAGAAAACCTTCTCATTTCTCCTGGTCCCATAGCCAATCAGTAAACAGCAGTCTGATCACATGACATGTAGTCCAGATTCTGCCCCGAAAGTATTTACTCCTGAGCAGGTATGAAAAAGTAAGTACCAACAAAACAGTAATGGAAATGCTCACAAAGCAGTTTCAGGATTCCACCATTTTAAAGATATTTATTCTACTTTTCCCCTTAGCATTTATTGTTTCCCTCAAAATGTTATTATTATTATTATTGAAATCAAATATCAACTTTCTGATATTTCAAATTTATTCTGTAATTGAAAAGGAAAACAAAATTTGCCAAAAGATCCACCATTCTTTACCTACAAGTGATCTTAATACTTGTACATTACAACCACAAATTTAAAATGTTTCAAAACGATTTTATGTGATAGACCAATGCAAAGTAGAGCAAAACTGAAAAGTGGAAGGAAAATTATACAAGTTTATAGGTTAGAAAACAATATCTCAGGCGTTAAACATCTCTCAGAGCTCTGCTCAATCCATAATCTGAAAATGGCACAACTGCAAATCTACCAATACTCGGGTGTCCACCTAAAATGACAGACCAGACAAGGAGAGCAATAATCAGGGAAGCAGCTAAGTGGCCCATTACAACTCTGTAGGAGCTGCAGAGATCCAAAGTTCAGATGGAAAAATCTCTTGACAGGACAAATATTCATTTTGCATTCCACAAATCTGGCCTTTATAAAACAGTGAGAAGTAAAGAAAAACACTGCACAAAGAAAAGCCTCACGTTTGTGGTTCGTCTCATGTCATGTAGGAGTCACATCAAGCCTGTGGAAGAAGATGCTCTGCTCAGATGAGACCAAAACTAAACTTTTGGTCTCCATGCAAAAACACTGGCAGAACACCAAAATGGCACATCACCCAGGCTACACCATAAGCACTAGAAAACACGGTGGTGACAACAATATGCTGTGGGATTGCTTTTCTTTGGCAGGTACATGAAAGCTGGTTATAGTTAAGGGAAAGAGAAAACATGTTAGAAGCTGCAAATGTCTTGAGACTGGCGTAGAAGTTCACCTTCCCACAGGACAATGACCCTTAACATACAGCCGGAGAGAAGGCATGGGATAGTTTAGTTTCCAACTCCAGTCCTCCAGAGCTATTGCCCTGCATCCCTGATCCACCACTCCTGAATCAAATAAAAGCTACCATTATCAGGGCTTTGCAGAACTTGATGACTTGGTCATCAGCACATGTTTAAAGAATGATTTAAAAAATAATTAATGCCTAAAGATGACTGAAAACCCTCGAAACTTTTTAAGGTTTTCAGAACCCTTGCGTAAGATGCTCAAGGTGTACAACAACTGTAAATAAGAAAATAGAAACCTGGATATATATCTCAACTTTCTTGATAAAAGGTTAATTTATTATCAGAAGCAGCGTCTTCATGTTTATAAAAAATATAAAAATACAGCTATAAAACCCAACTTTAACAGTCCTGTCCTGACAGACAAACAATAAGCAGCAAATCACTTAGGTCCACCTTACCCGACTTCCTGAAAAGCCCTGACAACACACCCACCATGGCTGTATCCTGCTAGTGTACTGCAATTTAGTCCAATGAAAAGCGCTGAGGCTGAGTGGACTTACAGAGCTGCCCTGTTCCAGAGCGAGGCTCTAGTCTTGTTGATGCAGCTTTCTCTTCCACATCCGCCCTGCTGACAGGTGATAACACACCTGTTCTCAGACAGGAGCCGGTGACAGAAACCAGACAGAAAAAGGGGGAAAGCAAAGTAAGAGGAGGAGGTGGAGGAGGAGTGGATGAAGGACGGAATGTCAGCCTTAAGAATGAGGCCTGACCATCTGGTCCTTTGTTTCTCAGTCACCAGTCGTATATTTTGCTACCTGGGGATGCAAAAAAAAATGTAGGTTCTTTTTTTATTACTTGAATATACCTACGTGACACAAAGAAAACAATCTCAGAGCTGAGTCAGAGGTCTTACAGCTGCAGCTGAATGATTATCGATCTGTCTGAAGAAAAAAATGCTAGACTCAGAAGGACAATGGGACAGTGCTTTTATTCCTCCTTGGCTACAGCAATGTGCCTCTTTCCTGTTCACAGTCTTTCATCAAAAGCAGCTACAGGGGTTGGACAATGAAACTGAAACACCTGTAATTTTAGTGTGGGAGGTTTCATGGCTAAATTGGACCAGCCTGGTAGCCAGTCTTCATTGACTGCACATTGCACCAGTAAGAGCAGAGTGTGAAGGTTCAATTAGCAGGGTAAGAGCACAGTTTTGCTCAAAATATTGAAATGCACAAAACATTATGGGTGACATACCAGAGTTCAAAAGAGGACAAATTGTTGGTGCAGGTCTTGCTGGTGCATCTGTGACCAAGACAGCAAGTCTTTGTGATGTATCAAGAGCCACGGTATCCAGGGTAATGTCAGCATACCACCAAGAAGGACGAACCACATCCAACAGGATTAACTGTGGACTCAAGAGGAAGCTGTCTGAAAGGGATGTTCGGGTGCTAACCCGGATTGTATCCAAAAAACATAAAACCACGGCTGCCCAAATCACGGCAGAATTAAATTTGCACCTCAACTCTCCTGTTTCCACCAGAACTGTCCGTCAGGAGCTCCACAGGGTCAATATACACGGCCGGGCTGCTATAGCCAAACCTTCGGTCACTCATGCCAATGCCAAACGTCGGTTTCAATGGTGCAAGGAGCGCAAATCTTGGGCTGTGGACAATGTGAAACATGTATTGTTCTCTGATGAGTCCACCTTTACTGTTTTCCCCACATCCGGGAGAGTTACGGTGTGGAGAAGCCCCAAAGAAGCGTACCACCCAGACTGTTGCATGCCCAGAGTGAAGCATGGGGGTGGATCAGTGATGGTTTGGGCTGCCATATCATGGCATTCCCTTGGCCCAATACTTGTGCTAGATGGGTGCGTCACTCCCAAGGACTACCGAACCATTTTTGAGGACCATGTGCATCCAATGATTCAAACATTGAATCCTGAAGGCGGTGCCGTGTATCAGGATGACAATGTACCAATACACACAGCAAGACTGGTGAAAGATTGGTGTGATGACCATGAAAGTGAAGTTGAACATCTCCCATGGCCTGCACAGTCACCAGATCTAAATATTATTGAGCCACTTTGGGGTGTTTTGGAGGAGCTAGTCAGGAAACGTTTTCCTCCACCAGTATCACGTAGTGATCTGGCCACTATCCTGCAAGAAGAATGGCTTAAAATCCCTCTGACCACTGTGCAGGACTTGTATATGTCATTCCCAAGATGAATTGACGCTGTATTGGCCGCAAAAGGAGGCCCTACACCATCCTAATAAATTATTGTGGTCTAAAACCAGGTGTTTCAGTTTCATTGTCCAACCCCTGTATTTAAGCCTGTAAGTGTTCGATTTAATGGTGGCAAGAATCTGTTTTCTGAAGTCTTAATAGCTTCCAAGTTCCCAAAAGTAAGAAGATCCAGATGTTATCAGCAACCGGAGAGAGCTGAAATGTTTACAGCAGCTTTCAGTTCTAACAGGAAATGAGGCAAATGTGACAAAGAAAGGTTGGTGTGAGAGACCCATCTGAGCATGTGGGTTGTATATTTTTCATACAGTTTTTCAAAGGATAAAGCGAACACAAACTGAAGTTTGCAGTGTAAACTAATATAGTGCCTAGCAAAAATATTTGTACACTTTTTATACATTTTTGAAATAACAACCACAAGCAGAAATGTTTGTCCATCCTTCTTTACCAAGCATTGAAAGCTTAGTCAGTTTCGGATGGATGAACATCAGTTTTTAAGTGCTCCTGCAGGTTGTGAATAGGATTTAGGTCTAGACTTCTAACACATAAAGATGTTTTGATCTAAACCATTCCATTGTATCTCTATGTTTAGGGTCGTTGTCCTGCTCGAAGGTGAACCTTCATCCCACTCTCAAGACCTTTGCAGCTTCTAACAGGTTTTCCTCCAGGATTGTTTGGTATTTAGCTCCATCCATCTTCCTATTCAATTTTGGTCTCATCTGATCAGAGCCCCTTTCTCCACATGTTTGTTCTCTGGCTTTGGGCAAACAACAGGCAGGAAAAGTGGCTTTCTTTTAATGATACCTTTCTACATAAATGCCCGATTTGTGACTAAAAATACTAAGAGTTGTCCTGTCAACATATTCTTCCACCTAAGCTGTGGATCTCTGCATCTGCTAGCCTCTTGGCTGCTTCTCTGATTAATGCTCTTCTTGTCTGACTTGTCAGATTAGGTGGGCAGTCATGTCTTGGTAGATTTACAGCAATTTCAGAGTCTTTCCATTTCCAGGTGATGGCATGAACAGTAGTCTGGGAGATGTTCATATATTGTTTTATATTCTAACCCTCCTCTAAAATTCTCCTTTTAAACTTTTTTCCTGATGTCTTTGCTCCTTTCCTTGGTCTTCATGATGCAATTTTTGCACTAATGTTCTCAAAATACCTTTAAAGAACAGCTGGATATATACCGAGATCAAAGTGCAAACAGGTGGACTCTGTTTCCTAAATTAGATTACTTCTAAAGGCATTTTTTTGCACTGGACTTCCTTTAGAGGTATCAGATTAAAAGGGACTGAATACATATGCATGCCACACAAGTTAAAACAGTGTGAATACTTTTGCAATGGAAGCCACAAGAAGGCCTTCCTATATTTTGTCTCAAGCCATGTAGAATTAAACCAGACATGTGGTAGAAGTTGTTCTGGTCAGATAGGACAAAAGTTTAACTTTTTAGCTTGCATGCAAAACTCTATGTGGTGTAGAAAACTAGCAACATCGCCAGGAACAAAGCATTAAGACCATGAAACGTGGTAGTGGCAGCATCATGATGTGGGCATATTTTTTCCCAGCAAGCAGGGGAGCTGATGAGCCAGGAAGATGGATGGGCCTAAATACAGGGAAAAAAAACTTTTGGAGGCTGCAAAACCCTTGAGAACGGATAGGTACAGAATTCAGTCTCTAGAGTTGTGAAGCTGGTAAAGACATCACCCAAAATAAGTGCAGCTGTAATTGCAGCAAACAGTGGATCTACAAAGTTTTAACTCAGGGGCTGAAAATAAATACAGACACACTTTTAAAATCGTTATTTGTAAAAACAAAATGTTTTTATCCATTTCACAATTGTTCAATACTTTTTGTTGTTCCGGCACATAAATACCCAATAAAATACAGGTTTACGAGGTTTGTGGTTGTAATCTGACAAAATGTTATAAGGTTCAATAAGTGTGAAAAATGTTAAAAGCACTGTGTCTTTATTGTCATTTTTATTTACTGTAATGTTAGTTTACTGCTTGCAACCCCAACAACCACAGTCATCTTTTGAGCACCGATTGCATATGTGAAACCACATTAAACTAAACAGATTTGTTTTTGAAAAATTGTTAAGTTCAGGAAAAACGGCAAAGTACTTTATTTCATTGTCTTTCCTGTATAACTGCTGTTTTGACTGCATGCGGACAAACCCCCCCCCCACCCCATGTTCTCTTCAGCTACGTGATAAGATGAAGGTTAATGCAAGCAAAACAAATTGCTGTAAGCCACTCGAATGCGTTTTTTGACCCAGAATATAAAAATTAACAGAATACTTGCCAACAATGTCCCAACCTCTACAGCCTGCAGATATTACATATGCAAACAAATCAGCACAAGAACATCCTCATGAATGGGCTAATTATTATCGCTTTAGTTTGAACTGTCATGTCCTCCATTACCAACAGGAGGCAAGATTCAATAACACTTTGACCTAATGTTCCCCCAGAGGGAATATATTTATTTTTTGTATATTAAAGTTAAAGCTGCAGGATATTGTAACTACAGTGCTGTTATATGTGTGTCAGAATGGTCCATTCCAAGAGCAGCAGGACTATTGGCAATGTCAGTGCAACTAATGCAACATCTCTGCAAATCCTTAACCATTGAACAAGTAAAAAACTGGTGGATCAGTAAGAATAGGCACAGAAAAAACGTTTACTGTGAAATTAATAAAAACTAGAGGACAAATATAGATTTAAAGGCATGTCATGTATGCATGCATACACACATGCTGCCAACAGTTCCTCGTAGTTATGTTTTTGCAATTCTGTACATGTAAAGGACAGGAGGATGTCTGCTGTTTGTGTAATGCTGATGTTTCCACCCGGGTGGGTGAAGCGCGAGGGGGTTCTCATAAAGCAGCAGGGCAGCGCTTGCAGCTGCGGAAGGGAGAGGCTGAAAAACTTGCTACATATTATGGAAAAATGTTTTAGGCTGATGAAATGCAAGCAAGTAGAAGCTGACTGCTCAGTGACATTGACAACAGGTGGAAAAAGAACACGTTATGGAACATTATCCAATTTGCTTTAGCTGCAGCTTTTTGTTAATTTTCTGACAGATGAAGTGCACCACAGCAACCAGAACCAAAGCCTCTGCTGCGCAGTTGGCATTTTACTGCAGCAGTTACTGTCGTCACAGCCGGGATTCCCACTGGCAGAGAGAAAACAGTGGCAGTGAGATCTGATAAAGATATAGAAACCGAAAGAGAGATATTTTATTTTAAAAGGTTTTCATCCCCCCGTGATAAACCATCTTGATATATTATAGAAAATCAAGAGGAAAAAACTGCAGAGAAAATTTAAATAAATAACATTTATGTTTGATTTTGCGAAAAGCTTTTTTGACAAAGTCTGAATCAAAACCACAAAGACAGTTTGACATTTCTAGTAGTTTTTGGAACTTGCGCAGATTCACAAATTTTGCTGGTAGCTAGATCATCACTTTAGAATAAACTCATAAACCTCATCATTTTCCTGTTAGTAAATGCACCATATATAAATGCTACCATATTGCAGCTCCAACCACATGCCTTGGTGCGGCGGTTAATTATCTTCAGTATAAATGAGAGGTTTAAAAATTAAGAAAGATAAAGATTTACCTAAATACTGGAACAGGGATCAAGTACATCTGAACTGAATGTATGACAGCTGGGCAGGCTTGTATGAAACAATCAATGGAAAATATTTAAACAAAACCATTACATAAAACATCTGAGTCAGTCAAAAAAATAAGAATTTAAACCAAAGATAGCAAAAGTAAACCAGGACTGCAAATAGGTCAAACTTTTTTTGTTTTAAACATACACTCTGTAGAGGAGAAGAAAATCCTTCACATTATATAATGCACCCTGGCTGCATTATGTAACATATGTAGGCTTATTTTTTATACAAAGAGTTCACACCAGAGAGAGAAAAATGGTTTATGAGACAAACATGGTTCAAGGACAAAAAAAGCCCACCAGGAGAAATATTCCAGGTGAAGTCATATTACCCAGCATGCCTTTACTACTAACCAGGATTGGGCTGGGTTTGATGGTTGCTACGGCAGTAGGCACTGCAGCAACAGAGCAGGTGGATTTAACATGAAGAGGTAAAAGGTGTGTGAGGCTGAATGAGGCTAGAGGGTATAATAGAGTCATTTCTCTGAAGGGAGCCTGGGGTGCGGTGCTGGTAGCCGGTCAGACATTAGTCACAACAACCTTAGATGAGATCTGCATCTTTATGTGTATTACACACACCCTCCAGCTTCTTTATGCTTGAAGACCATTTTTAATTTCTTCTCTTACTGGCTACACAACTAATTCATTACATAGCTCATAAGCTATGTAGCTAATGGCCTTCATGGCTCAGGGATACATACTTACGAGCTAAAATGTTAGATAAAAAGCTTACATTATTTACTTACTGCCTACACTATTACTCATTTAGCTGCTTCATAAAATTACAGATCAGTAAAGCTCTTGTTTATAAGCTGTCAATCAAATATAAATGGCTTATGTTCTTAGGTAAATTAATTTAACAACATAAACATGTAAAACATTATTTTGTTTTTGCTCATTTTATTATAAACAAACTGTTTCGAGCAAACTGTGAACCAACAAATAAATATAGATACAAAACAAGATTCAGTCAGATTATTATTACCAGTTACTGAGGCCTTTTGTATAAAATATGTTGTTAAGGAGCAAACTGAAATTAAAGAATATGTAACAAAACCAAAACATAGACACAAAAAGAAAAACAACACTTAAAAAAAGACACAAAGAGTGTCTGTCTACTTTCCCATCAAGTGTGAATTTGGGATAAGATATGCATTAGTCTAAACTAATATTTGGTAAAAAATAAATGTTGTATCTGCAGTTTTTGGCTTGGAGCTGTTTTTAACTGACACCTTCACTCTGATGCAAATCCAGCACTGAATCACAATCAAACATAACAGAAAACAGCATAAAACTGAGGGATAAAGCTGCTCCCTCCAGCACATCACGTCAAAATGCCAGAGTTTGGAGAGCCCTCGTCTTTAAAGGAGCATCAAATTCCTCACGCTTTTCCTCTAGCTGAACACAATGAAATGGCCCGACTAATTCCAGATTCACCCCAAGTACCTCAGCCCTTTTGGGCTTCACTACTGAGAAAGCAAAAACAAAACCAAGCAAAGCTTCGAAAATAAAATCAACCTTAAAAGGTTGTGTGTTTCTTTAAAGCCTTAAGAGACAGGGTTTTCACATAAGCTTTTTGATGGGGTGAAAATACAATTTGAAGTATTAGTAAAAAGGTAAGACAAACTCACAGCAACATATATAGGCTAAAAAAATGCTTTTACAGGTGCCTTACAAGAAGACACCTTATTAATAAATAGAGTCCACCTGTTTGTGATTTAATCGCAGGACCATGTTATAAAACAATTTTACAAGAAAGGGAAGCTGTTCAAAGTAAATGAGAAGATAGATGGTGCTAAACATAGGACAATAAGAAAACCTGTTAGAGGCTGAGAAACACTTAAGCTTGAGGCGGACGTTCAGCTTCCAGTTTTTGTATGATAATGTCCTAGTTCTTCTTAGAATAATTCATCATTCTAGCATAAATATAGGTCAAGTTAAAGGATTTGTGATCTGAAAACATACATTTTTCAGATCTTTTCTTCTCTCGCTTCTTTTTTTTGTTCCTGACAATTTGTAAAAATAAAGTTTGAGCATCACTCCTGCTTGTAGAAAATTAAAGTTCAACAGTTTTATTACCACAACAACCAGCCTCCCAACCCTGTTCTAAGATTTAAAGGCCTTTACTTAATTTCACACAACCCAAGGAACCAAACCTAAAAACACATGCTGGAGATTTTTTTTTTCCAGAGAAGGGAAACTTCCTACAATCAAACATTTTGTTAAATATTTTTTTAAACCCCGTCCATTTTAATAGTTTTTTTTACACAAGTTTTGCAGTTGCTTTTAAAAAAATTTTCCAAAAAAACCAAAAATTTGCTTTTTTCTGCCCCCTTTCCCAAAATTCTTCTTCCTTTTTTTTAACTCTCTGTTAAGTCTTATTACCTCTGGTTAAAATTAGATCATATTAACTAAGCCTTCACAAAGTGCCACAAAGACATAAATCTGATGCTCATATGATTCTAGTAGCTAAAACCTCACACACTCTGCCTACCAATAAGTGTCTCTTGGCCCAACACACACACGGAAAACGCTCAGACAAGACTTCCTCGTGCTTACATGTGATCTGACACGATGCTTTTACTTTTATGTCTTTACAAACCAGGCCTAAACAAAACTGAGAACATCAGAGCGACTGCAGCACGTAGAAAATTACTGAGACATGACACTGATTGCAGAGTCCCATACTGGACACAAAAATCCCATTTATTTCGATGAGCACATCAGCCTTCACTGATCTTTTGTGCTCCCAGTAGCTGAATTATGCTATTTATGCCAGCTGATGCATTCCTAACAACTACCTACAGGGCAGTTTTCCTTCTTTTCAAAAGATTTCATATACTATTTTAAACATCTACATTGATATTCATGGACAGGTTTGGATGAAGAGACAGATTTAATTATGTAGCAAACAATGTCTGGTAGAAACCAGGCACGGGCCAAAATAAGGTACTTGTGCCCAGAATGAATATGCAGTGTTTTACTCTGTTAAAAACTTTTAAAGAAAAATGCAAAACATAGCTAATGTCTTTTATTTTTAAAAATACAAAAATATTCCTAAGCTGCAAAAATAATACGACATACTGAAAATTACAGGGTTATTTATTGTTGTTTACATTTTTATACATAAAACTAAGCAATGATTTAGAATAAATACCCACAAAAGTTAGAGGTAGTTTTTTTTAATACCTACTACTCAGAATATTAAAGTAACAAAAGTCTAATGATCTGATTAGATGGTTCTTCATAAATGGAGCCTGCATGACCTTTAAGTATTTGGTTATGAAACGATTTGTTTACAGGTATAAAAATGGACGTGTACAGTTACTCCCAAAATGACTAATACCTCTGGCAGATTCAGGTTTAAATTCAACTTTAAACCAACATGTTTCTTCTGACTGGGAGTACTCCTAATACTTGGAGTGGCCAAGCTACAGTCCAGACTGACAGGGAATCTGTGGGGGTAGCTAAAGATTAGGGTGATGGCAGAGACATTGTTTTACTTTCTTTGAGGGGTGTCTGTCTCATTTCCCATCAGAACCAAGCTTCTTGGTAAAATGACAATAGTTTTAAATCTAAATCTACAGGAGTTTACAAAATCCAGAACAGGTGAAATTCAGCAGGATCAGTTGTTGAACTGATTGTTAATTTGGACCAATTTCTGGAGTTGCTCAGCTAAAAACTGAACATCTGGTGAAGTGGCTACCTTTCATCGAACAGCAGACAGGTTTTTCCCCTTTCCTCCACAGGAGCGGGCCCTGAGCCAGCAATATGTTGTGCAAATTTTGGCGAGTAGGTTTCTGCTCTGGGGCAGTTCCCTCTTCCCCTCCTTTTTATCTCTTTCCAGACCCATTTATTTTTCCCCGCCTCCCTCCTTACACCTCGTAAATATCTTTGTTCGAGCCTCTCATCACTCGCTGTCTGCCTTCCCAGTTCACTGAATGTGAGGAAACTGGATTCTGGCAGCCAGCAGGCAGAGGACAGACCGTTGGACTTGTCTCTGAAGGAGTACTGATGAGCAAAGAGGCTTCTCTCTTGCCAAGTTTTCGTCATACTCAACACTTGCAGAGAATGACTAATAACTGTGAGAAAAGGAGAACGAGAAACAAACACAAATGAGTTGGAAATTCTTAGGAACAAAACCGCTTTTCTGTCATTGGAGCTGTGAAATGAATGAAGCAGGTGATGGGCAGGATGAGGCATTAGTGGCAGAGGCCTGAGTTTTTACAGGACTGCCACACAAGGTTTGGAGTTTGCAATCAAGTCCTGTTGCTGCTACCACAGACGATTCCTGAGTCATTTCTCTGCTCCTATGATCGTTCCTCCCTTTCTCTCATACCTTCAGACACCCTGTGCCACAGTTTTTCAGGAAAAGCGAGGTTATGCTGTAGCCTTGGATACCATTGACCTCGTTCATCTTCGGTCATGCAGCCAGGGCTTCGCAGCTCACTTCAGAGCCTCAGCCTTTGTCCTGCCACATTACTCAAAGCAGCAGTTTATGAAGAAATTCCCCTCTGGCTCATCAGACAGACTGCTCACTAACAGGCCATGTGTTGTAGATTCATGCATGCAAGCAGAGATTTACAACATGAAATCACTTCCTCTTTCAGACATCTGTCATTGATCACAACAATGCCACCCATACAAGCAAATTATAAGTGCATAATAACCACAAATTATAGAACTAATCTAAAAATGTGGAAGTTATAATCATCTGAGCCATGTTAAACTAATAATTAACAGCATGCAGATATTGAAGTGTAAGAAATACAATCAAGACTGTGTAAAATCTGATTTTACAGGATGGCAGATTATAGTTTTTATTTGTTATCACTTTGGCAGCTGCTTTCATATTTGATAGGGTAGAAATTCTAAATATAAATTAGGCCCTCTAACATTTCACTTCATAGTTTTAAATAGTTACAAGAGCTGTTAAACTACTTGAATGCTTAACAGTGATCAATGCAAACACCTGCAGATACAAAACAACCCCATAATTATTATGAATTGTCAGTTTAAATAGCATTTTATAACATATTTAATTCAGTTTTCAATGTATAAATACAGATGCATGTCAATAAATTACAACAGCATCAAAAACAATGTTTCACTTCTTTGAAAATTGAAACCACATACTATATAGATTTATCAACCATAGAGAGATATATTTCTAAATTTTCTTTGTTAATTTTATTGATTATGGCTTCGGCTCATAAAAACCTCAATTCAGTTTATCAACAAATTAGAAAATTACAAATATTTTCTTTGTTAAAATTATTTTTAACACTTAAACGTGGGTCTATTGATACTATAGTATGTCCATGTGCTGGACAGTATATTCACTCAATACTTGGTTGGGCCTCCTTTTGCATTAATTACTGCATCTGTGTGGCATGGCATGGAGACAATCACTGCTAAGGTGTTCAGGAGGTCCAGGTTGCCTTGACAGCGGCATTGTTGGGTCTGATGTCTCTCATCTTCCTCGTGACAGTAACCCATAAATTCTCTCTGGGGTTCAGGACAGGCCAGTTTGCTGGCCAATCAAGCCCAGTAACACCATGGTAATTGAACCAGCCTTTGGTAACAGTGTGGGCAGGTACCAAGTCCTGCAGGAAAGTGAAATCAGCATCTCCATAAAGCTTGCCAGCAGAAGGATACATGAAATGTAAAACGTCCTGATAGACACTGCTCTTAACTGTGGATTTCAGAAACTGTGGACCGACACCAGCAGATGACATGGCACCCTAAATCATCACTGACTGTGGAAACTTCACACTGGACTTTAAGCAACGTGGACTCTGTGCCTCCCCACTCTTCCTCCAGACTCTGGAACCTTGATTTCCAAATTAAAGGCAAACTTTACTTTAATCGGAAAATAGGATTTCAGACCCTAGAGCAACAGGGCGGTCCTTTTTTTCTTAGCCCAGGTAAGATGCTTCTGATGTTGGAGAGTCAAAAGCAACCTGGGCTTCCATTACACCTGAACGTCAGGCCATGGTTGCCTGAATGGCACACTGCATTGCTGCAGTAATTCATACACTACGCCCTTACAAGGCTTGTGGAAAACTGCAAACAGGATTTCTTAACAGTTTCCTTCAACAGGGGCTTTTTATGTGGATATGTGGAGTCCACTACTAATAGTTGTCATGTCAACATTAGGATCAATGGGAATGTATGTACCTGACTTGAAATCTGTATGATTCGACTGAACTGACTTTGTGGAGTGCCTTGAGAAGACATGTGGTGTGAATTGGCGCTATATAAATAAACCGAATTGAATAGAATAGATTTATCCAACTGAACTGTGGGTCTCTGTAGCTTCTCCAGAGTTACATTTGACCTCCTGCTGCTTCTCTGATTAATGCTCTCCCCTGCAGGCCTGTCAGTTTAGATGGATGGCTGTGTCCGGACGAGTTTGCAGTTGGGCCATATTCTGTCCATTTTCAGATCATGGACTGATCAGCGTTTTGTGAGACGATTAGGCTAGATAGTCACTTCCACTGGGAGTTATTGAAGTTTGGAGTTATGTGAAAATTGTGTAAAGGTCCAGAGAGTATGAATACATTTGCAAGGTGCTGTGTATATAAAAACAGCCAAGTCATTTACTTTACAACACAGTCATGTTACTTTTCTTTTTAAATGTCTCCACTACAACTGATGAACTAGAAACAAGGAGTAATTTCTCTGCAGATGAGGGTCTCCTTGGACCTGGCACCTGCACACACACACACACACCTATACAAAGCATAGCCATCCAAACCAGGGAGAGATATTTTTGGAACAACCTATAAGGCCTCGGTTCCTCTGAGCGACCCATATTCTGCAACTGTGAAATATTCATTGCTCTTATCACCGCCGATCAGCATGGTAGCCACAAACTCCTGCTCCTGCTGTGTTTGGCAGAGCTGCCCATTTTAACTGTTTGTAAACGAGTGAAGGATTATTTTCCTTCTTTGCTTCCACAAAGTTTTAATAAATGAACTAGGAGAAGGTTTCTCTGGCTAGAGGAACAGGATGAAAAGGCAATCACGGATGGAAAAGGGTGAGAAAATTAGCTGAATCTGACCCAGAAACTAATATAATCCTTCACCAGTTCACTCCATCAGCTCCAATGGGCGCTTTTTGTGTGTCTGCAAAATGTCATCTCGGATTAAATTTTTCATCCTCAGGTTCTTGGACCAGGCATCAGCAGAGTATCTAATCCCTCTTCTGTCTGCAAACACAAGCACTCTCTGTTTCAGCCCCAAGAAGATGAGACAAAGGTGAGACAGAAGAACCGCCAATGTTCTCCAATTCAGTACAAAGGCAGCGCTGATAGGGGGAGGTAAGGGGAAAAAAATCTGCACGGCAGGGAAGAAGCCTTTGAAGACCAACGCAGCATAACGCAGCATAACGAGCCTGCATCACCACATGCTGTGCACCTGCTTAGTTAGAGAACATATGCTGCTGTTCTTAGCTACAAGTCTGTCTCACTACAAGTGTTTTAAACAGGAGTGAGCTATTTGTTCAAAATACTGTTTATAAAGACATTTTCATTAATGGAGATAAAAACGACATAAATGCGCCGGTTGGAGTGGCTATGTTACTTTTCATTCTGATTAATACTTTTTAGGAACTCAAGTTCCTCTTGTGGTGGATAAAAAATGATTTTGGACGATTGTCCTCTCTGGTATCGGATGCTGTGCAGCTGGAAGGTTTTTGCTGATACTTTTTTACTTTTGGACATTTGTTATGATGCATCACCATGGCAACAGGGTTTTTGGTTTTTTTTAAGCTGCACAACAGACTGGAGTGGAGATGCAATTGTGAAGCCATCTACAAGAAGGGACGGAGCAGACCGTACTTCTTGAGGACGCTTAGGTCCTTCAGTGTTTCCAGCAAGATGCTGCATATCTTCTATAAGTCTGTTGTGGAGAGTCTGATCTCTTCTGCTATCATCTGCTGGGGTAGCAGCATCAGAGCCAGGGACTTGAAAAAGCTCAACAAGCTAATAAAGAAGGCTGGTTCTGTCCTGGGGATCATTATGCAAAGAAGGATTCTTCATAAAATGAACATTACGGAGAACACTGAGCATCCTCTTCATGAGATTGTTGTACAACAACAGAGTGTCTTCAGTTAGAGGAATCTTCAGGTCTGTTGTAAGACAGATCTCGCTACAGGAGATCCTTCCTGCCCACAGCCAACAGCTCTTTGAAGAAACCTCTATAATAAAGAGCCTAAAAAACATTTAATTTCCCTTTGGGATTAACAAAGTATTTTGAATTTGAATATGAATGTATGTAAGTCATCTGAAGTCATTAGTCAGAAAAATTAATTTCTTTACCTTCCCATTGAATGATTTTTGCCATAAATTCACAAAAGCAAGAAGATTCTGAATTAATTTTAAGGTTATGATTTATTTAGCATAAAGCTAACTAATTACACTTCATCTAGGCATTATAAGAACAACCACTATGAGCTCATAATCAAAGTAATCCAGGATTAAGAAAGACAGCAAAGAGGAGAGGAATTTCTGATTAAACAGCAGTATCCTCTGTCTTACAGGTTGACCTAAGAGAGCTAAGGGGGAATTAAAAATTTGAGAACATCTAGAATATTTAATTCTATCAACTAACATTAATTTGAGATGGGAAATGAAGGTGAAGCCACCTATTGGATCACCTTTGCGTCATCAGAATCCCACATCAGGACAGGAAGTAAAACAGAGTGATTTTTGTGGGTAAGACGGAGCTGTTTACTTTCTCTTAACCATACGTTCTTCGGTTCTGCAACCTCAGTCCTTCTCTTGGTTGAAGGGAGAGCTGGGTTTGGTTCCAAAGGTAGTTCTACCTGCCAGGAGGACACTCTAAAAAAGTACGTGGCACAAGTCTCTGGAAGGAGCTCTTTACTTTGGATTGGAGACCAGAAAACGCACTGAACGAGGGTTGCTGAGGGTCACTGATTACATATCTTTGTGGTTAACTGATAAACTAATCGGAGGAGGAATATCTTGTAGAGAAATATCTTGTCTGACAGCCAATAATAAAAAAAAACTCTATTATTTTTTCCATGTAGTCTACGGACAAGAAAAAGACCAGCGTGACAAATTATCCTTGTAGATAAAACTGCACCCAATGTCTAATTATGGATTATTTTAAAGCTTCTCTGAATTTATAAATTAGCAAAAGAAAATCCTTCATAGAAGGTAACTTTGGCATTAGTAGGGCGACAAGAAGACTGAACATAACACTTAACAGAAATAAGATCATGTTACTTAAAGATCTATGGTCCACAAGCACATACTGCAGGCAGTTAAATGAGTTAAAAAGATCAGATCTGTGTATTTGTGTACAACAACGTAATCTTTCTGTGATATTGATTAATAACTTCTAAATGTGAAGATTTGTCAGACAGGTTTGAAAGTTTTCCGCAATTTTTATTTGTTATAAACTAATTTTAAAGTTACATTTATATAATCTATATATTGACTAAACTGGATGGATAGATGGATGGATGGATGGATGGATGGATGGATGGATGGATGGATGGATGGATGGATGGACGGAAGGATCAATTGCAGGTTTTCGTATTGTTTTTGTATCGATTGTGTTCACTGCACAGCAACAGGCAGCAGGATGGGTCGATAAAGGCTGGAAAATACAGGAGAAACTCCTGTGAGGTTAAACTGAGAGGAAAGGAAGACTAGGGTGTGGGGAAGCCTGGCTGTGTGAGTCATCCCCTGCATCATTTATCTTCAGGACATTCAGACACAACAGACTGCTTGAGACAGTTCTGGAGGAAAGGAGCAACATGTACCCAGATGCAGAAATCATAAAGTATATTTCAATGGTTATCTACCGTCTATTGCAAAGGTATTCACACTATTTCAACTTTTTACAGAAAAGATTTGAAAAGTGTGGTTTCCATTTGTATTCAACTCTCCTTTGCTTTGCCATTTTTCAATAAAACCTTCCAAGTGCCTTTACTGCATCTTTCTAATTTATTCTCAGCATGAATCCAGCTGTTTTATGAAGGCCTAAGAGGTTTGCTAGAGAAAATTAGCATACAGGTCAGGGGGAAGTCGTGGAGAAGCTTAAAACAGGATATAAAACAATATCCCAAGCTTTGAAAATCTTATGGAGGACTGTTCAATCCATCATCTGATCATGGAAAGAGTATGACACAACTGCAAAACTACCAAGACATGGCAATCCACCTAAACTGACAGAATGAGCAAGGAGAAGCAGCCAAGAGCAAAACTTTGGATGAGTTGCAGAGATCAACAGATCAGTAACTATAAATTGTGTAATCTGGATGTTATGTAAGAGGAAAAGCTGTTTTTACAATAAAGCTATAAGAAGTGGACTCAAACATATGGAAGAAGATGTTCTCCTCAGATGAGGTCAAAACGGAGCTTTCTGGCCGTTATGCAAAACACTGTGTGTGGTGAAAAACTAAGGAACAGATTATTTTAGATCAGTGTTAATCATGCTGGTTGCAGCATCAAGTTGTGGGGATGCTTTTCTTTGACAGGGAAGCTGAACAGCATTCGTGAGAAGATGAATGGAGCTACACTACATCCATCCAGTGCTAACCCAAGTTTGGACCATCGTAACCTTAATTATGTTTTTGTTATATATTGTATATCAAAGAAACCATCCCTGACATTGAACAATAAAAATATTGCTCAGAAAACTTTGGGAGTAAAATACAAGGAAGGCACAGACATACGAAGCTTCCACATGCAATAAACTGCACCATTGTTAGCTTATTTCAAGGGATTTAGTGTGGATCTCTTCATGGACCTGGGAAACGTTCTTGTGAGTGTTTTGGAGATGCTAAACACTAAATTGGAAAAGGTATTGCAAGAAAAGGCGCAAAAAGAAGGTTTAGGGAATTATGTTTAAATTATCGTAAAAAACATGATTACCGTGGCGCTGGTGGTGTAGGGGTTAGCGCGCGACCACATATAGAGGCTATAGTCCTCGAAGCGGCCGTCCCTGGGTCGAGTCCCGGACCCGGCGACCTTTGCCGAATATCTCCCCCTCTCTTTGCCCCTCCTTCCTGTCTGCCTACTATCAAAAATAAAGGCCTCTAGTGCCGAAAAAAAAAAAAAAAAAAAAGAGATGATTACTAAAGCACCCTACATTGAGATCTGCTGAATCGTTAAAGACAGTCAGTCCATTCCATCATGGTTTAGACCCTGAGCAGCCTTCTGATAAACGCTAACATCCCACTCAAATACCACAGCAAGCAGCATCAGGGCCAGCATGAGTCAATAATGACTGAACGCTTCGCCGCCATTAACGCCTTCAAGTCCTTGAAGTCAGCTTCTGATGACACAGAAGGATGGTGCATCATCCTAATAGACGCTGCAATTAGAGCTGAAAGTGTTTTGGGGTATGTCTCTACCAGCTTTGCACATTTGAGACTTTTCACTGCCGATCCTTCTTTGCAGAACACCACATTTCAAGTACTGCACAGTTGAAACACAGTTATGGTCTGAAGTATGTCAAAAAGTCTAATGGCAACTTAATTCCTATTACAAATTTCTCCAATAATCTTATAACAACCATAGAAATAATATAAAAGTAAAACTGGAATGCTGTGTCTTGTGTCTGCATTAGACGTGGCAGAGAGCTCATTGCTGTATTGCAGTTAGTTAATATGTAGGAACTTTACAAATATTGGTGCAGAATGAAGAAAAACCTAAGAAGCTGGGACATCAGTCCATTATCAATATCAAGCATTATTTGGAGATGTTTTGTTCATGCTCAGCTCATTCAAAAATCTCATCTCAGCCATAAAGTAATAAAGTTCTCAGATTCTCAGTTGGCCGATGAAGAAAAAAATCCTAACAGCATAATGCTGCCACCACCATGTTACACAGTGGAGCGTGTGTTCTGGGTGATGTTGATTGTTAGTTTAGAAGAGAACTCTGTCAGAGCTTCAAAGCTTGGAATACGGTTTTATAACCTAACCCTGCTTTAAACTTCTTATCTTTCTCCCTGACCTGTCTGTAGTGATTCTGATCTTTATGAAGCTATTTGTTCTCTAATGGTTTCTAACAAACCTCTGAGGCCTTCACAGAGCAGCTAGATTTATAATGAGAATAAATGACACAGGTGGATTCTATTTACTAATTAAATGATTCATGAAAGCAGTAGGTTTGTGTTATTTAGGGGTATTTGAGTAATATGGGCTGAATACAGCTGCAATCTATGGTTCTCACGTTTTTATTTGTACAAAATTTTAAAACCATGTTTAATTTCTCTTCCTCTTTATTATTAAGCTCTACTTTGAGTTGGTCTGTCACCCAAAATTGCAATAAAAAGATTTGATGTGTCATTTTAACCTGAAAAAATTTTTAATTAAGGGGTAAGAATACTTTGTCAAGGCTCTGTAGAGTTCCCTAAACTTTAAATTAAGTGGAAAGTAGGGATCTCATCGAAAGGCTGAGGCTACAATGCAATTTATAGTCTAAAACCCTCTTGACTACAAGGCCTGTTTAATAGTCACTGAGGGAATTTCTTTAAATTTATCAGCTAGTACAATCAGTTCCATCAGCCACTTTGGGGATCCATGAATTAAATAATGGGGCTGAATCAACCAGGTTGAAGCCTTATGGCAGTATCTAAAAACATTTAATGGGGCGACAGTAGCGATAGTGGTAGAGTGGTAGACAGTAGTGTCCTGTAACCGGTGGGTTCGAACCCCACTCTGCCTGTCTCAGTCATTCACCCTCCTTGCCTGCTGATGGTGGTGGAGGGCTTGGTGGTGCCTCTGTAGGGCAGTCTCACTTCTGTCAGTGCACCCCAGGGCAGCTGTGGCTACAATGTAGCTTACCAGTGTCAGTGTGTGAATGTGTGGATGAATGGGTGAATGTGTGAATGACTGATTGTAGTGAAATGCGCTTTGGGGTCTCTGGTGACTTGATAAAGCACTATACAAGTGCAGGCCATGTACCATTTGCCTTTTTAGTCAAAGATCTGTTGCTGTGTTAATGGATGAATCCAGTTTATTTTTTCTAGTGATAAACCTTAAATCCATTTACATATACTTAATATTGAAGTAGCACACACATTTAAACATCGTTTTGTTTCTTTACCCGATGATGCCTGCCTAAGAATGCCATTCTGTGGTCAGAAACAGGACTCAATGTTTTCTCTCCGCTTTAGCTGAGTCCAAGCGATTCCCAGAGTGGCCATAAATAGCATAATAGGATTTCTCTGTTAAGACTCAGCTGCAAAGTGATACAGTACCAGACAGACCACTTTCTCGTGGTGTCTTTGGAGATCTCCGGGGGGTCTCTGGCCTGGGTCGGCGATGGACTGGTGGGGGGCTGGTGGAACATGAGAGGGCCAGTTGGGGTGCTAGCTCCCTAGGGGGGATTCATGCTGGTGCCTTGGCGCCCACCCCTCCTCCCTCACACATGCAATATCACACAGCAGTAGGGCTATGGGATGATGGGCCTTGAGGGCATGGGAGAAGCACTATGCAGTGCCCCCCCTCTACTATTTTTGGCCCCACCCTGCACCTTGGTTTTAATGCACTAGAGACACTTAGGGCTTTGGGGATGGGTTGGGGGAGAGTCTGCTGTCAACAAGTGGGGTCTTGCGCACCCCAGCAACAACTCCAATCCTAATGCACTTTAGACATACATGCATTCATCACTTCAACACTTCACATTACCGCACACACACACACAAACACCACGGAAGGGTGGGCTGTGCTCTCCCGCTGCAGAGCCTACGCTCTTTCAGAAGGGCCTGGGGGTGTCAGGGTTGGGGGGTCTGCTGCCCGCCTTGGTGGGGTGTTGTCAGTGTGGGTGCTTGAACCACGTCCCCTAACCATAACCCTGTCTGGTGGCCTATGGCTCCCAAAGATGTTCTGGGCGGGTTGAAGGCTGTTAAGGGCTGTGGGGGATGCGCTGGGCTCTGGTAGGCATTCCTGCCTCTAGACCTCTCAGGGATTGGCCCCCCAGGGTGAAATAGTGTGCCCCACGTACCTTGGTCCCTCCAGGTTCCCACTGCTGTGATGAGCTGGGCTCTGCTCACCGTGTTGGGGGCTGTGGTGGGTCTTCCCTGCTTGGTACCAGGTGGTCTTGGTCTTGGTGCAGCAACAGGGCTGCTGGGGGACCAGATCCCGGCTTGGCTTACACAGCTGGGGGTGGCGGTGTGGCTAAGTTGGGACGGCCCTACATCTTGCTCTGTGCTTCTTTGGCATGAGGGCTGCTGCTCCTGTGCCTTGCTGGCGACCTTCTTCTTTGCGGGGCGTATGGCTACTCCAGGGGTGCTGCTTTATGTCTGGCTGACTGGGACTGATGCAGCCTTCCTGTCCTTTGCTGCTTTTTGGTGCTGCGGATTGCAGGCCTTCTACTGTTCTTGCCACACTTACAAATGTATACTTCCAGGTGACAGACAAGCACTCACATACACCCACTCAACAAAAATGTACTTATTTCTACACATATGCTCACTCACCCACACACTAACACACAGTTATTCTAAATGGCTGAAGGTCATACAAGCAAAGATTACTACACATCAATTTGTCCTGCCTACTTTTACATTGGATTGAACCTGGAAATAATAAAATTAATAGTTGAGATATCCTTTTTGTATAGCAAAACTGGCATGGCACATGTAGGCAACCATCTGCTTTATAAGGTATGCTTTGCAGGACAGGTAAAAGAAAAATAAAACAGGACTGAAGGTTTGTCTCCTCTTCAACTGAGTCCAAGTGTTTCCCAAAGCAGGCTATAAATAGTATTATAGGATTTCCCTGTTATGACTCAGCTGCTGAGTCATACAGTACCAGACAGACCACTTTCTCTTTGGGCTGTTTATTTTAAATTGATATGTGAAATCTAAACAACCCTTCACAGAGTTAAGAAATGGGAAACTTTCAGAGGATTTATCGATGTCTAAAGCTGTTGTTGCATCTAAACCTGAACTACTCATCTATCTGTTGTTTTAATCACAGACCTTTATGATTTGCAATGAGTTAAACTGTGGACACACTACAGGATTTTCAAAGTCGTGTAGTGTGTCCCCAGCTTTAGGGTACCAATCCCACAAAGGCAATGTGGACCATGTAACCTTACAATTCAATTTATTTTAAATTCAAAAATAATCCCACAGGGAAATTAAATACTGTAATAGTTCTTATTTCTTTCTTTCTTTCATAAAACTCATTCTTTGACACCATTGTACCACCAATAGGTGGTGCTATTCATGAGGTCAACGTGTTTTAGCTCATAAATCTTAAACTGTAAATACATTATTATGATTCTTTCATCAGATAAGCTTAGTCTCAAACATTTTCTCGTCAACACTTTGGAAACAGTGCAAAAAAAATGGTAAACATTTTAACGAAACGTTAGCCTGGGGTTTAAGCCTGAATGGCTTAGACATTTGGACATCTCATATAGAAATGAAGGTAAAGAGCTGAACACAGAAAGTTAAAAACAAAAAAAGAGAAACCCATGTGTGAACAAAGTTTTATTGCTAGCTACCTAAATGGTTACTTGGAAATATCTTGGTAACAGAAATTCAGATGTAATTCAAAGCCCAAATTAGAAACATGATCTAGAGAAAAACTTTGTTTATACTTTCATATATGCCCTAAAAGAATGTTGTTAATGTGTTAATGAATGGCCAAAGTGGGTGTAGCTTATGAAATAATGAATGAAAAAAAAACATCAGATTATTTTTACATCTAAAAAAAATTATGAAAAATTACCTGCTTGTCCAAATTATTTCAGATTTTCAGGATTGTTTCATTAAAAGAACCTCCTGTAGGGCGCAGCACAGGGCAGGCTAGGGAATGATCACCCTAGGTCATGTCATCGGGGTAAGGGTGTATGATGTTCGAATAGACCCAAAATACCTGATGAACCCAGAAAGCATCACTGAAGATGCACCCCAGCACATCCATAGGATGTATTCTTAGAAGAAAAGATTTGATGTTCTGCAGCTCATGGTCCATCTGTACCTTAGGCAACATATTTTAAGCCAAATCTGTATTTCTGAATCTCTTTGGACTATCACATTATAAATGATAACACTACATCACAGTTTGCTAATGTTAATTCATAATCTGTGCTTTTTTTTGGTTACAGTACTAAATTACACATCATTGCTAGATGCTAATGATGATCAATAATTTTTTTTAGAGGAAATAAAATAAAATAATTAAAAAATAAAAAGGCATGAAAAAATTTAAGCATGTACCAGATTTGGTCACCTAAACAGCTTCCATAAATGGTGCTTCAAAGCAATGAGAAGCTTACTGTTAGAAAATATAAAAACACCCAACTCCCAATCCCCCTCTACATCACAATTTGCAAAAACATAATTTCTTTAAATTTCCCCTCGGGGAGTAACTGAAAGAAGTGCGCCTATACGCCAGCAAAAAGGATTTGATCTTCCAATTCTCAGCAGCAAGCAGAGGGGGTACCGACTCAACACGCAGGTTTGCCAACTCTTTGATTACTATATATGCATAAACCATATATAAAACTTGCTCCCGATGCAACTGTCTTATAAATGAGTAGTATTATATAGGGCTTGTACCCTCCCTCCCAATGCTGAGCC
The DNA here is from genome assembly GCA_036173005.1 of Crenichthys baileyi. Lineage (NCBI taxonomy): Eukaryota > Metazoa > Chordata > Actinopteri > Cyprinodontiformes > Goodeidae > Crenichthys > Crenichthys baileyi. The sequence goes on from JAHHUM010000364.1 coordinate 327,924, forward strand.
CTGAGCAACTGCCCGTATGGCCCATGTCAAAAACTGTCACTGATATCAGCACTGAAATCTTAAGGCATCTTTTCAATTAACTCCACTGGTGCTATAAGAAAAAAAAATGTCTTTAAAGCAACTAAACAACTTGTAAGGAGCTAAATGAGGGGTGTCTAACCAGCTAATCCCTGCAGTGGGTGTTGTTGTGGAATGTATTGTCATCCTGATACATGGCACCGCCTTCAGGATACAATGTTTGAACCATTGGATGCACATGGTCCTCAAGAATGGTTCGGTAGTCCTTGGCAGTGACGTGCCCATCTAGCACAAGTATTGGGCCAAGGGAATGCCATGATATGGCAGCCCAAACCATCACTGATCCACCCCCATGCTTCACTCTGGGCATGCAACAGTCTGGGGGGTACGCTTCTTTGGGCTTCTCCACCGTAACTCTCCGGATGTGGGGAAAAACAGTAAGGTGGACTCATCAGAGAACAATACATGTTTCCCCATTGTCCACAGCCCAGATTTGCGCTCTTTGCACCTTTGAAACCGACGTTGGCCTTGGCATGAGTGACCAAAGGTTTGGCTATAGGCCAGCCTGGCCGTGTATATTGACCCTGTGGAGCTCCTGACGGACATTTTCTGGTGGAAACAGGAGAGTTGAGGTGCACATTTAATTCTGCCGTGATATGGGCAGCCGTGCTTTTTTTTTTGGATACAATCCGGGTTAGCACCCGAACATCCCTTTCAGACAGCTTCCTCTTGCGTCCACAGTTAATCCTGTGGATGTGGTTCGTCCTTCTTGTGTATGCTGACATTACCCTGGATACCGTGGCTCTTGATACATCACAAAGACTTGCTGTCTTGGTCACAGATGCGCCAGCAAGACGTGCACCAACAATTTGTCCTCTTTTGAACTCTGGTATGTCACCCATAATGTTGTGTGCATTTCAATATTTTGAGCAAAACTGTGCTCTTATCCTGCTAATTGAACTTTCACACTCTGCTCTTACTGGTGCAATGTGCAATCAATGAAGACTGGCTACCAGGCTGGTCCAATTTAGCCATGAAACCTCCCACACTAAAATGACGGGTGTTTCAGTTTCATTGTCCAACCCCTGTAAAACTGCCTGTAAAAACAGGGAGGAATGTGTATAGATAAAACAACTGAATAACACTTGAACTTCTGTGCTAATTTGCAACCCAGGTTTGCATATGAGAAATCTCAACAAACTTTATGTTTCTGTGAACAAGTTTGGATTGATGAAGTAAAATAAGATGTTTTTAGTTGCTGGGGAATCATCGATGAATCATCAATAAACTGTTAGAGAAACTTTGGTAGGTCGGCCACTCATGGGAATGTCCACCATATGCTCCTTTTTACCTCTTATTAATAAAATCATAATTTAAAAACTGCCTTTTTTCCTCAGGTCATCTTGGTCTGATATTACAATTAGTTCTATCATCCAAAACATTAAAGGGGAGACAAAAAGATCAAAAACAGAGAAAATCTGTAAGGGGGGGAAGTACTTTTTCCCTGCACTGTAACTGTCTTATTTATTTTAAATTCAAAGAAGGTTTTGCAGGTAAAAATTACTTTATTTTAACAGAAAAAAAGAATAAAAGCAGCAGGTTGCAGATTACTGATTCATTTAACTATAAATTGGCCACCTCTACAGCAAAAAGTTTCCTAAAGAGCAGCATAAGCTATTTTATCTCAGTTTGCCTACTTTTGGCCAATAATAGGTATAGAAAAAAATATATATATATATATTAACTATGGCTGAAAATACTACAAAATAAAAGCTTCAGCACCTTTTATTTTTTACACAATAGAGCATTTAAATCTCTCAATAAGCCAGACATGTTGATCACCTCAACACTCCCTCCATCATTGTTACATGTTTAAGTCACCAATGCTGTCAGGGCATTTGCATCAGGTTAGCAGCTTCCTGAAGAAATCGCTCAACTGTTGCTATGGAGTTCCTACATGGAAACCAGCACAGCGATTAAAGTGATCAGGCCACTCTTCCATAAAGCCTGGCTCAATGGGAGTACAGCTTGTTGTTGTCCTATGAACAGACACTCTAGTCTCTGCTGTGGAACTCTGCAGCTCCTTCAGAGTTACCCGTTTCTGTGCTGCCTCTCTGATCAATGCCCTCCTTGCCCGGTCTGTGAGTTTTGGTGGGCGGCAGGTTTGTTGTGGTACCATGTGCTTTCCAATTGAATTTGATGGATTTGATGGTGCTCTGAGGGAATACCAATGATTTTGATTTTTTTTTTTACCCCATCCCAACTTTGTCTCTGACTTGTTTGGAGAACTCCTTGGTTTTCATGGCGTGATGCCTCTTGCTTATTGGCGTTGCAACATCTGGGGCCTTTCAGAAAAGGTGGGTTTATACTGACAAATCATGTGACACTTAGATTGCACACAGGTGGACTTCATTTCACTAATGATACAACTAAAATAAGATAAAAAAAAACATTTAAATTACAGGTTGGAGTGTCACAAAATAACTCAAAAGCCAAGGGGGGTGAATACTTTTACATGACACTGTAAAACGAGTTTTTAACAGTAACCAGGAAAACAGAAAAATCTTCGTTTGTCTCCTTGATCAGAAACAAGCATCATCTGAATTAAATTAATTAAAAACACAAACAAATGTAAAGAGGAACATTTGTCCTTTTCACCCCTGCCTTGGGCCTCATCTGACACCATAGCTGGTGAGGTGAAGACATCTGAGCTGCAAGGATTTGACTCCCCATTAAAGTTTAACAAGACAGCAGGTATGACAGTAGGTGAGACGCTCTATGGTCCTTTGTCAGACAGTTGTTATCCTCTCTGCTCCACAATGTTCAACCTTCCAGGCTAAAAATTCACCCTTAGGGTCACTGCAGACAGTCAGGAGCTTGTTAATGCAGCTTGTTGTAATGACACAGCCAGTTCTAATGCTAAAAGGTGCTACCCGTGAATTATATTATCATTAAAAATGGCATTTCAGTATTTCATACAAAAAAGTGATATATTTGAATCGGTTTATATCTGTTAATTTAGATGATTATGGCTTACAACTAACGAAAACCTAAAAAATAACTTTCTGAGAAAATGTGAACATTACATATAACCAATAAAACAAAGCTTCTTACTGAAAAGCATATCCATGTCTGTACTCATACCACATTAATGTAGCAAAGCATTGAAACAATCAGCCTATAGGTCTGCAGGGCTGTTTAAGGAAGCCCAGGTTGATTTATTAGCAGGCTTCAGCTAGTCTGCTTTCATATCTCTGGTGTCTCTCATATACAGTCTGACAACAGTCTAGTCTCAATCCCTGTTACTTTTGAACATTTTTATTCCCTTTCCACCTTGTCCTTCCACCTAACTTTCCATATGCTACTAACAATTACTTTTTGTAGCGTACCCTCTTTGTGGAGGGTGTCAATGACAACATTTCTGTATTAAAAATCTGTTTCTTTATTGGTGTAATATAATATTGTATTTTTCTGAGAAGCTGGAATAATCTAGATGTAATGAATCTAGATATTATATTTAAACTGCGCTTTTTTTACTGGAATAAATGAACATTTTGATAATATTTAATTTCATTAGGATACATAGGCATTCACTCATGGACAGATAGATAGAATTTCTTTAGAAATCAGTTCCTCCTCTAAATGAATGTCCTACAAACATTGTCCTTTTAGTTACAATTTCATATTAACGAAATAAAAATGATCATTTCAGTGTCAGAAATGGCTCTGCTTTCAGTCACCGTCTGCTCAGAGGATGAACACAGAAGGTTAAACCCTTCACCGCAGGGCGTGAAAAATCTCTTTGAAAGCCGAGTGAAGTGACAAAAAGTTCCCATTTGAGTAGGAGCTGAATGAGTCTGGAAGGAGAGCTGGCTACACCAGATAATGTGTAAATAATGAGGCTGGCAAGTCCCCTCAATCCGCTTGGCTCATGGTCTCAGAGGGTTTATTGTTCAATGTAAGCTCGTAGGGAACGTGTTTGATCAGAGGGTTTGATCAGAAGGTTGTGACAGATGACAGATGAGTTTCAATTTTAATTCAACTAAAAACAAACTATACTTCATGGCAAAAAATATCAAACATGAAAAAGGTGAAATTACCACGTAGATGTGCATATTCTTAAAACAATACTTAGCTAAAGCCCAGTTTGATTTAATTACAGATGCGAGTAGTGTCCACAGTACACAAGATGTTTTATAGTAAACTTAAATAATGTACATTTATTTGAATTTGTAAAAGAAACTAAAACAATTAGAAATTACTCCTAAAGGTCAGTCAAATCCAGGACACAGGGTGCTAAGCATGGACTGTTACTGAAGTTGTGATGTTCCCTGGGAGCAGCCAGTTTAGTTCCTGAGATTTTTTTCTCACTAATCTCAACTAACACCCTGTAAACTTTAACTTTTAGACTGCTGACTTTAGACATTGTTACGCTGAATTCTCAGTCACAAATGTTCAGTTGGAAGGGTCTACATGAAAACAGACAAACAAACAGACCGATTGAAGCACAGACACATACAATCTCTAGATAATTGGAGAGTGGATAAAACCAGGTCACAATTTTTCTATGCCATTACTTTTTCTGTACATATTCAAACTCTGAAAACATCTAAATTAATCTCCACACTTTTTCATACGTTCCCAGACTTTTTCAAACGAAATTAAGACCCTAATTACTGCACTTTTGAGCATTCACGGAAGAGCAGTACGTAGTAGTAGTAGGACGTCAGAGCCAAAACGTAACCATGATTTCCTGCTTTACAGCAGGCAGACATGCTGTTGGGATGTTTTCTTCTGCACGAACAGGGAAGCTGGTCAGTTGATCAACCAGAGCTACAAAAGGAATGATTTAGACCAAAGCATTTGGTGGACACATATCAAAAAAGACTTCACAGAGGGATTTAAAAAGGTGTCCCTGAGCTGAACTCCTGCTGAAACATCAACCTGTGGCACCCTATCATCCAAACCAGCAATCCTGTTGGCATCATGTACTGACCGGATGTTGATGTGCTGCTTTCTCCGCTGCAGCTCAGCTGCACTCATCCTGACATCAGCGTGTCTAAATCTCGTTCCTGAGTGAGGTTCCTGCACCAGACCACGCTCACAGTCATTTTACAACAGAGAAAAGTCTCCATGAGCTTTCGGGAGGGCCAGTTTTCCCTCTGATTCTTCCCAGTGATGTCATTTACTGAGCTACGTTTCAGCTGCAGGAGTTTAAGAGCCCTCTGAGGACCCATGCTGTTTTTAGGTGGAGCCCACACTGAGCTGACCTCATGTTTTCAGGGCTGCGTCAGTGGGTTTTACTCTTAGGCTTGTTTGATTCTTAATGAATCTTTGTCTGTTTAAGTTTTTATGCTCATTACTCTTTTCTTGTTTTTTAGGTTTAATATTTCCTGACATCTGATCAGAGGGATTCCCCAGCAGTGGAGCAAGCATTCTTTGCTTTTATTTTTGTGTATTTTTAAAAAGTTTTTAATATAATGTTCTTTTATTAGATTTTTCCTGGAAATGCCCTTTATTATTAACAACCTTTACTTAACTATATTTTTTCTGATTTCACTTTATGTGCATCCTTTTTTAAAAAGATTTTGGTCAGATTTTAGGAGAGATGCACGGAGAAATTGGCTGGTGACTGAAATCGATAGATTGTTTTATCTTGATCTGCCTGACCAGTAACAGCGCGGTCAGAAACGTAGAAATCCAGTCCTTTTCCTTGAATCAATGAACCCAACATTTGTAAGCACTAAAGGATCGCAATGACAAAAACTCTCTTCGGTGTGGATGCCGAGTCTAAGGGAAGACAACTAAAAAGGTAGCTATTTCAGGGTTAATAAGGTGAGCAAATGTCAGATGAAGCACAGAAATGTAAGAAACTATTTAAGGTATTTTTTATTTTTTACAACATATGGAGATAGGTCTGTGGATCATTAGGGCTGCAAGAGGGCAAGAGAGAGTAAGACAGATAACATGAAGGCTAAACAGAGTACAGCAAAGTTGCTCTGTTTTATCCATTTGAGCTTCCAACCAGTGTTCTGGTTTCTGGTTTTGGAAACGTCAGGAGCTTTTATTAAATCTCTCAGAGTTAAGGTAAGTCCTAAATGTGAAGACTGCAAGGTCACTGATCTATACTTTAACACTATTATATCACTAATACAGTATGCTAAAGACAGTTCAATATATCAAAAGTAAAATTATTCATTCATCTATCTTCTATACCACTTATTCCATAGTGGGTCACGGGGTAGCTGGTGTCTATCTCCAGCAGTCTATGGGCGTGGTACTCCCTGGACAGGTCGCCAATCCATCGCAGGGCAACACAGAGACTCACAGGACAAACAACCATGCACACACTCATTCACACCTAAGGGCAATTTAGAGAGACCAATTTACCCAACAGTCATGTGCTAACAGCCACCATGCAGCCCATGTGTCAATTTTAAAACAGTTAAACCCCGATTTGCAGCAACTGCTTCCTCACACGTTGCTTGACATCGCTTATGCTCCTAAAATAAATGATAAATGATCGCTCACAGCAAGCAAGTAAAAATATATAGGGTACATATTTTCAATGTTGTTCTTATACCTTGTATTTCCTAAATGGAAATCAAGGTACACATTATGCGCATGTTTATTGTTGTTGTTTATGGGATTGGGATAAACTGTGTAGTACTGTGTAATTTGACAGACTACATTGGTTTCCTCCAAGTTGGGATTCTTTTGAACATGTTAGGTTGGAAAAAAATAGCTTTGGAAAGGTTTTTAAAATTTGGGCTGCTTTTCACAACATTTGAAATGTTTTTAGTAATTATTCATATCAAAATAGTTGTCATAGGTGGCAGAAATGTAAAAACCTACACATCTCAAAATGTTTCACTCATATCAATGGTTCATTTATTTTGAAAAAGAGAATTTGTCGAACTTGACATCATCAGTCAGTGAGGGTCATTGGTTAATAAACTGTCACTGTGAAATTATATTGATCAATTGTAAACGCCCAAAATGCTGTTAACGGTTCATCTAATATACACTGAGGTGCAGCCTTTACTTTGTTAAGCTTTGACTTGATGTTGAGAGACAGTATCAGGCTTAAGAGGGAAAATACAAAAAAATATCCAGAAAGCTAAAACCAGAACTTGCACATGCATTTTTGGAGACAGGTGCTTAAGCCAAAAAAGGGCATCCATTGCCAAAGACAGATAAAATTAAAATAAAAACAAAACAGGATATATTTATGCTTTTATAGCCTTCCTTTTCTTGGAATTAACATTAAACATGAAAGAAACACTGGAGAACTCCCTGTTTAAATAGAAAACATTAAACATTATTTGATTGTTTTCTGACAGAGTTGAATCCTTACACTATTAATAAACTAATAAAGCATTCCCAATATCAATATAGCTCACCACACTTGCATTTCAAATCACAAACCTACTTTAGGTCGTTAATGTTAAAATTGGCTCCATTATTATGCTAAAAAAAATCAAACAGACAGCTAAGTAACATTTTCCTATTTATTTATAATTTTTTATTTGCAGCTTTCTATCATAGAGCATTATATTCAGCCTTCAGCATATATTAGCCTGTAATGTTAACCAGCTTGAAAAATGATTCTTCAACCGTAAGAGTAGAAATGCTTGCATGAAAAAGCTCCTTGAATAAAAGTGACTTTTTCTTACACAGAACAGAGTTTGGCCAGCATGCTGTAATTATAAAATACTGTGCGTTTGTTTCTATTCTTAGTAGTTAGGCTACTAGACATTCAGAAAAAGGGTTGTGGTCATGCTTTCTCTTTTCTTCTTCAGGCTGTACCATCAAAATAATTAAGTGAAATTAGTGAAATCATCTAATTTGTCTGTTTGGTTGTATATCTCCATCTCTGTCTCTTCATTAAACCTGACAAACATCAGTCAACTGCGGGATTTTGAGTACAAAACATGCAGCCGTGAAAACTGTTTTTTTTTGGTCTTTGAAGGTTTTATGATTTGCCATGGTATGTGCATTTAATATTGGGTCTCTAAGTGTTAGGGCCTAGGGGTCCATGAGCTCGATGTTTGCTGTACAGTGATAAGCCCAAATTGCTGATGAAATAGATAAACAGATATGGCCATAACTGAATTCATTGACGATATCCAAATGAAGAAGCGTCTCATAAGTGTCTTCATCTTTCTAAAAAAAAAAAAAGTCTAATAGTAAAATGAGTTGCACATTTTTTTTAATTATTTGGAAAGATTTGGTATTAGGGGCTGCACAGTGGAGCAGTTGGTAGCACTGTTGTCTTGCGGCAAGAAGGCCCTGGGTTCGATTCTCGGCCGGGGTCTTTCTGCATGGAGTTTGCATGTTCTCCCCGTGTTAGGTTAATTGGTCACTCTAAATTGCTCTTAGTATATGAATGAGTGTGTGCATGGTTGTTTGTGTGTCGCCCTGTGATGGACTGGCGACCTGTCCAGGGTGTACCCCGCCTCTCGCCCATAGACTGCTGGAGATCGGCACTAGCTTGCCCGCGACCCACTATGGAATAAGCGGTAGAAAATGACTGACGGACTGACTGGTATTAGAGGAAAGGTGCTTGGAAGGTTAAGAAACCTGTTAAGGAAACTGCTGGCTGTGACCATACGTAATTATTAAAAGTAATGTTTAATCATTACCTGTGATGTCCCCCAGGGGTCACTGTTGGGACCTAAATTGTTCATATCTTATATAAATATGTGCAAAGTATCAAATATTCTGTATTGTGTTGTAGTTGGAAATGAATCAACTCATCCAAGAACAATTATGTTATTTTAATTTGAGAATCTTAACTGCCCTTAGGCGCAAGTGTCTTTTTGATGATGAGATGGAGCTGTAGACTGCTGTGTGTTTGTATATATATATATTTCCTTTAAACAAAAGGGGAAAAAAGATCAAGTGCTCACTTTTGTCTGAGCATCCTGATGTTTAATTCCCACACTTTGTTTGAAAAGGCCAACCTGTCATCTGTTTGTCAGCTCCTCTGTGGCTTAGAAACAAACCAAAGAAGCGAGTCCATCAACACACTCCAGTGATTTCCTTAATGCTCCACTGGCAGAAATATCTCCTTCAGAAACTCATGAAAAATCCCATAACAAAACAAACTCATGTCTCAGAGGGTGTTTGACTGACATAATCACAAAAATATTTTATTGCTGATTTAACCACAAATCTTGAGATTTAAGAAACACAGCAATGAAAACTGCTCTAACTCTCAGGATGAGAGTGACAAGATGACTGTTTATGATTAATTATCTCCTCTCTCAAAACAGATGGTTCCCATCTGAGATCTACCCAAAGTAATATGAAGCAATGATACTGAGAAACAGAGGGAATACAACTGACCAAACTTTTTTAAAGTGAATGTCAATGTCAACTTTATTTATATAGCACATTTAATACAGATACCCCTGTCCAAAGTGCTGTACACAAGAAACAATTTAAATACAATAACAAATACACAACATCCAAAACTGATAATAATAAAAAATCATTTGAATGCTAAGAAATACTACAAATAATAAAAAGATAATAAAAGAATCTGCTCCGATTGAGTGTAAACAGTGTAAACAGGCGGGTTTTTAACAACGACTTAAAAATGCAAAGAGACTGGGCTGTTCTAATATTCAAGGGAAGACTGTTCCAGAGTCTCAGCCCAGCCACAGCAAACGCTCGGTCCCCTCTAGTTTTCAGGCATGATCTCAGCACAACCAAAGTTATCTGATTTACTGATCTTGTGGACTGAAAGAAGCTCGGAAAGATAGAAGGGAGCTAACCCATTAAAACATTTAAAAACCATCAACAAAATCTTAAAAGAAATCCTGTAGCTGACTGGAAGCCAGTGCAGAGAAGCCAACACAAGAGTCATGTGCTAACGCTTTTTCGTGACTGTAAGCAAACAAGCTGCAGAGAGATGAATGGAGGCCTGATCAAGCCCACAATATAAAGGAGTTGCAATAAACCAAGCGACACGTAATAAAGGCATAAATGGCACACTCTAGAGCAACATGAGGCAAATAGGGCTCAACTTTACTAAGCATACGCAATTGGAAAAAGCTAGATTTAACAACTGAGCTTATTTGCTTGTCAAATTTTAAAAAGCTGTCCAAAGCAACACCGAGGTTTCTAGCAAACTGATGACAGTAGATACTCCACGTCCCCAAGGCAGTGACATCAAATGGATGTCCAAATACCACAATTTCAGTTCTAGAGTCATTTAGCTTTAGGCAATTTTATGACATCCAGCCCTTCACTTCCCCAAGACATTTAAACAAAGTTTGTATATTGCCTGAATTTAAAAAGGAAGATAAATTTGCAGATCTGCAAAACAATGAAATGAACTTTCTAAAAATTGACCCAAGGTGCAGCATGTACAAAGAAAACAGTAAAGGGCCCAAAATAGAACCCTGCGGTACTCCACAAATGAGTGAGGCAACATCAGAGGTATTGGGACCAAGATGCACAGAAAAAGACCAACCTTCCAGACATGATTTAAACTAATGTAAAGCAGGACCTTTAATGCCAACATGGTTCTCAACATGTGAAAGCAAGATTTTATGATTGACAGTGTCAAATGCCGCTGTTAAATCTAAGAGCATAAAAAACAACAGAGAAGCCAGAATCAACAGTTAACAGAACATCATAAAAACTCTTAAAAGTGCCGTTTCAGTGCTGTGACACAGCTTAAAACCAGATTGAAATTTCTCTAAAATACATATCAATTTGCTCAAAAACTACCTTTTCCAATATTTTTGACAGAAAAGCCAATTTTGAAATTGGCCTATAATTTTCCAGGACTTCAGAATTCAGGTTTGACTTTTTAAGCAACGGCTGAACAGCAGGCTCAGGCAGCATTATCCTCAGCAGCAACACTGCCTGGGGACAACGAGGAATTGATAATCCCTAGTATATGACGCCTAATCACACCAAAAGCATCTCTGAGCAATTTCGGTGGAAGACAGTCAAGTGGACAGTTAGAGGAACTTAACTTATACACAACATCAGGCAGATCATTAAGAGATACAGGTTCAAACATCTCAAAAGAAACAGAATAAGCTGGGTTCATTGAGGAATTGACCATTAAACAAGAATTGGTTGAGTTCCTAATAGCAGCGTAAGCATAAGGGAAATAAAAGCGTCAGAGAATTCCTCTGCCGTTAAAGAGTTGATTACACGCTGCGTACGCGTCAAGGCCCACGATTTAAATGGAAAAGAAGGCACCTTTAATGTAAACGAAACAGTTTGTGTGTTTATAACATAAGGTCACATTACGTTGCAGTGGGTAAATTACTCAATAACATATAAAAGTATTTTTCTTGCTATAAACTAATGCTCATCCCACTGATCTGTTCGTCTGTTCACTTCACACTTGCAATAATATGCCACGAAATCAGCTGATTATAGTGGATCAAGTGAGAATGTTATGTGATTTTGAAAGATTTTATATTTAAAGAGCAGCCAGTGTCTGTTCCCAAGACAAATTCCCTTTGGACAATAAAGATAATCTAATCTAATACAAATTAACTTCAGAATATTAAATAGACTGAAATGATATTAACACTTGTCTCTTAGTCAAACTGAGTCTGCAGCAGCTTTGCACATAGTGATTAATTTTTTTCCCCATTCTTCTTTCTAATGTACCTCAATAGTCAAATTCGTTATTGGTTCCACCCTTGATGGGTCAAGTTATTTTCGGGGTTTGTGCAAAGCTACGACGCTCTCTTTTCCTATGAGCGTGCTGACCATGGCTGACTTTCAACAAATCTAAAGTATTTCTAATAATATCTCTCCCACATAATGTGAGTTAACCGCTCAGTTGAGCCCAGAGGGATGCAACACCTCCTATCTCACTTTAAGCGCATTTTCACATATTTTAATGTTAGAGTAGCCTGAACGCCTTATTATGTTGAAAATGAAGGGCAGTAAAATTATGAAATCCAAGGGATATTTCAGGAATTAGCAGGTGCATAACAGCTCCATCTTTGACAAATGGGTTCATTATGTTGCTGCTGAGTTGTCTGGCAGCCCTTCAGGAAAAACATGTCATGGTAATTATGGTTCACTATGGAGTTCACTATGGAGCCATTTATATTAATCCAACATGTAGATTAAATCCATATTTGTCCCAAAACAACTAAACACTGAATCTGAGCACTATAAAGAGTGTCTTAAAAGCTCTGACTGTGACAAGTTCACAGATGCAGGGTGACTTTGTCGATGTAAAATATCTGCATAATGTGCAGAGGCTTTAGATTATTATTATTATTATTAGTTTATGTGTGATTTATGAGCAAGAGGCAACAATGAAGAAATCAAGCAACACTGGTGGTTAATGGTTTTATCCCATAAATCTGTAATGATAACGGAGGAGAAGCTTTTCGCGTCTTGTGAGTTGTTTTAAAGAAAGGAAGACAAGTAAATACATTTTTTATGAAACAAAAGGTTGAGAATACACCTATAACACATCAGGTCTGATTTCCAGTTGGATCCAGTCAGCATCTCGAAAAACCTGTTTTACAGTTTATATTTGATCACATTTAAAACCAGTTTGTAAAGTAAAAAAAAAAAAAAGACACTACCTCCGAACAAGTCAGGCATGTTTGGATCCTATGAGAAGTGAAAATATGTCCATCTGGATGAAAATATCTCCATCTCTATTTGTGGTCAACTATAAGAATAATTTTCCTCTCAACCTGCATCCAGGGACCCAGGGCCTCCTGCTCATTCAGAGGGATTTTAGGATTTTCCCAGGCCAGAAGGGATATGTTGCTCCTTCAGCAACTTCTGCATCGTTCTCACAGGGTTTTCTCTCGGTGGGATGCGCCTGGAAAACCTTCGGAATAAAGTACTTAAAAACTAGAATAAAATTACAAATAAAAGTAAATCAAAGTACATTTCAGCTCCATGGATCCCATATATAGACCTACATAATGATTTAATTTAAGCCTACATAATGAGCTACAACAACATTTAATTTCCCTTCGGGATTATTAAAGTATTTTTGAATTTGAATTAAATATAGCCATATATCTCATTGCATAAGGAACATATACTGTATGTCTGGGGAAAAGAGGAAAACAATAGGATGTCAACTGCAGCAGCAGAGACACTGCACAATTTTTCCAAAACGTTTCAAACGCTGCTTGATATTGCTTGTTGTGAAAGGCTAAATAGTAAGCCTGGAACAATGAATGACTATGGACCCCCCCATTCAAGCTATTCAAATTTTTCTTTTGATTTTTTTTACAATTAAACAACTTGTGTACAAATGGCCCAAAATTGCACAGTGTAAACCTAGATTTAGTTTCACAGAGCTGTTTTCATATAAGCGAATGTAAGCAAGACATGGTTTTATCAAATAACTGGCAGTGTAAAACACATTTAATTGAAAATATGTTTTTATATTGAAGCAAGACCAAAATTAATGTCAAACTCTGAGAGGACGAAAAAGCTGCCCCTCCTCTATGAACCCAAACTGTTCAGCTTTTTCGCCCTAACTTTGTCACAGACAAGAGGAGACAACTGTGATCCTATGGAGAAATGCAGGGGAACCACATCCCTCCTCCTGTAATCGAATAAAACCTGCCATGCAAGGCTGGTCATACGAGGTTGTTCCTCAGGTTTTTCAAATGGAGGAAGAGAGAAATAACCCAGAAATAAACAGCATGTAGAAAAAAAAAATCATTGCCCACTAGTTCATCAATTAATTATTCAACCCCTGTTTTTTCCTGCTGCCTGGAATGTGATAAGGAAAACAGCCGTGCAGCAATTGAAGCCACGAATGACTTGATGGTTAAGAGAAAAAAAAAAAAAAAACACACACACATACATATATATATATATATATATATATATATATATATATTTTTTTTTTTTTTTTTTTTTTTTTTTCTTGTGTTTTCTTCAATCACCAAAGCTGACAGACAGTGTTGAAGCAGTCCGTAAGGTCCTGTCACCTGCAGCTTGAGTATTGTACTAAAACAAAAAGAAAAATTTTTCCTTTTATTTAATAAATTAGATAAAGATTAAAAATCTATCTCCTGATAACTTTTTTTTTTCTTTTCCATCTTTTGCCATCTCTAAATAAAATTCCGCCTCCTTTGAAATGCTGGGATGGGCAAAACTATATCAGACGCAAATTTTCTGTCAATAAACCCACTAGTCAGGAACCCAGACATATTCTTTTATCAGCAGCACAAACATGGGGGATGAGAAAATGAGTTGAAACACCCAGCAGGAAAAGTGACAGAGCCCAAGCAGGATTAAAGCCTGTTCCCTTCCTGCCATAACGCCGCTGTGCTCACACACAGAGTTACACGTTTTCATTCAGTTGCACAGTTTATGCAGCATTACACAGGATTAATGATTCAGACAGACTGTTTCAGAGATGAATTTAACTTTGTCTGAACCTCTCTTGACCTATATCCTAAACTGGAGCGGTGCAGCAAAGCTGTCCTAAAGGGGCACACTTCATTAAAGTGAGGATGCCAGTGTTGTCTGTACAACAACACACATGTAAGGATTTGGTCATGAGTGCAAAGAAGCACAGAAACTTGAGAAATAAGAACCTGTCAGACTTCCACTTCTTATTAAATCCAAGACTAATTACTAAATATGAATGGAAGTTTAAGGTTCCTCTCAGACAATTGCTGATCAATCACAGTAAGCTTTGATAAATACGGAGTAACAAAACAACTGGATGGACAAGGATAGGCTGATTGAGTTTTATTTTAGGCAGGAGAGGAACTACAAGGAGATTCTGAAAAGCCTGGCATTGCAAGGAATTCTCATTAGTGAGAGGCATTTAAATAGAATATTGAGAGTCAGGTGTGGTCCGTGGTCCGAGCCTGACAGCCCACAGCGCCACTGCACGTATGCACACATACACATTTACACACCCACCATACACTGAGTTCCATCACTTATGATTTATACATCTCCTGCAACACAGGTCAGTTGATGCCTACTTCGTGGGAACAAATCCGTACTGCGTGGGAACGAATTAATATTTCATGAGCACGCATTATATATTTTTCTCCCCAATATCAGTTCCCGGGCGCCGTAGAAAACAACTTCATCAGATAACAAAAGTGGATAGTTGGATTCAGATGGACCTCTTTCATTCCAAAAACAATAATAATGTAAAATATTACACAACGTTTTAAACGAATAATGCATAAAATCTCAACTTCAGAAGCAATGCCTCATTTAAGATTTTAAGCTGCTACTGTTCCAACTCTCTGTAGAAGCTAGCTGTGCTGCAGTGCTAATGTTAAATTGCTAGTAAGCAGAATTTTAAAAATGGAAAGCGACTTCAGCCCGACTTCAGCAGTCCAAACCGATTGTAACATATCTTAAAATTGCTGAAGCACTATTTAATTGAAATATGAAAAAAAAAAAAATCGAACTTCCAAGAGCAACATTGGTTGTGTTGTAACACTAGAGCATAGGCGCAGCCCTTTAAGGCTATCGCTAGAGGGTTTACCCCTTCATGCAGCACAGCATTGAAAACCTTAGTCCACCTTAGTCCTGTATAAATTGCCCTCAGACCGGGTAACCGACTCCCTAATAGCGTTTTTTTCTTCAGCAATTAGGAACCAGTGAATAACAGAACTTGAAGGGCTGCGCCTATACTCAGAATATGGGGTTAAAATACATAACCAATGTTCTATTTCGTTTAGGCTTCAAACTTTAAGGCTATCGCTAGTGGGTTAAAAGCGAAGCAGGATGTGGTCTATGCCTCACTGGGTCTGCCTGAAACAAAAGCACAAAAATCTGCTAGGCCAGAATAGCTTCAAAAGCCCAGCCTCCCGCATGCGTAAGTACGCACTTAGAAGCGCCCTGCACCACTGAGCAACAGAGAGGAGAATAATCTCTGTTTAGGGCGGAGGCTGAGATGGCAAACCTGCTGCTGTGAATAGTGACGACGAGGACACAATCTGTGAGCCGGTCAACAACTCCTCAGGCGGAGGAGGATGCCAATCAGCTGCTGAATCATGCATGACGCAGCGCAACAACCCTTGCGTGCCATGTGCACAACAGCAGAAGGAATAAAAACTGTTTACACCAAGCCTTGAAAAGAGCAAAAAGAGTTTGCCAATACAATTATCAGTGAAATAATAATCATTGTCAGAATAGGATGAGACATGGAGAAAGTGGATACGCCCCGCAGGTAAAACCTAATAAAAGAGCACAGAGATGACCAGGAAGCTGCCGTGCAGATGTTCTCTATTGTCATTCCTCCGTGCTGTTAGGATTATTAATCGGACAATATTATTTAATATTAATATTCTAATATTTGATCAAATAATATTTCGGTCTGTTAAGGGTTGTCCTGTGAATACCACCCCAATAAGGCGATGGTATTAGGACAA
Organism: Crenichthys baileyi; assembly: GCA_036173005.1. NCBI lineage: Eukaryota > Metazoa > Chordata > Actinopteri > Cyprinodontiformes > Goodeidae > Crenichthys > Crenichthys baileyi. The sequence continues at coordinate 344,321 of JAHHUM010000364.1, forward strand.
AATAGAAAGGTGTGAGACGAGCTCTGACATTATTGAACAGCACAACTCTGTACACATGGAATGAATTCACACAATTTCTTAAAATACAAGAATTTATTAAAGAAAATAAGTCAACTTAAAGTCAAACATATTTCAATCAACAAACTCTTTACTATGCTAAAACAATCCAACTAACTACCAAGCAGAATTAAAGAATAGGGAAGACTAATGGGCTATGTACAATATAAACAAGTTGATTAAAGATGATTGAAAATCATGACCAAAAGACTGATGCAACATTACCATGCAATTTTAGTTATTTTTGAGAACCAAGGATTATCTTGAAGAATCTGGAAATGAAGTTAAGTTAGTCTTGGAAGCAACTTAGGCAATAATCAGCAAACGTTTAGACAACCATTCACAATGCAAGATCAGATAAAATATTATTTTAATAAAATAATGTTTTAAAGAATGATCTGCTGAATACAACCAACCTTCTGGATGACCATTTCTTAATGGTGTCTAATTAGCTGCCTTTATTTATTGAAATAATATTTAAAGATATATTAAGGGAATATTTTGGAAAAGAGCCAAATCTTTCTGGAGAATTGGGGCTTAATGGTGTTTACTTAGTTATCAAATTTAGTAAAATGATGTTAGGGACACATTATTTACTGGATTGAAAACTAACCTTTCTAGGTAAATATTATTTGGCAGCAAGCACGTGTCCTTAGCTGTTAGCAGCTGAAGCTAACAAAAGGAGGCTGATAGCTTAGCACCAGAATCAAACACAAACCTTTAAAAATACAGTCAATAAAAGGGTTAAAATGCATAAGCGCGAACGGCGCGTTATGGCCGATCTTCTGTGTTTAAAATCACCCTTTAAATAAAGTTTGTCTTAACTTTAAAACCCACAACACAGAACACAACCTGAACACGTGTGCTGCAGATATTCTGTTAGCACAAAGATAGCTGAGTTCAACACAAACAAAACCAAACTTTTAAAATGAAAAACGTTTAAATCATTTCAATCTAAATCACTTCTATATTATTCTGCCCAACCTAACCTCTGACCATGCTGAGGAAAAGCTGTCCAGGGCGGCAAAGTTTGAAGAAACGTCCACAGTCTTTAAACGGTTAGCTACAGCTAACCTCCTTAGCTGTGGGGAGTGGCGGCCGTTCTGTTGGCCGGCTAAACTGCACGTTACCGTAACCACGGGGATACGGCTCCTGTTGTCCTTCTCTCAGGCAGGGAAAACCGCTCCGCTCAGCTTCGTAGAGACCGCGTCTCTGTAGGGAATTTCCCCGTTCATGAATGAAAATACCGGATACACATACAGTATTTCATCCGTACTTAACTTTGCATATGATCGCTTGATCTTATGACACCCTTGGATCCAGTTTGAAGAGTTTATGTCTGTTTGCCAGCAAAGAGACATTAGTGCGCTGTGTCCCCCTCCTATCCCGATTAACACCGGCGTGGAAGAGAAAGACTTGTGGGAGAAGTGGGGGGTTTTATGCGGGCAGTGGCATCATGGGAAGTCCGCTGTTACCCCCCTTCCCCTTCTGAAGTTGTGCTGAAAGTCGGTTAAATGCAATTTATTTTTAAAGTTTCAGAAAAGTTTGTACCGGAGTTTTAATGTTGTTTCCATGGTGGTGGGTCCCAACAGTGCAAAGCTGTGGAGCATGGAATCCCCCTGGTGGAGTGACCTCTGGCCTTCTCTGGAGAATCAAGTCCAGAGTAAAAAGAGTATAAACAGGTGAAATAGCATCACATAGCCACACATCAGTTGCCCCGTATTCTGAGACATGAAGGACCAACATAGAGAGAGCAAACAGTAGAGCAGTTTTAAATTACATCCAAATGAAACCTGAACTAAGGCCTCAAATAGGGCTTTAACCAGCGTGCGCAGGACCAGCACTAAATCCCACTAAGGAACCAGTTGGGGTGACACCAGTCCGTGTCTAAATACGCCTTTTAAGAACTGTATAATCAGTAGGTGGTTAAAGGCTGTTCAGTCTCCACACCCCTCATGACAGGATGAAACAGCTGCAGCATATGTTTTAACTGTACATCAGCTGCTGAAGAAACGGCAATATACGGGCTAGTGGTTATAACATGGGAACCACTCAGTTCTCTGCACACCAGGACTCCAAAGCTTTCCATTTTGAGGAGTATGGCGCTGTAGTAGAAACAGCTCGTGCGCTCTGAATTCTGCCCACAACTTCCCGCAATAAGTCAGGCTTCACTAAGCACTCCCGTTCAGCTGCATGCCCCAGATATGCTGGCCAATCTCTGGTTAGCTCAGGATCGCCCGTCCCGTTTGGAGGAGCACATCCTCCCTCCACAGCAGCAGCTACAGATTTGAGATCTCTGAACCACATATTCTATAAGAATTCCTGAAAGCTGTTCCTCCTGCAACTGATCCCGCAGCCGCGGGATCAGCGACTGTAAGCTGGAAAACCAGTGAGAAGTAAAGCGTGGAGGAGCATCTTTGGTCACGGTCTGTGAGCAAAGGCGATCCATCACTCCTAATGGTGGAATGTCTCTTGGGCTCAGTGAGAACCCCACTGTGTGTTCTCCCATGTCATGAACAGATCCACTGCTGCTCTGCCGAATCTGCTCCAGATTTGAAGGATCAGGTCGAGATGGAGGCTCCAGTCTCTGTGTCGGGGACCCCTCCTGGACACAATGTCTGCTCCTTTGTTCAGGACCCCTATGATGTAAATGACTCTGATGGAGAGCCGGTTCCTGCGTGCCCAGCATCAGAATCAGAATCAGCTTTATTGCCAAGTTTGTACATACAAACAAGGAATTTGACTCCGGTACACTTTGCTCTTTGGTTTTTGTTTATGCATTACAGAATATACATATTTACAATGTACAATATACATATATATATATATATATATATATACAGGGGTTGGACAATGAAACTGAAACACCTGTCATTTTAGTGTGGGAGGTTTCATGGCTAAATTGGACCAGCCTGGTAGCCAGTCTTCATCAATTGCACATTGCACCAGTAAGAGCAGAGTGTGAAGGTTCAATTAGCAGGGTAAGAGCACATTTTGCTCAAAATATTGAAATGCACACAACATTATGGGTGACATACCAGAGTTCAAAAGAGGACAAATTGTTGGTGCACGTCTTGCTGGCGCATCTGTGACCAAGACAGCAAGTCTTTGTGATGTATCAAGAGCCACGGTATCCAGGGTAATGTCAGCATACCACCAAGAAGGACGAACCACATCCAACAGGATTAACTGTGGAAGCAAGAGGAAGCTGTCTGAAAGGGATGTTTGGGTGCTAACCCGGATTGTATCCAAAAAACATAAAAGCACGGCTGCCCAAATCACGGCAGAATTAAATGTGCACTTCAACTCTCCTGTTTCCACCAGATCTGTCGGTCGGGAGCTCCACAGGGTCAATATACACGGCCAGGCTGCTATAGCCAAACCTTTGGTCACTCATGCCAATGCCAAACGTCAGTTTCAATGGTGCAAGGAGTGCAAATCTTGGGCTGTGGACAATGTGAAACATGTATTGTTCTCTGATGAGTCCACCTTTACTGTTTTCCCCACATCCGGGAGAGTTACGGTGTGGAGAAGCCCCAAAGAAGCGTACCACCCAGACTGTTGCATGCCCAGAGTGAAGCATGGGGGTGGATCAGTGATGGTTTGGGCTACCATATCATGTCATTCCTTTGGCCCAATACTTGTGCTAGATGGGCGCGTCACTGCCAAGGACTTCCGAACCATTCTTGAGGACCATGTGCATCCCATGGTTCAAACATTGTATCCTGAAGGCGGTGCCGTGTATCAGGATGAAAATGCACCAATACACACAGCAAGACTGGTGAAAGATTGGTTTGTTGAACATGAAAGTGAAGTTGAACATCTCCCATGGCCTGCACAGTCACCAGATCTAAATATTATTGAGCCACTTTGGGGTGTTTTGGAGGAGCGAGTCAGGAAACGTTTTCCTCCACCAGTATCACGTAGTGACCTGGCCACTATCCTGCAAGAAGAATGGCTTAAAATCCCTCTGACCACTGTGCAGGACTTGTATATGTCATTCCTAAGACGAATTGACGCTGTATTGACCGCAAAAGGAGGCCCTACACCATACTAATAAATGATTGTGGTCTAAAACCAGGTGTTTCAGTTTCATTGTCTAACCCCTGTATATACACATACATACACACACACACATAGTTTTAGTGAACAGTGCTCTGTAGCGGCGGCCTGAAGGTAAAACTCTGAACAGTTTGTGTGCAGGGTGTGTGGGGTCTGCAGAGATTTTAGCAGCTCTTTTCCTGACCCTAGACCTGTATAAGTCCTGGATGGAGGGAAGGTCAGCCCTGATGATTCTCTCTGCAGTCCTGATTATTCATTGCAGTCTGGACCTGTCCTGTTTTGTGGATGAGCCAAACCACACTGAGATGGATGAAGACAGGACAGACTGAATGATGGCAGTGTATAAGATGACCAGCCGCTCCTGTGGAAGGTTGTACTTCTTGAGTTGCCTCAGGAAGTACAGTCTTTGGTGGGCCTTCTTTTGAACAGTGTCAATGTGTGAAGACCATCTCAGGTCCTTAGAGATGGTGGTTCCAGGGAATTTGAAGTGGTCCACAGCCGACACGGTGTTGTTGAGGATGGTGAGGGGGGTGTATGGAGGTGGTGTTTTCCGAAAGTCCACTACCATCTCCACAGTCTTGAGTGGGTTTAGTTCCAGGCAGTTCTGACTACACCAGTGTATCAGGCGATCCACCTCCTGTCTGTATGCAGACTCATCACCGTCCTGGATCAGACCAATGACAGTGGTGTCATCTGCAAACTTAAGGAGTTTCACGGACGAGTCCGGTGAGGTGCAGTCATTTGTGTACAGGGAGAAGAGGAGTGGGGATAGAACACACCCCTGGGCGGCACCAGTACTTATTGACCTGGTTCGGGAGAAGATGCTCCCCAGTCTCACCTGCTGCTGTCGGTCCGTCAGGAAGCTGTTGATCCACTGACAGGTGGAGGCTGGGACGTTGAGCTGGGTGAGCTTCTGATGGAGGATGTCTGGTATGATGGTGTTGAAGGCCGAGCTGAAGTCTACAAACAGGATCCTGGCGTAGGTCCCTGGGCGGTCGAGGTGTTGCAGGATGAAGTGTAGGCCTAAGTTAACAGCATCATCTGCCGACCTGTTTGCTCGGCAAGCAAACTGCAGGGGGTCCAGTAGAGGGCCTGTGATGTCTTTCAGGTGCTTCAACACCAGCCGCTCAAAGGATTTCATGACCACAGACGTCAGGGCTACAGGCCTGTAGTCATTTAATCCTAGGATGGTGGGTTTCTTGGGCACTGGGATGATGGTGGATCGCTAGAAGCAAAAGGGGACCTCACACTTCTCCAGTGACTTGTTGAAGATCCGAGTGAAGATCGGAGCGAGTTGATGTGCACAGGCTTTCAGGCATGATGGGGAGACGTTATCAGGTCCTCCAGCTTTCTTTGTTTTCATGCGCTGAAAGAGCCTATTTACATCTTCCTCAGAGATCTTTAGTGCAGGCAGAGGATCTGAAGGTAGGGGGTTGGTTGCTTTATGGGTCGAACTTGTTCCTGAATGGGATGTGGAGGAGTTGGTTTGAGGTGTGAACGGCTTCTTGTCATGTCTGCAGTAGAAGCCATTCAGACGGTTAGCCAGGCGAGGACTTTGTTCGGGAAGGGTGGTGGGGCTTCTGTAGGCAGTCAGGTTTCTCAGGCCGGTCCATACAGCCGAAGTGTCACCAGTAGAAAGGCTGTTTTTCAGCTTCTCACTGTAGCTTCTCTTAGCTGCTTTGATCTCCTTTGTTTGTCTGTTCCTGGCCTGCCTGTACCGCGCCCAATCTCTACTGCTGTGAGCTTCTTCCTTGTCCTTGCGCAGATTCCTGAGATGTGGAGTGAACCATGGCTTGTTGTTCCCAAAGGTGCAGAAGGTCTTAGGTGCATAGCAGCTGTATGACGATGTTAACAGCTGAGCAAAGTGCAGGCAGCACTCGCAGATGGCATGCAGGTCATAACCCATGATGTAGCCCGTCTGACATGTCGGGAAAGGTGGATGGTGCTGCTGCTAGCCATTCTTCTAGTTCTTAAGACGTTTAGGAATCAGTGCTCTTAGCTGACCCTGAAGAAAAAAAGGGAGCCGATTACCCGGTCTGAGCACAATGTATAAAAACCGGGGCGAGGCAGGTGGGCATGGACTAAAGTTTGCAGTGCCTAGCTGTGCGTGAAGAGATAAGAGCCTCTAGCAATAGCCTTGAATGGGGCAGCCTAAACGGAATAGAACAAACTCTGCTGCTTTGCTAACACTATCATTATTAACAGGAGCAGCAGGTTCAGCAGATGTGTGTGGTGTGTAAAGAGTGATCTAGTCTGCTCGGAAGGATGCCGGGGCCGCGCTGACCTCAAATCAGGGATATTAAACATGTTGTAATGCCTTGGCTAGATATCATAGCACGTGGGGTGTTCCTAGAGGACTAACGAGCACGCAGCCTGTTGAATGGGACGTGTAGCTAATCAGAAAGTGAGCTGCCTAAAAACACAGTAGAGAATCCAAAATACAGAAGACAAAACAAAGGCCATGGTGCGCCAGAAATCTATGCACGTTTATTTCAAATGCAGTTAACCAGGAAAGCTCAATGAAATATCAGAACAGAAAACAATCTAAACACAGTGTGAAACGTTGCCCAAGAAAAGAAAAAAAAACACGATTCACCTCCATATCAAAGTGTAGCAAGTAGAGCCCCAGCTTGAAATGTTTCCACTCCTTTAACCAACACCTTTTCTTTTTGTAATTTTTTTTTCTCTTTTAAAAAGTAGTCAACAAACGGTCACCAATACTTCTTCCTCGTCTGCCATGTTTGAACTCCCGTTTGATCGAGAGGTTTTGCAAGATTTTGCTTCTGACATCTGAAAGTTCACGAGTAAATCTGTTTGTGTGTGTTGTGTTGGGCTTGCCGTGTGGCCATACATCAAACACTGTAGCACCAAACCTGTTATATTCATAATTCTTTTATGGCTATGTGTAAGGTTCCTCGGGTTTTGAAAATCAACCGACAATTTTAAAATCTTGCCGTGTGAATTAGACATTTGCTATTAGCTCAGTCGTCATTTTGGTTGGTTATTATGAAAACTACGACTGTAGGGATCAGAATATCTGTTGTGCAAAGTCTTGTATTCCAATCCCTGAAGATATCACCCTATTATTACTTTAAAACCTCATCATGTTTTTGTCAGTTATTACTGTATGAACCAAACCAAAAAAAAGAAAAAAAAAAAAACAGGTTGTACCAGCCTCAATTTATCAGAAAAAGAAAAAAATCTTCAATCAGCCTTGTTAATCTGACAAGTGTCATTTCCAAACATTGAAATAAATGTGTGTCAAACTTGCGTAACATTATGAAAGAGTTCTATAACACGTGATCTATATTGCCTGCAGTGCAGTGTTGACACATGACTCTGACTTTCTGTAACAAGCTTAGGGTAGGGTTGACAAACACAGACTTTACAACACCTACTGAAAGCAAAACTAAGAATCCAGGAGCAAAGCAGTCTATGACATTGGTAATGCACTTAGGGAAAAGTGACATTTACATCCACTAAATGGGAACATATTGAAAAAAATAACACTTCACTAATAATAGATAATAAAAGAGGCATGTTTTCTAATTAAATTAGCTATAATGAGGCATTCAGATTCAAATTTATCTGTAGTATAAAGTTTCCCAGCACAAACATGTTCAAAACTATCAAATAACTCACACAGACCTCAACACACTATTGTACAGTGTGATAATAAGTGAACATATACTTGACAAAACTTTTTCTTTCAAACGTACAGCTAAGGTAGTCTTATAGTTCTTCGAAATCGGAACGATTGGCCACCGTCTATGAAAAATCAAGATGTGTCATAGAACCCTGGGGTCTTGCAGGATCAAAGTGCAAACAGGAACTTGGGAGTTGCATGGTGAGTACAACATTTAATGACAACTAAACTTGTAAACCACTAGGAGACGTAGGACACGGAACATCAGCAGAGTTACTGGTATTGTGCAGACAGGCAAACAGAAGGATCCAGGGACGAGCAATGAAAACCAGAGAGTTTAAATACAGAGGTAGAGTGGCAAAATGAACTAGAGGAGCTAATCAAATGAAATATGGAGCAGCTGTTGGCAGGGAGAATGCAGAGCAACTCAAGGAGGAAGGCTAATGAACACAGAAACACTGGAAGGAACTCTGACTGTACAAAAATACAAGAAATAAGTAAACAATAGAATGAACTAAAATAACAGCAACTAAAGAACATAAACAGGGAAGTGCAGAGAAACAGACAAGAAGGAAACTCAAAACCTAACACAGCCAAATCATGACAAAATGTGGGATTCCTCTAGTAAGTCTATTACCAATCCTAAAATGCAATCTGTTGCTTAAAGGATCAATACATATTTTTAGCTAGATACATTTTTCCCCATTATAAAAAGCCAATGTGGGACATGGACACACTGCACAAAAGTTTGCTAATTATCCTTCCAAGTGTGGACAGGCCCCAAAAGTTTTATTAACTCAGAAGACAAAATTTCCAGTTCTTAGTTTTTTAAACATGAACTCAGTAGCTCCTGAAAGGTTTGGGGTTCTCTCTATCCATGATGTCAGGATCCAACATGGCTGCCTTGTGCATAAAAAAAAAGGTGATAGCTGAAGTAATAAAATGTTTTTTAGTACTTCTGTTAGTTAGTATCTCATGTCTAAAATGCTTTTATGAACATGTTTGAATAGTATAGACATAAATGAAAACAGATACTGGATAATAGCTAGTCTGATCACTGACCAAAACATTTTAACTGCAACTCAAATTAATAAATGATCTAATTTCTGACTTCAAAGATTAGTGGGAAACGCTATAACATTTTTTACCTCCTTGTCTTTTTCACAACAAAACTTTTTGGCAAAACTGAGGAATATGTTTAGGAAATGCTAAGACAATCAACCATACAGCAAACCGAATCCCCAAATTTCCAGGACCTTGGTCCTGTAGTTAAATTGGAGGTAACTAATTATAACCAAGTTTCATTTACAGCAAAAGTTAAAAACTTAAAAAAAAAAAAAAGCATAAAAGAGAAAGCAGCGTTTCTTCAAGCAACAATAAATATATTCTAGACATGTGGCAGCCTATTGGATTTTGCGATTTGTACTTTCCAACCTACGTTTGTGAACATGTCTCTGAACATTTTGGGGCTGTCATGGTTGACTGGCATCTTTAATCTTGCATGTAGGACTGGGACAACTTTGCTGGAGTGGCAGACCTGGGGGGTGGTCACAGTTTTTAAGAACGAGGACCAGAGAGTGTGCTTCAACTATCGAGGGATCACATTTTACTCTCTTATAACTCCAATATGATAAAATCTAGCAACATTACGTGAAAGTAAAAGAGTTGCAAAATGAGCTATTTTCCTTTGTTAGCCAAAACCGCTAACTGCTAATGCTATCACCAGGAAGGTCCAATACTTTTATCCGGTTTGTCGCCATTTTGTGAGAGTCATAGACATTCCTCTCCGCCATTTTAGTAGTCTATTTTTCCATATGATGGCTAGTTAACAACATATAGATTAATTTTCCAAAGGATTTTGGATTTCTAAATTTGTCAAATAATATTTCCCTAAATATTATTTTACTAAATAATGGTGGCTGTTTAAAGCCATCAATTGTTGAATCAATTGTCCAAAAAGGTTATGATATTGCCAAATCATTCTTTATAATATTTTATAAAAAAAATGTTTTATCTACCCTTCTGATTTGCATTCCAAACTGCTGTTTGAACAAGTTTTAAAACTAAAATAACTTTATTTCCAAATTGATAAAAATAAACATTGGTTCTTAAACATAAATATCCACAATGAACTGGGAAATCATTGCATTATTTTTAACTGGTTGCCTTTTCCCTTTCATTTGTATATAATTCCTTAGTTTCATTATTCCTCTGAGGTTGGCATGGTCGTTTTAAATTTTACTAGCCAAGTTAAAGAGATAGGACTGAAACAATATTCAACTTGGAGTTGAATTGTTTTTGTTAATAAATTTAGATTTTTAAATTTATTTTTATTTTGTGAATTTATTCCATATGTGTGCAGAGTTTGTCGTTTTGAGAATGCCAGTGCTCGAATCACTTTTTCATCTATTAATCTAATACCACTGCTATATTGGGCTGCTATTCATAGGACAATACTTGACAGACCGAAAGTTGTTTGGTTAAATATTAAATAAATAAACTTAAAAATATATATTTACACAACAAGGGACTGTACTACAGAATGTGGATTCAGATAAATCCACGCTAGAAAAACCGGCCTCAGCAGATATCGGCATGGTACGACATGTTCTATTATATTGATATGAAATTACTTAACAATCATGTTGCTATTATCGCAAAATAAAAACAATTCTGGGCAGGACTGAGCCTCAAATGTTTCATCATCTTACCAACACCTCTGGTTTGGTGTACATTGTTATTAATAGGTTGCTCAGCAACAACTAGCCTAATAAGCCAGTTTGCCAACTTACAGCTAGAATAAGGGTGTGGCTACATTCCCAGCTTCTGAGACAAGTTAAATGCTGCATTATGTTACATTTGGATTGTCTCAGAAGTCGAAGCTCAGATCTGGCAATGATTTAAAGCCCGAGTTGAGCTCGTTCTAGTAGCAAGTTGTTAAACGTGGGCTAATTTTGGTGGTGCTAACTACTGGTAGCAATAGGATTTGATAACCATTTATACCAGTCTGGCATAACATTATGAACACAAACAGGTAAAGTGAATAACACATTTCTTCATGATGCCACCTGTTATTGAGTGGGATATATTAGGCAGCAAGTGAACAATTTGTCCTCAGAGTTCATGTGTTACAATCAGCACAACTGGGACACTGTAAGGATTTTAGGGAGTTTGACCAGGGCAAAAATTGTAATGGCTACACACCTGGGTCAGATGTTCTCAAAACCTGGTTCTGAGAGTAAGGTGTCAGAATACACAGTGAATTACAGTTTGTAACTGGGGGCTGGATAACTACAGACCAGTAATGGAGGAAACAATATATCCTAGGAGCTATAACCATTACCCACAAAGCAAAATTGGTTCAAATTCTCCAGATCTCAATCCAAAAAACAGCATCAGTGGGATGTGCTGGACAAATAAATCCAATCCATAGAGACCCCATCTCACAACTCACAGGACTTAGAAGATTTGTTGTTAACATGTGATAAGATACCACACCTTCAGGGGACTAGTAGAATCCATGCCTTGACAGGTCAGGGCTGTTTTGGCAAAACAAGGGCTACCAACACACTATTAGGTGGTCATAATGTTATGCCTAATCTGCACATTTTCTTCATATTATGGATTCAAACTCTATGTCCACAAACAGAAACAGTATAGTTCTTTGATAGAGACCTCCGACTGGATGTTTTTCTTTTGTATTTTGACATTTGGTTAACATCAGCAAGTCATTGACCTTTTTACCAATTACTATTATAAATTAAATTTAGGTGTATTGTAATATAATTAGGATTGAACTGGATTTTTTTTTCAGACACATTCTTCCTTTTATTTTGTGGTTTCTATATACAGAAATGTATAATCAAATCAATGCATTCATATAATAGAGGCATAAAATCTAATCTGATACCAATGCAGTCAAATTCAGTTTATTATGGTTCCTCCTTAAAAATCTAAGGAAACCAATTGCTTCAGGTCAATTAGTAGACTTGAATTTTCCCTTTTTGGAAGTGATTGATTAATACAATTATATTAATATATTAATATATTATATATTATATGGAATATATTAATATAATTATATATTCCAGCTTAATATATCTTTCTGCAATGTAAATTATATTCCATTATAACTCGATATGAAGTGGGCCTTTTTGTCCTGTAAAGTACTTAGAGATTGCATTTAATGTAAACTGGTGCCATATAAATAAACTGAAAAATCTAATTTAGGTATGATTTCACCAAATGGAACATTTCCAAGTCAGATTTGCAAATTTGCGTGGAGGGCTCCAGTTTTTTCCCCATCTTGGATCTTGGATAATGTTTCTCCTCAAGTACAAATTGAAGCTCACATGAGATCCTTGTTCCTCAAACAGAAAGTTCCTGTGGTGAGAATGCAGCCCTAAAGTCTGAATGTTTGACCCCTTCCACCTCTAACTATCCATCATCTTACAGTTACTAATCACCAGTAGAATGCGCTCTTCTACTTGATTAAAACCCAAATGCTGTGTTGTTTTTAAAGGCTCGGCCAGCAGCCTGCTCCGCGCCTGGCTGTCATTGGTCGGTGGGCAGCAGGAGCAGCAGCCAAGCTTCTTGGGTACCATGTCGGCGTCCTCCTCATCAGGATACGCTCCTCCCTGCTGAGCTCAATCAATCACACAGCTGCACATAATGTGGCAACACTGACAGGGCTTTTTTGAATTCACATCTGGTGTCTTTGCTCCAGCTCTTACCTGCCCACTGTCTGGTTGGCGAGCTGTCTCATCCGGTTGAACTGCTTCTTCATCTTGTGTTTTTCTGCGTTTCCACCGAGCGGCAGAGCCTCTCCGCAGATCTCATGGATGAATTAAAGTCCGGTCTCCGCGTTGATCCGAGGCAGGCGAAGGGGTTCGGTCGTTAAATATCCGGTTTGGGCATCGCGGCGGACCGACGCGGCAAACAGTCGGTGATTTATTTCCAGCTCATTTTGTTTGTGAACACTGTGTTTCTGTCCTCTGCTTCGCTCCGCAGCTCCGGAGATGCTGAACCGACCCTCTTCCCTGGCGTTGACAGCCCGACGCTCCCCGCTGGTGCATCATGGGAAACGTAGTTGCGTCGTTAATCTTTTTCATAGGTACTCTTCAACTCTGAGTGACGGAATCTAAAACAAAAATCCAGAAAATCACATTGTGTGATTTTTAAGTAATTAAGTTGCTTTTCTTTGCATGAAATAAATATTTGATAATCTACCAACCAGTATGAATCCCAGCTCTCACAGGCCTGTTGGTTCTTCTTTAAGAAGCCCTCCTGTTCTCCACTCATTACCTGTATTAACTGCCCCTGTTTGAACTCGTTATCTGTATAAAACAAACCTGTCCACATTTAAAACAAACAAACTCCAACCTCTCCACTACGGCCAAGACCATACAGCTGTGTAAGGACATCAGGGATACAATAGACCTGCTCAAGGCTGGGATGGGCTACAGGAAAATAGCCAAGCAGCTTGGAGAGAAGGAAATATCTCTTGGCTCAAATATAAGAAAATGGAGGAAGTTCAAGATGAGGGTCAATATCCCTCGGTCTGGGGCTCCATGCAAGATCTCACCTCTTTGGGCATCAATGATCATGACGAAGGTGAGGGATCAGCCCAGAACTACACGGCAGGACCTGGTCAATGACCTGAAGAGAGCTGGGACCACAGTCTCAAAGAAGGTCATTAGTAACATGCCGACATGAATTAAAATCCTGCAGCACACGCAAGGTCCCCCTGCTCAATCCAGGCCCCTCTGAAGTTTGCCAATGACCATCTGGATGATCCAGAGGAGGAATGGGAGAAGGTCATGTGGTCTGATGAGACTAAAGTAGAGCTTTTTGGTCTAAACTCCAGTGGCCATGTTTGGAGGAAGAAGGATGAGTACAACCCCAAGGACACCATCCCTACCGTGAAGCATGGAGGTGGAAACCTCATTCTTGGGGATGCTTTTCTGCAGAGGGGACAAGGCGAATGCACTGTATTGAGGGGAGGATGGATAGGACCATGTGTCGGAGATCTTATCCAACCACCTCCTTCCCTCAGTAAGGGCATTGCAGATGGGTCATAGCTGGGTCTTCCAGCATGACCGCAACCCGAAGCACTCAGCCAGGGCAACTAAGGAGTGGCTCTGTAAAACGCATGTCAAGGTCCTGGAGTGGCCTAGCTAGTCTCCAGACCTGAACCTAATCGAAAATCTTTGGAGAGAGCTGAAAGTCCGTATTGCCCAGTGACAGCCCTGAAACCTGAAGGATCTGGAGAAGATCTGTATGGAGGAGTGGTCCAAAATCCCTGCTGCCGTGTGTGCAAACCTCATCAAGAACTACAGGAAACATCATATATATGTAATTGCAAACAAAGGTAACCTGTAGCAAATATTAGGTTTTGTTTTCTGATGTATCAAATACTTATGTCATGCAATAAATTGCTAAGTAATTATTTAAAATCACCCATATGATTTCCTGGATTTTTGTTTTAGATTCCATCATTCACAGTTGAAGAGTACTTATGATAAAATTATAATTAAAGCCTTCTACATGCTTTGCAAGTGGGAAAACCTGCAAAATCGGCAGGGTATGAAATACTTGTTTTCCCCGCTGTATGTATGTTTTTGTGTGACTGAATTAATGTGCCATTATATGTCGATTATTTCTACTGCTAAAGGAAATGCTGTTGATCCTTGTTACTATCGCTGAACATTTAATCATTTGCCAAACATGGGCCTCAGTAGTGCTTTGGGAGTATCTCCACTTCCTGCTGGTCACCAGTTTGGTCACACACGGATGATGGTATTCCATTCCTCAATTATGGCATGTGGTTGTATTGGTCAGTCTGGTACGAACAGCATGGCTGTTTCAGTTGCAACAAACGGGTCAAAATTTGGTGTAAAAACATTAAAGCCTGTATCCACCTTGGATCAACAGCTCATGCTGCTGCTTGTGGGGCATATTTTGCTGACACTTCCTGATCCTTTGTATCAACTACACATTATTTAAATGCCACAGCCCACCTCGGTTTTGTTCCCGATCATGTCCGTCATCGTGATCACATGTGTTCATCTGCTGATGGCTATTTCCAGAAGAGTAATGCACCTTGTCACAAAGCTCAAATCATCTTAAACTGGTTTCTTGGAAATGATAATGAGTTCATTGTGCCTTCAGTAACCAGATCCCAATCTAACAGAGCAACCTTTGGTAGTGATAGGGTACGTGGAATACAGATTGTAGGGCAGTGCATTGGATGTGTAGGCTGACACTCTGGGAGCGCAACCTTTTCGGCAATGTGCTTTATCGTCGATTATGGACCATTTTCTCCAACATGGAAGTTAAGAAAGGTCCCACTAATTATATGAGTCTAATAATATAGGTGTGACGGATTATAATCATCGTTGCACGCTAGATTAATCACAGATTTTCCTTCGTGGCTATCTAATAATAATATACTTTCATTATCTTCTAACCGTTAATGTGGTTGTCGTCGCTCAGCATCAAAACTACATTGGATATATTTTTTAAGAACAGGAAAATTTAGCATAACCGTGTGGGTAACAGAAAATATTTTATAATTTTTGTGAGAAAATCAGGGTGCTAGTAGACGCCTTAGGCATGGGGGTAAGTCAGCGCGCGATCTTTTGAGGCGGGTGGTACTGTTATTGATTTGCAAGTCCTGAAGGACCATCAAGAGAGAAGATATCCGTTGTCCATTATATAGTTGTGAGTCAGCCTGGGAACCTTGTTTTCAATGGCAGGTTTTGCATGCACATTTGTGACATTACGATGGTCGACAGCTTTTCAATGTATTATTTGGGATTTTATGTGAAGTGAAGCGCGGGATCTGCGCGGAGCAATCGAGTGAGTCCGTAGGTCCTACATGAGTTTTATAAGATTTGATTTGTACAAATGAGGGTCAAGGTGTTCGTGCAGTAACTTATTAAATTCAGCCCCTTTTACTCTAATGCCCCTCAATAAAATGTAGTGCAAACAGTTGTGTTTACAAGTCATCTAATTACTAAATAGAGTTCACCTGTGTGCATTTTATTCTGCAGGTAATCCATCACAAAGACCAAGGAACACAACAGACATGTGAGAGATAAAGTTGTGGAAAAGTTTAAAGCAGGGTTACATTATAAAACTATATCCAAAGCTTTGAATATCTTACAGAACTTCGATATTTTTAGCTGTTCAGTGGGTTAAAGAGGTAAAACCATTAGGATCAGATTCTAGTTCATCTTTGGCCAGTTTGTAGCACAGCCAGTCAAATAGTAGATCAGACATATTGAGATACAACATAACACTTTATAAAATCAATATGATGGGGCTTACAGTTAACTTTATATGAGTTCTGGCTCTCTATGGGGTTAAGGGGAATGAAATGGCAGATATTTTAGCAAATAAAAGCACCATACGTTTATTAGTTGATAATATTTAGAAGAATAGAAATAAAGGCATAATATGACAACAAAGAAAGAGAGATGGCAAAAGCACTAGCAATAGAAGAAAGAATGGAGGTGGTTTTTATAAAATCTGAAGGAAAATATGAGAGATGAGTAGAAAAGGAAGGACAGGAGGTAAGAGACAATTATTTTATTACTCAGACTTGAGCATACTGGACTAAACAGCACCTTGTTCATAACCGAGACACCAGACAGGGAAATGTAGCTGTGGGAAGGATGAGACAAGTGAATATGTTTTTTTGCATTGTCAGAACTATCAGTATAGGAAAAATTAGTAAATTCAAAACCTTAATAATCTAAAAATAAAACTTGACCTTGTTTAATTATTTTGGAAAGACTCAAGAATTAAAAGCTACCAGGTCATGTTCTTTTTCTTTTCTTTCAGACAGAGCAGTTTGTTAAATAGAATCTGAGGTTGTTTGTTTTTAGCAACATTTGGTCCACAGCCCTTATCAGTTGGTGGCAGTAATGCACCATTAAGTTATTTGCCCGAAGTTGTTACAAAAAGAAGACAGAAAAAGAAGTGTTACTATCAAAATTACCTCAAAATATACACAAATGGTTCTAAGAACATAAAGGGTTGTATGGTAACAGGAATATACAGTAATAATAAGCTTGCGGTGGGTAGAGGAGGTTAGACCAGATAGGGCGGTGGTGTGCACAGATTCATATAAAGTATACAGACAGCAGAATACAACAGAAATCCCTTACTATTAGGATTCATCTGTTATTTAGGTTGCATAGGGGTGGTTTGATGTACAGTTTTGTTGGGTACCAGTGTAAGAAGGCGGACAAATTAGCTAAAGCAATAGGAAGGGTTGAGGAAGAGGGGGCAATAACCATTGCAATCCCTTTGGGAAAGTAGTGGGTAAATCAATAATCAAAATGGAAATGTGTCAAAAAAGGTGGAATAAAGAAAAGAAGGGAAGAAATTTATACAACATAGAAAAATCAGTATTAACAAAGAACTATGGAGAGAAAAACAAGAGAAGTAATTATGAGACTGAGGGTAGGTCATACCTGCCTAAATGATATGTTGTTTGTAATTGGGAGAAAGTACTGATTAATGTGAGGGATGTGGAGAAAAAGAAAATTTGGAACATATATCACTGAACTGTGAAGTTAAGTATGTAGTGCATTTAACACAGCCCTGTCTGATTTGCTTTGTAAGAAACTCCAGAAGACTCAGGTGGAGCCCTCAAGAATCTCCTGGATCAAAGACTACCTGACAAACAGACCACAGTTTATGAGACTGAAGGGTTGTGTGTCTAACCAGGTAGTCAGCAGCACAGGTGCACCACAGGGGACTTTAGTCTCACCGTTCCTTTTTACTCTGTACACTTCAGACGTCCAGTACAAGACAGACTCCTGTCATCTGCAGAAATACTCAGATGATTCTGCAGTCGTGGGGCGGATCAGAGATGGACAAGGAGCTGAGTACAGGGTGCTGGTGGACCGCTTTGTGGCATGGTGTGGTAACAATCATCTCATCTTGAACGTGAATAAAACAAACGAGATGATTGTAGATTTTTAGAGAAACAAGAATAGGTCAAACACTATTTCCATCATGTAAGAAAAAGTGGAGGTGGTGGTGGAGTAAAAATACCTTGGAGTTCACCTGGACAACAGACTGGAGTGGAGATGCAACTGTGAAGCTGTCTACAAGAGACAGAGCAGACTGTACTTGCCGAGGAAGCTTAGGTCCTTCAGTGTTTCCAGCAAGATGCTGCAAATCTTCTATAAGTCTGTTGTGGAGAGTATGATCTCTTCTGCCATCATCTGCTGGGGTAGCAGCATCAGAGGAAACCTGGTCTGGAATCCTCTGGAGATCATTGGGCAAAGAAAGATTCTTCATAAAATGAAAAACATTATGGAGAACCCTGAACATCCTCTTCATGAGATCTGCTGTAAGATCTGCTGTAAGACAAAGCGCTACAGGAGATCCTTCCTGCCCACAGCCATCAGCACCTACAACGGAAGAAACACATTTTATTTACCACACTCTAAACTTTGAAGAAACCTGCATAATATGAGCTACAACAACATTTAATGTCCCTTTGGAAAGTATTTTGGAATTATATTGAATTCTGAATTAAATTGTATACAACTGAAAGAGAAAGATTGCAGAAAACAGTGAGAGAGTTGAGACAAGAATGGATCTAGGAGACAACCTGAATCTAAAAATCTGATATTTCTACATAAAAACAAAACTGCATAAAAACAAAACTACACAAAAACAAAACTGAAAATGGAATGATGATGGGTGGAAGTTGTAGATGTCAGTCATATACAGCAGGTGGCGGTATGCACCTATAAGCTGTTTGCGATCTGCCTTTAAAGAAAAGAAGAAGTGTTACTACTGAATTTTACTTGTTGAATGACAGAAGAGTAAACATTTCGGGAATCTCATTATCAGGAACAGCTTTTGTTTCTCTTCAGCGCCGGGCTGCAGTGGGGTTTAACATCTGATTGCGAACTTTTTTCGGAAAAATGCGGGACCGATCAAAAGAATTAGGAAACGTGAGTTTCAAAGTTGGCGGCTAACATTAGCTAGCTAGCCTGCTAAAAAAATCATTGGTTTAGTCGAGTAAGGACTTTACGCTCCAGTCTGTGGTGACAGTGTTTATTAAGAAAACTACACGGATTATGGTGTTAAAATAACTGTGTTTAATTGGTGTTTTTGCTGAATCTTGGGAGGTTCGGCGACATTGTATTCCCAGCTTCCTTTTGCGCTGTGTAAAGATCTGTGAGGCCGGGGGGCGAACAGGGCAGGGCACCAGGGGAAGCACAACATCCTTCGTGAACTCTAACATGGGTCTTTTGTCTATGTGGATCTGTTTCAATGCCTCTACAGAAGGCCGAGACTTCAGACGATGACGAAGAGGCAAAAGCTCTGATGTTCAAACCTGGAACATCTTCAGCCAAAGATGACAAGGAGAATGACGCTTACTTTAAAAAGGTGAGGCTCTGGCAGACGGGTTAAACGATCCATAGATACTTTCCGAAGGGTATTTTGTCTAAACAGTTTTATTTGAAAAAGCGTCAGAATACATTTTAAATGATACCACGATCAAATATCATGTGTGCTTGCTGTATGTTGTTGGTTTTCTTTATTGCGTAATAGTGCTTAAAAAAAGCTGCATCTCAGAGTTTACAGAAGAACTGAAATAAATATTGACTATTGAAAGCTCTGATTGTTGTAACTCTAATCTAAAGTTTCTGTTTCACTTTACGGGAGAATTAGACAAAAGCAGTTTAAGAGAACATGTTTCATTTTAAGAATACACTTTGGGAGAGGTCACTGCAGTCAGCTGGGTTTCCTTAGACAGCAAACGTTTTTTCGCATAATAAACTGAATTTGACAGCATTATAACTAGCATCGAATTGGAATGTAAACGGATTTAAATCTGTATGTTTGTATTGAAATGACTCTATCTTCTTTTATGTAGATTGGATCTGTATGTTTGTCCTAGCAGTTAATGCTGTTGGTACTGTTGGTGTTCCTGCAGAAACACCCTGCTGATCCTATTCAGATCGTTGGAGTTTTCTTTATTTGTTACTGTAACAACTTGATCATTCCCACCACTTTAAATGCTTGAACAAAATAAAAACAATTATCCTGTATTTTCTTCTTTCTAACACTAAAGCATCTCTGACGAAGGTGTTGCTGCCGAGCAGAGTTCTCACTGTCCATAGGAAGCTGGCCACTTTAAGATATAAGTGTACAAAAATTGTATTTTAACGGCTGAAATGAATGCTGTCTGACAGTTTGATCCAAGAATGGTGTCACTCCTGGCCCAGATAAAGACATTGGATTGGATCAACCCCATCTATACATGTTCTTTTAATATATTTCCTCCATTAAACACAGCAACACAGAGGATTTTGGTGGTAACCAAGATATTTAGCTTGCATTCCTTTTAAAAGTAATTATCATTAAGTATTTTATGTTTTTGATGGAATTTGAATTTGAACGCATATCAAATAAGTTGATTTTAAGTACAAACCTAACTGACCTAAATGACAATTAGGTTGATTTAAAGCAATAATCTTCAAGAAATCTTCAGCTAAAAAAACTGTTTTTTATTTCCAAAACCTTTTAGACGTGCCCAGGCTAGGTCACTAGCAGGAATGAAAAAAATAGGCACTGCATGATATTCTGGTTGTATTTACTTTACACCATCATCAGAAAACTGGAAATTGGAAAGGGTGATAAGAAATAAAGGCAGTTTTTATAGGTGTTTGCGTAGCCAGTAGAGTAATCCGTAATCAAGCGAGTGGAGCGCAAGAGGCTGTTGTATGATAATAACATACCTACTGTCCGTTGTTAAGGTGCACGCAGCATCAAGTTTCTGAACGTGTTAAAACCAGGGCGGTGCTGCAATTTAAATATCACACAGACTGGATGTTTTGACAACTTTTTAATTGCTTCTGATCCCAGTTTCCTTGTTTCCTCTATCTTAGGTCATGCATGAGGATTCTTGCTTTCAGTAGAGAAAGGTTCAGGGTGAGAAAAGCAAGTGGCGATAAAATGATTTAAAGGCTAAAACCATACAAATGCTTTTATTTTACATGGCAATTTGCGTGAAATCAGGACTGACCAATGTGACCAAGCCACCGATTAGTAAACTCAGTACATGTCTTCACATTAGGAAATAAAGTAAAAAATGTATAAAAACAAGGAAGAGAAGCAGAAAAAGTAAAACATTTTCGTAAACTATATTAAAGCAGCTTTAGTGTTCTGCTATAAATGCTTTCTAGGAGATTATGAGGCCCTGTGCTAAGGCTGTATGATTAATATAATCTTGCAAAGGCTTGTCTTGTTAATCGTATTTCCCTTAATGATATTTGAGAGGTCTCTGGGACCACTCCTCAGTTCTTTATATTTCGTTGAGGAGAAGAAGGTTGGGGGAAATGTGGTCTGGGTGCTGTAGCTTGGAGACGTAACAAACTAGCACCCAACTAAGAGACTTAAAAGAGCTCTTTGATAAGTCCAGCCTGTCTGTAGATCACCACAGGGGGAAAGGAACCCTTGTTACAAAAAAGGCAATTAAAAACCCTTTTAAGGTACATAATTGTTCCAGCTCTGACTGGCACTGTTGCTCAGGTTTCAGCCTCCACTGTTTTAGTGAGCCGTGCTGTTTTTGTGCAAGTCTCACTTTTCTTAACATAATCGGTTGTTTTTTTTTTCTCATGAGGATTTAACAGCACTACAGTGATGCAGCTGCCAAAACGTTTTTGTTTTTAAGCCCTAAGTACATGTTTCGTACTGGCCGAGGTCACATAAAAACCAAGAACTGCTGTAAAAACTTTTTTTTTTTTTTATCTGGTAAAATTGATGCTACATTTGTAGTTGTTTACTCATCTGTCCTCGCTGCAGATCAAACTGCGTTTTCTATCTGCTGTCCTCAGCAAGAGTCCGTTTTGTTTCGTAATCCTAGGGCTAAAGGTGTTTCCAGCAGCGAGACTTGTTTTTGGTTGTTGAGGCTATCTACTTCACCTGTACTACCACAGAGGTCCCACATTTCCTGCATAGTTGATCTTTGTAGCTGAAGGTCCCTCACCATCGGTCTTCTGTGACTAATAAGCGACTACAAACCCATTCAATTTATTGAAGACATTTTTTTTGCCGAGAAAAGGGTCTGTTATCTGTCTACAGCCACAGAGCGGAACAGGCTTTAAGATGATGTTGTAACCCTTAAATATAAGGCCTTCCAGTTTATAGAGGTGGGTCTCAAAGGACTCAATTTGTTTCACAATGAAGTGCATTTTAAAATGACTTATCCGCTTTGAAGCGCAACAGAAATGTTGGTTGCGATTTATTATTCTTTCATGCTTTCACTTTTTAGGCTTTCTTGCCCTAAGAAATGGTGTATACCACTTTCAATAATGAATTTACTATTTATTTTGGAAAGCAGGACTAATTAGGGCAGCTGTGGATGGGCGGGAAGACGATAAATGCTATTTATTCTGTAAAAGCACTTTGTGGTTGGTATGACTATAAAAACGCTATATAAGTTCAGTCTGTTTACTAAACAGTTTATATAAATCTATTATCTGAAATATAAATCAAAATTACAACTTGACTTCCTTTGTTTGACAGGTGAAAGAAATTCACGAGGGGCTGCGCACACTTAAAAGGATGGTCGCCGACCTGGAGAACAAGCAGAAAACCGTGCTGGGCGTGGCGCTCCCAGAAGAAAGTACGTGTTCTTGTTCTTGTTATTCGCTCAGGGTTTAGTTTCAGCTGCTCAGAACAGACTGAAACCAACAAATGGTTAAAATTATTCACTATGGAGTGAATCATAAAACCTTGTTTAGAATTAAATGTGTTTTATGGATCTAAACATTTCCCTACGTACATACGATTACATTTTAGAGCGACTGCATACACTGCTACATTAACTGAATCCTCTGTTAGGTATGAAGAAAGAGCTCCAAACTCTTCGAGACGAGATCAAAACGTTGGCGGGTCAGATCCACAAGAAGCTGAAGAGTGAGTGCTTTTAAAATGAAAGCTTTTGCTCTCCAACCTCTTAAATGTTAACTTTCAACATTTTCCTCCTCAGATATTGAGCCTAAAAAGGGAGATGATGATGGGAAATACATTCCAATCAATGTTCGGATGCAGCGCACTCAGGTAACAGGGGAATGTATGTTTACCTGGAGACTTTAACTACACTTACTCTTAGACATGAATGCAAGCCCTGCAGGGTCATCAACATGGATTAGAATATAATTGAAAATTCAATTTTCAATTCACATAACATTTTTTCTTTAATATGCTTGAATACAGCGCCCTGAACAACCAGCGTTTTACACTTTTTCTTTCCACTTAGCTTTCCATAAATATGTTAGGATACAGCACTCTGAACAACCAGCTTTTCACGCTCTCCCTCAAACTCTGGGATCATGAAATCCAAATAAAAAAATTATTATTTTAATCTACCAAGAGGACTTTGACCACTGAGCAACATTACTTTTTACTTCCACTTAACTTTTCATTGATATGCTTTTATACCTTTTATTGCTCACCTGCCAATGACTTTCTGCTGGACAACTTATTTAGGCCACAACATAACACATTTCTGTTTTAGATATCCATGTTTTAAACTGATCTTATCTAATATTCCATTTTCTGAGAACGCCAGTTACGGCTTTTCATTACACTGCTGCTTGTTTTGCCGACTTCCCGCTAAAACCATTCCTGACTCTTTTCTCAGCACGGTGTCCTGTCCAAGGAGTTCGTGGAGTTGATGGGCCACTGTAACACCATCCAGGCCCAGTACAGAGACCGCAACGTGGAGCGAATACAGCGGCAACTGAAGATTAGTGAGTACACAAGTTTTCTTTTTTCTTTCTTCATCTTGTGTGTGTGGGTTTACCCCCCCCTCCAAAAAATATCACTGACTGATCATTTCCTCATTGGCTCAGCTGCTGTGGGTTGCCATGACAGCCGTCATTGCTTTGCTTCTAATGGCTACAACCCATTCACATTCAAACATGTCACATAAGCACAATGTCTGAAGTAAACAAATGTCTCTAAAATGGTATCATTAATATTATATAACTTAAGTGAACAATTTTTATGCATTCTATTAAAAAAAGAGCGTGACATGGTCGCATTTTTTTACTTTCTCAGATGATGCAACAGTCATGTTTGTTTCTGTTTACTTTTCTGAACTTTGCTTCTGGGAATTCAAGATAATGTTCGGTCAGTTAATTAAAGGCGGGTAAATCAAAGCTCTTGCACATTCATTAGCTTTGTCTAGGATAAAGAATGATTGAATTATGGGTAAGAACGGACTTAAAAAGCAAAGGCCTGCATACCTCAATATGCACTATATAAAGGGAAAGTAAATTCATACTATACATAAAAAGTCCATGGTTGTGTCAATAAAACCAGGTATTTACATACACTGTATAAAAAGACCGATAATCTTTGTTTTTTTTAGTACATTCAGGCCCAAACCAGTGGCCAGACCCTCAAAACAGCCTCTAACAACACTGAGGCAATCTGTTTACAGACAGACAGACAGAACAGTACTGTCTGTGAGCCACTTATTTAATGACATTTAAATTATCGTAAAGGTAGCTGTTAAAACCTCCAACACTGATCTGAGACTCCTGAACCTGAGCTAGATGTCTGCTCAGGCTGGTTTTAACAGGGTTGCCTCTGATTCTAAATGTTTCAGAGATTCTTTAGGCGTGTCTCAACAAGTGTTATTTATATTAACTCTGATCTGCTTTCCCTCTGACTTCAGCTGGCACCAACGTGACGGATGTGGAGCTGGACGCGATGCTGGAAAGCGGCCAGACGGATGTTTTCACTCAGAATGTGAGTGCACTGGAATGGAAGAGAGACCACACATGTTGGCTGCTGTCAGTCAGCTGGTAAAAGTTGACAGGATTTGTTGTCGCCCTTTTAGCTGCTCAAACTGGAAAGCAGATTTGGTTGGAAAATCATGGTTAGACTGGATTGAATGCCCTAAAGTATTCACACCCTGACCTTTTCACTTTTTGTGACATTACAGCCACAAACTTCACCGTATCTTTTAGGGATTTTATCGGACCAACAAAAGTAGTCTCTAAATGTGAAATGCTTGGAAGCTGAGGCAAGTTTTGTCGTTTAAAAACTCTCTCAGATTCTCATTTGGATTTAGGTCCAGGTTTTGACTAGGCCATTCTACAATATGGGTATACTTGTAACTTTTCCATTGAATCTCTGGCTGTATGTTTAGGGTCACTGTCCTGCTGGAAGTGATCCTCCACCCAACTCGTCTGCAGCCTCTAACAGGTTTTCCTAGCTCCACCCATCGACTCTGACTAGCTTACCTGTACGTGCTGAATAAGAGCATTTCCACGGCATGATGCTGCCGTTACCATGTCTCACTGTGGGGAATGGTGTTTTTAGGGTGATGTGCAGTTTTAGTTTTGCATCTAGGCCAGAAAGGTCAATTTTGGTCCCATCTGACCAGATTACCTTCTTCCACATGTTTACTGTCTCTTCATAACTCTTGGCAGAAATAGTACTTCTCTTAAGCTTTCCTTCAAAAACCAGCCCTGCTGTTGAGATTTATTTAGTCTATGACTAATCTTTATAGACATATTAAACAGTATCACAGCGTCATGTCTTCGTGATGCTATTTGTTTACTAATGTTTACTAATGAAACTCTGAGTAAACAGGGCTAATTACAAGACTTGTTAAAAACATGTCTTCCTTGCCACTTCAAAGTTTTGCATTACTTTCGGTTGGTTTATAACATAAATCTGTTGTTGTCATGTGTATCTTTTTAGTGTCACTGTAGTTTAGAGTGAGGATGAGCCTCAAGAAGATGCATATCGTTAGCCTTATAGGCAATTATGTTATGAGGCTAACCATATTATAAAACTAAAAACAAACAAAAAATCTGTGGTCTCCAGATCCTGATCGATGCTAAAGCCACAAAGCAGGCTCTGAATGAGATTGAGTCCAGACACGATGAGATCCTGAAGCTGGAGAAGAGCATCAGAGATCTGCATGACATGTTCCAGTACCTCGCCATGGAAGTGGAAGCCCAGGTACAGCCACAGCGATATGAAGCCTTCAACCTGCTTTAAAACGACGTTTTATTCTGATGCTTGTGTCTTCCTCAGGGGGAGATGGTCGACAGGATTGAAAACAACATCAAGCAGTCTTCTAACTATGTGGAGAAAGCAACTGATAACCTAGAGAAAGCAGTCACAAATCAGAATAAAGCCCGCAAGGTAAAACTGGTCCACCCACCTCAGTTCAAATCTATCTATAAAAACCCACACTTCCTACAACGGAAATTCATTATCTTCAGTTCAGAAAACTCCAAGAAACAACACATTTTTCTGCTCTAATTACCCTTAAATCTGGTGTGTAATAGAAACCTCGTCCTTTGCACTGTTGCACCTGCAGGGAAGACATGGTGCTGCAGCAGTTTTCAGTCTTTCTTTTGAATGTCCAACCAATCACATCCAAAAACCTGAAAGATGTCAAAAGCAAATTAACATACTTAAAAAGGTTCCAGTATTCTCCTCAAAAAGTGAAACGCTTACAATATATATGGGTTCAGTTGCACTCAGTCATATATGGTAAGCTTTTGCTGTTAATTTTCACACATAACCACCCCCACTCCCCCTCCTGAAAAATGTCTCATAAATATTTTATATATCATTAAAAAAAAGGTATATCTAATGAAGAAATATGTTATTGTCGTCACTATCCTGGGGAAGGGTGCTGACTTGACAATTGTTCAGCAGACCTTAACTACTCACGCCTGTCACAAAGAGCGTAAGCCACAAAACGCCTGAGTAAAATAATACCAATGTTAGTTGAGTGGAAGGAAAAAGTCCTGCGCAGTGTTCTCATTTTTACATTAAAGTAAATATTGTATTTAAATTATAAATCCAAATCCCTTAGTCAGGTGGAAAGAGTGTAAAAACAAAAAAGCATCAAACAATTAATCGGATTAATCAATATTGAAATAATCTTAACAGGAGCTTCCAGACTCTAAAACGTGCCATTTACTGTAGGAACAACCCACTTAGAGCAATAATTAGGCCAAACTGTTTTCAGTTAAGACGATAAACCTTCTTTGTCACCAAATGGTGAACAGATTAATCGATTAGCAAAATAATCGTTAGTTGCAGGCCTGGCTGCAACTAACGATTTAGTTGGTTTCAGGTAGATGCGTATTTAGGATCATTGTTGGAGCACCCAGCCATGTCCAAGTTTTAACCACCGAGCTGCTGATTAAAGGTAAGGAGAAGGAGAAACAACCCCTCAGCATTATGCTGCCACCACAATGCTGTGTTGGTCAGTCCAAAAAGTGGTGTCAAATTATTCAGTTTTATACCAGCTAAGAGGAAACTAACTGCTGCAGTCAATCAGTTAGATTTGTCGAGGTTGGCCATTGCCATTTCTGCTTGCATGTATAATTTTACTGTATGGATTAGAGAAACTACAGTAAAGACAAACCTTTGCACATAATTCTTGTTTTAAAGAGTCATTTAAGTTTGGTAAAGATGATTCCAACGTGGAAAAAGAACAAACTGGTAAAACTCCCAGATGAATGTAATGTCCAACAGCAAGACGGCTCAGCAGCATCTCTTCAGTCTGAGAGTTTCCAAAAGTTAACCATGAAAAGGAAAACACGCTTTCTTTTGACTAGTGATGCCATGTTTTTGCATAAATGGTAAATGGACTGAACTTATATAGCGGTTTTCCAGTCATACAGACCGCTCAAAGCGCTTTACACTAGATCCACATTCACCCAATCGCACTAACTAACGCTCACACATTCATACACTGATACACGGATCGGTAGGCAACTTGAGGTTAAGTGCCTTGCCCAGGGGCACATCGACATATGGCAGGAGGAAGCTGGAATCGAACCCACAACCTTCTGACGACTACTCTTCCTACTGAGCCACAGTCGCATAACAAAACTGTTGATAAAAAGCAATATTTCTGTCTCCATCCATGTTTAGATACAAGTATTTATACCCATTTTATTTTGATTGTATGTGACAGACTAACACAAAGCAGTGCAGGAATTATGATGTGGAAGGAAAATGCATGGTTTTAACATTTTTTAAGTATGGTATTCATGCTTATAGTATGGTGTATTATGGTATTCATGCTTATAGTATGGTGTATTATGGTATTCATGCTTATAGTATGGTGTATTATGGTATTCGCGCTTGTATTCAGACCCTCTGAGAACCACCTTCAACCTCAGTTAAAACTGCAGGATTTCGGGGTATGTCTCTACCAGCCTGATGCATCTGGAGACTAAAACCGTTCAGTTTCCGACTCAACCAACAGCTTTGGGATATTGTTTTATAATCCAACCCAACCCAAACAATGTTCAACAGAACTCTGAGGCCTCCTCAGAATGGCTGCATGTTTATCGCGAATACATTACACAGCTGGACTCATTATAAATTAGCCAACTTCTGAAGCCAATTGTTGCATCGGGTTTTATTTAGGGTCATTAGGAAAGTGGGGGCTGAATACAAATGCACGCCACACTGTGTTGATCTGTCTCATACTGGCTTGTTATATGTGACAGAATAAGAAAGTTAAGGGTTATAAACATTTGCAGCACTGAATCATATTTTATATTATTTTTTTTTGCTTTTCTTTTTCAATTTTAACGACTTCCTCTCCATTTTTCTTTCTTTCCCCCGCTGCAGAAGAAGCTCTGGATTGCCATCTGTTTAGCCATCCTCATCGTCATCCTAGCCATCGCAATTGCCACCGCTTTCTCGTAGTGACACCAGGCACAAGCATATTGTGCAAATACATAAATACATCAAGCCCACAGGAATCATGGGTGAATTTAGCCTGCGTATATACAGTTTCCTCCTTTATCCTGTTCACATCCTAGTCTTCCTCTAGCATGTGTGTCCATCCTTTTTATGTTCAAGAAGAACAATAATCTCGCTAGGATTTTGTTTCCCTTTTTAGTGCTGCGGGTTTTGGTCAGTTTCTGTTCCCCACACCAGAGGCTGCCTTCACTGTTACTTCAGCTGCACCTCCTTCATGCAGCTGGAAAACAAAAAGAGGAACTATAAGTGACCTTGAGCAAGGAACATTGCAGCATTTAAACCCTGACACTGATTATGCTGTTCTCAGGAAAAACTGTTCATTCTTGTTATGCCTCTGCAAGAAATTAGAGACCTTAAAAGCAAATTTATAGCCTGACAGAAGAGACTAATATAATTGTACATAATGTAATGTTGCTGATCTCACAGATGTTTTTGTCTTTTTATTTTTACCTTGATAAGTTGTTTCAAAGTGCCTCCGTGTAACAAGTGTAAATAGGTTTCTGATCCTTGATACAAAGCTGCATTAAAGTCATAACACCTACGTCCATAAGGCTTGTCTTGTTTGAGCCGTCATGCAAACTGCTACAAAAGTCAAACAAGAAAAGCCTGTAAAACGGTGCCTTGTCTTTTATTTCTAGCTAGGAACATTACTTTGTACACTAACACTGTTAAGAAGGGGATGGATTCCAGTTTTTGTGTTGTTATCCAGTCATTGCCTCACACCTGTACTGCTTAAATTATTGGTAGCTTTCCCCCCCCTCCAGTGTGTCAAATTGTGGCAAATCTGTCCCTGGCATGAGCTGGTATGATAACCCAATGTATTTATTAAAGAAAATCTATCATAATTAATTGCTCATAAAACAGAAAAGCATTTATCCATATTGCACCTGTTATGTTTCCGAAAATACTTGGAAAAAGCCTAAATTTGTCCTTGGAAGTTGAGGAATAGTGAAGTTGCTTTCTGTCATCCAGCAACAAGTGGGGGAGGGGGCAGCACTTTGTTAATCCATACAGCCAGAAAAATTCTGATTTTTTTTTTTTGGAGTAAATTTTAAAATTTGACTTGGATAAACAGCCAAGCTTAATCTGTTGGGAAAGATTGTTGAACATCCACAGGAAAGAGGTTTCCACTGTATAACACTACATCCAATAAATGTTGCATGAATGTTTTTAAATAAAGTTATTCTATTCTTGTTTTTTTTTTTTCCCATTATCTGCTTTTTTCCCCCCTCTCCAAAAACACACAAAAATATTTTTGGGACTTTTTATTCAACTGCAATTGTCTTCATTTTCAAGTAAAACAATGTGGAATAACAAGGGAACAAAGGAATGCAACAAATAAAGAGACTAACTGAAAAGTAAGACCATCACCAGGAATCACCTGTTCCCGATGATATCAAAATTAAATTTTACTGTCAAATGGAGCTGCTTCACTCATTCTTATTCACACATATTTCCTCTTGCATGAAGCAAGAGCAATGGAAGTGATGTTGGGGTGACAATAAACCTGTTAGCACTGGCAACGTACTGGATACAGACTGTTGAAATGGTTTTTTTAAATGAGAAGCTGGACCCTTCCACATCAGGTGCTTCAACAAGGCAATCAGATCAGACGCCATCGGGCCCAACAGGCGCTCTTTACAAACATTTACCTGCCCCCTTTATTCAGCATAAATACAAGACTTTAGCGTTAACTGTTCAGTACATTTTCAAACTGTAGATACACACTGCAAGATACTAAGGACCAATTTACCCAGTTCATGTAGAACACTAAAACATACAGAAAAAGCCACATCATCTCTTAATGTGCAAATGAATCCAATGAACAGAACTGGTGGGGTTGAACAGGGAGTTTATCAAAGCTCTGACAGACCTGCTCTCCTCCGAACAACCTGGAAGAAATCATAAAAATATGCATAATTTATCTAAAGAATAGAGTCGTGACAGCTGACAAAACTTGCAGAAGAAATCGTTCTCAAACCTCCAAGTTACAACGAATGAGTCACTTTAAGGTTTAAATGTTTGACAAATTAATTTCTATGTGAAACCCCCCCAACATAGGTTGTTGTAAAGTCCCACCTCTGGTTTCCAGTCTTTAATAATTACAGTACTTTAAGTGTTTAATCTTGCACCTTTGTCCCTGGAGGTGAATTATCCACTGCGCCTCCTCCCATCAGCCAAGCATCCGAGCCTCCCCCCTCTCCAGCAGGCACCACCCAGCAATGAGGGGGGCAAGCTCGGTTCAGAAAAGGAGTCAGGGAGGTGTCTGCGCTGTGCAGCACTCGCTCCCCGTGCAGCTGCAGCCCTGGAGGTCGTGACATGCTCGCACTTCTGTTTTTAACATTTTTTTCTTCCATTTTTAAATCTTTGGCACTCTGGTCATGTCTTGTTGCGTTGTTGATTAGAGGAGGAGCGGGTGCTTGCAGCCGGTGAGCGCGCCTGTACTGCTGCGAGTGCAGCCACGCTTCGCAGCACCCTGTCCGGCATCCCCTCTGTTCCTGAGCTGCTAGTCACCTCCTGCGAGGTTTTCAGGGACCTCCTGTTGTCCTTTCGGTCCTTCTGCCTCTCCTTCCTGTTGCTGCCGCCTTTTGCCCGATCAGGGCTGCGGTCCCTGTCACGTTCACTCCCTGAGGAGGTGGCCCGAGAACCTCTGTGCTCTGTGTTCTGGGAGCTGATGCTTCGGGTGCGCTGGCTGCTGTTACTGCTGCTGCGACTCCTGCTGCTGCGCCCGCCACAGTCGCCCTCACCGTCGCTGCTCATGCTGCTGCAGGCGCTGTGACCCTCGCCTTCCTTCCCTCTCGACAGCTTCTTACTTTCCTTCTCCTCAGGTTTGGGCCTCTTGTACTCGACCTCCAGCGGTGGAACAAGCTGACCAGGGCACTGCCTTGTTGAGCGTGATACAGGGCGGCTTGTCGGATCTGGAGTTGGAGGTTTGCCGCTTTTGTTCTTGTTGCCATTCGGATTCACAGAGTTACGTTGAGGAGATGCCAGGATGCTTTTGGGCTTTTGGTTCTTGTCAGAAGAGGCAGCAGCTTTGGCTCCTGAATCTTTCCGTGTTGTGTGACCAGGAGTGTCCACTCTGCCTTTCATGGCCAGAAGCTTGGCAGCTGCATTCAGAGCCGAACACCTTTTCCCCAGAACTTCCGGCTCAGGAGGCAACAAGGGGGCGCTGTTTGTCTGTGCTTTACTGTCCTGCGCCGGCTGACATCCTGCAGACTTCCTGGTCATCCTGACAGAAGATGTGTCGCTCCCCGATTCCCCACCAGTGGATGTGGTGGCATTGTTTGACGCATTTCTCTCAGAACTATGTGTAACTTTTACGCCTTTCCTGTCCTTGGTGCCCACTTCCTTTTCTTGGTCCTGCTGCCGCCGCTTGGCGGAGCGTGTCAGCCGCTTCCTGCTATCACTGCTGTCTGAGTCGGAGGAAGAACAGGAAGACCTAGAACGCCTCCTGCGAAAGGGGGCAGTGTCTGCTTCCTCCTTAGTCTCATCCTCCTCCCTATCCTCCATCCCTCCCTCAGATGTTTCCACTCTCCTTCTCTTGGGAGGATGCCTGTTCTCGTAGGTTTTCTTGTGGTGGGCGTGCCGAGTAAGGGTCGACGAAGAGCTCCCAGATGATGGCGAAGAGGAGCGCACAGACTCCTGACTGCTCTCTCGGCTGATGGATCTCTTCTGCTTGGGAAGTTTTTGATCTTCGGCATCTTCCTGTCCCGCTTCTTTCCCACGAGTGGTTTTTGGTTCTCCTCCTTTTTCCTTTCCTGGTTCAGAGGAGGTTTCCACCTTTCTCCTTTTAGGCAGTGACTTGCAGATGTTCTCGTCGTCGTTGGATTCTGCTTCATCCTTAATAGCATCTGCTCGTATTTCTCTGTCAGAATCTCCTTTAGTTTCCTTTATTTTGGCAGATTTTTCAGATGCATCAGCAGTTGCATCCGTCTGGAGGGGAGTCTCTGTTGGAGTCTCTTTAGAAGCATCAATGGATGTGGACTGGTCTTCTACTGGGGAGATGACTGCAGTGGTTTGAGTGGAGCAAAAGGAAGGACATGTTGATATCTGGGCTGCTTCCATGGGTGTAAGGGTTTTTTCTGGAGACGATGTAGATGGCATTTCTGAAGGACTTTCTATAGAAGGCAGTATCGATGCTGGGATCTCTACAGTTTCCGTAGCAACTGTTGCAGGGGTAGAAGAAGTAGTAGTTGTGCTGACTACCACTGTTGGAGGGGAAGAAGTTTCTGCAGATGTGTTCACCACAGTGGGTGTTGCATCATAGGTTTCTGGAGACGGGTTCGCCTCAGCAGGTGTTGCAGCTTGGGAAGTTGCAAAGGGTTCTGTTGACCTTTCAGGCTCTGGCATTACCGGAGCTTCCACGCCCGTTTCTGTCGGTGGTGTTGAAACTGACTGAATCAGGACTGCAGTCACCTCAGTCTTTTCTGATGTAGTCTCATCTTCAGCAGATGGAGTAACCGTTGCAAAGTTCTGGTCAGATGTGGTTGGATTTGATAAAGTTGTTTGCTCTGTTTCTTCTTGAGTTGTGCAGTTTGATTGGCTGGCCTGGGCTGTTTGTGATGCACATGGAAGTACTTCTAAAGTCGTCTCTGTGACCTCCTCACCTCCATGTGGAGTCAAGGTCACAGTCCGTTCTGTGGGTGCAGCAGAGTCCTGCAGTAGGTCCTGTGGAGCAGCAGTTGCAGCTT
The DNA here is from genome assembly GCA_036173005.1 of Crenichthys baileyi. Lineage (NCBI taxonomy): Eukaryota > Metazoa > Chordata > Actinopteri > Cyprinodontiformes > Goodeidae > Crenichthys > Crenichthys baileyi. The sequence goes on from JAHHUM010000364.1 coordinate 377,582, forward strand.
TGTGCAATTCGTCCGTTGTGGTGACACTTTCTGTTATACAAGGCTCAAATGAAGGGTGAAGTGTTTGGACTTCAGCAGCAGGTGGGGGACTAGCTTTTGAAGTTGCATCATCTGCGGAGGATTTACCAGAGTCTGGTTCTGTCGATTCTGTGTTAATAGGGACAGAGAAAGAGTTTGGTTCTAAAGCAGCTGTAGAAACACCAGCTGTGGACGTCACTAAGGTAAGCCTTGGTGAGACAGATGGAACCGAGGTGTGACTTTCTGCCTCCGGGGGGGAAACTAGGGTTGATGGGAGGTGACACTGAACTGGAGCCGATGTGGCGGCAGAAGCAGGAAGGGGTTCAGGTTTAGCTGGTGCCTGAATTAATGCGGAGTCCAACATGGATGTTTCAACTGTATTTGCAGCAGTAGGCTGCGCTGACTTTGAAGCCTCTGTTGGTTCTTCATTGGCTCTGGTAGACTTGGAGACTGTATCTGTGTTGAGAACAGCAGCAGCGGTGGTCTCTGGGGGGAGTCTGGTTTCAGTTTTTGGTACATTGGAGTTTTGTACTTCACAAACAACATCTGACGTGGCTGTGGTGTCTTTACGGGGACGACCTCTCTTCCGTTTCGGGGACAGAGGGGGGTTTCCATCCTCACTTGGGGAGGAAGGTGAAGGAGCCACTCTGGTTTCGGGCTCAGGTAAAGCAGTGGGGGTCTTAGGGGGCCGGCCCCTCTTTCTTTTCAAAGGCGTCACAAGGCAGTTTATGCTGGACTCAGTGTCTGTTTTCTTGGTCTGGGATGCTCCTCTTCCTCGGCCCTGAAGCTGCTGCTGCTCACCTAGCTGAGCTGCCATGCGGGATTCGGTTTCCAGCCTGCGACGTACAGGAAGGTTTCTGAGCACCGGCATGTCAGGAGAAAGGTGCGGTGGGGAGTAAGGAGGGTAACCCCTGACAGGCTGAGGGTGAACAGCCACACTCTGTCCAGAGTCGTGGTCCTGAGGGGATCTGTCCGCAGTCGGTTTAGTCTTTTCATCGGGGCTCTGGGATGTGTTGTCTTTGCTTAGTTCATCAGTAAATCCAGTGGTGTGCTCCTCAGCCATCACCTCTTCTGAGGAGCACCCAGCTTCACTTCCCCTGCGTCTCCTCCTTCGCAGCTCCTTCTCCTCCACCACTGTGACAAGCCTTCCTGGAAGCTTCCGCAGGACTTTGGCTGATGGGGAATCATCCGCCAGGCCCCGGAGCACCTCACCATCTGCTGTCTGACGCTTGCGAGGCGATCTGGAGCTTGTGGAGGGAGGAGACATGGGGCCATCATCATCTTTGGTCAGATGTTCTGCTCCAAAGCTAGAATCTAATGAAGACTCGGAGATTCTCCTTTCTTTCTCCTCTCCGACTGCTTTGGAGTCAGCCTCTCCAGCGCACTGCTGTTTCCCTGCAGTAGGAGAGCTGGTAGTGGGGGATGGGACTGGACTGGGGTGGGAACGGCTTGGTTGAGTCCTTGTTTTCGCAGTCTGCTGATCTCTGGTTGGAGACGAGGCTTTAAAAGACTTGGAGTCTTGAAGCCTGGTCAATGTGGAGGCTTTTAGAGGGGTGGAGTCTTTGGAAGGTGGTCGTCCTCTCAGACCACTGCGGAGTCTTTCAGGGACTTCTCTTGGTGCCTGCGGCTCAGGATCGGGAGAAGCTCCACGAAGTCGACCACTGGTCCGTGTGGAGGTCAGCGTCCTATCCTTGGGTTTACGTCCGCGGCGGGCAGGAGCCGGAGAGGGTTCAGAAGAAGCTTGTGCTGACAGAAAGTCCTCGTCATCTTCATCAGAAGAAGGGTGGAGCATTAGTCCCTCTTCCTTGGCTTGGTCCAGGCCCTTCCTGGCAGCTTCCACCTGCTCCTAAAACACAAGAGCAGAATTCACACCATTTATGTTTTGATTTCTGCTCTATTTCACATTGCTACATCTTTTGGATTTCACATTTTTAGTTTCCAACTAAAACGTAATCCATTAGGGATGATCTGGTCACCAGCCAAATTCTTGGTGCAACTCCAGTTTATACAGTTCCCCAAATAAATCCAAAACTTATTGAAGAATAATCTCTCAGCCATGAATGGTTAAATTCCTAACAGGCAGAGAGAAAGAAGCTGATAAACTAACAAGAAAATATCTCTTCTCTGCATCTGCTTGGAAAATTATAAATAAAAGTAAATAAACGTTAAGAACTTTGTCCCCCTGTAATGATTTCTGATGATTCTTTAGTAAAAGACGATGAAAGAAGTACCTCAGCCTGCTTCAGCTCTTCTTTGCAGACGTCTTCCAAAGAAGCTTCCAGGAAGTTCATGGCGTAACGTTCAATGGGAGTGAGCTGCAGGATGTGAGAGGAGAGCCGCGCAGTTTAGTTTTAGCCAGCAGAACAAGATCGTCATGCTTAGAGTCTTCAGTAAAAACAAGACAAGATCAACATGTTGAAACCTAGAACAGCTGCTTCATCAGTCACCTGTTCCACCAGAGCAGCGATTTCTTGCTCAGCCTTGGACAGCTCCTCCACCTCCTCCTGTTCCCCTCCGTCGTCTAGTGGGATGTTCTCGTTAAACTCCGCCAGCTCGGCCACCTGCTCTGCTTTGGCCTGAGAAGCAGCCACGATGTCCTCCTCATCCTCGGCTCTACACAATGCCTGGACCGTTCATAAAGCAACGGGATGAGTCAAGCAGCAACAAGATGTTACAGAGGAGGAGAGGAATGACGATAAATTGCTAGGAGTTTAAGTTTCTAACCTGTTCCAGAATGGTGGTGCTCTGTTTGTTGACGCCTTCCTCTTCCTCAGCCTGAGGCACAGACAGCTCCACGGCCACCTCCCTCTTCTCCCCATCATTGACGTCAAACAACTCCCTGATGGTTTGCTGGAAGAAAGAAAAAATAATAATTAGACACAATTAGCTCATACAATCCTTTTGTAGTTTTTTATCTGAACTTTTCCAAACATGATCTGTGTTCTTAGACAAACTCAAGCACTGAATGGACGGATGGAGGTACCTCTTTGAAGAAGGCAGTGGTGAAGTTTCCTCCCTCGATTGCCATATCTCCCAGCATCCTCTTCTGGTTGGCTTTCTTTAAAATGTTTTCCTCAACTGTTCGCTCGCTGATCAGTCTGAAAAAGCGGAGGAATTAAAACTGTTTGAATCATTGTGGCAACAATTTGGCTTAATTGTAAACACAAAACATTTACAAACTTTGAGGCTTCAAACTGAGAATTGACTAATTAGCTGAACTGAACCACTTTTTCAGATATATCCTGATGTCCGGAAGAACAAACTACTACTAGAGACTGAATGAAGTGTGTGGATCTTTATGCCTGAACTTCAATGTGCATGAATCAAAGTAGAAAGTATTACTATGAACTTAATTAACTGACCGATCAACATTTTCTTTGCTACAAAATCAAGGACGAAATCAAGACGAGTTCCAATGCAACACCAGCAAGGTGTACATAGTACAGTGGCATGCGAGTGATATACCATGGTAGACTGAAGACAGTCAATGTTTGGGGAAAATATAGGACAATAGTGATATTAGTAAAACTGGTAGTTGTCAAATGTATAAAAAAATAATAATAAAAGCTTTTTCTTCAGAAGTAAATGGAAAAAATCCCCCCAAATCTCCAACCAGACCAACGTAAACATTCAGGGCCTAATTCAGTGAAACACAGTGGTGGCAACAACTCGATCTGAGTTGTTCTTCAACCGGGTTTTTATGTCCAGGTGAATAAAATTAAGAACAGTTCCAAATACCAGTCACTTCAGTTTTCTAAAAGGGAGATACAGAAACGAGTAGGCCTGCATGATATTAGCAAAACATGCAATAATATTGGTGAATGTTGGAATAATGAGATGCCTTGCAATAAATTAAAGTATCATTAAAGTGTTCATGTCTTTCTGATTAAGGTTCATCACAAACATGAACCTCAGATAGTGAAACTTATATTCAGCTACTGGAAAAATTATTTAACTAAATGTATTATTTTCATCTCAACAACGAGGTTTCAGACCCTTACCACCACTTTACCTTCAAAAATGTTTTATGCTGCATTCACTAACAAGTGTCTGAATATGTTACAGACACTAACATTAGCATTAACATTAGTTGCAGTCCAACCTGTTCCCCCTGAAACACATAATGCGTACAGTGATATTATATTGAGATAATGGTAAATTTGCGAAAAATTGTGAGCCCTAGTGAAGAGGCACTTCATTTTACAGCATCCCTGTGAATCCAAGTGTTGACTAATATCAGTAATCACTTGGCTTCACCAGAAAAAAACATTGCCCACTTACTACTGAAAGTCCAGGGATTTAAATACCTGGGATTTTTTGTTACTCAGGTAAAAGGAACCCTTGGCAATCTGTTTACTCTGCTCTGAAAGCCTGCAGAAAATTGATTTAAAAATCAGCCTCTGCAGTGGAAAAGGGGCTTTATTCTGTGGGGTCACCTGAAGGAGGAAGTGAAAAAGAGAGAGATTTGGAGAACTTTTGCAAGGCAGAGTGGGGAAATATTACAACAATTGTGGGAGGCTGATAGTTTCAACTCAAGGAAGGTCGAATGTTGAAACTGAATAACATAAGTATTAGTTTAAGGTTGTGCATACTTGTGCAAACCGGCTATTGCAGCTTATTTAATCGTTACATTATCCTCCCAGCAGATTAACATGTTTTTAGTCTGAATGGTGCAGGATAAAGGTGGAAAACTCTGAAATCCATTAATCATCATCTGATTTTTTTGTTAACTCAGGCTTTTTGTCGACAAATGTGTTGCGATATTTACAGGATTAGCCTAACATTTTGTAACAGGAGTAATTAAATGGACCACCTGTAGATGTGGACATCCCGGGTCTGTCCGATTCGATGACAGCGGTCTTGAGCCTGAGCATCCATGGTGGGATTCCAGTCGCTGTCGTAGAAAACCACAGTATCAGCCCCGGTCAGATTGACCCCAACACCCCCGCTGCGAGTTGACAAAATGAAGCAGAAGATGCGTCGGTCTGCATTGAAGCGCTCCATGAGGGCCTGCAGAGGAAGATGTGCGAACAGTGAGGGTCAGAAATGTCACATTTATTTATATCGTACATTTAAAAAAAACAGTTTACCAACGTGCTTCACAATTACACCAACACTCATAAAATAGCAGATCGAATAAAAACTGTAATAAGAATAAATAAAACACAGAAGAGTTGAGACTATTTAGGGTCTCATTCTCAACTCATTTAAAACTTGGAACGTAGCAATAATCGGGTTGAGGTCATCAACCATATGACCTCAGCCTTCTTTTGGTTAAGAACAATATTGAAATTGAAACATGAAAAATTCTCCAAACCTGTCGTTGCTCCACGCGGGTGCTGCCATCCAGACGGAGGTAGATGTGTCCGTGGTAGTTGAGGAACTGCTCGAGCACGTCCAACATACGGGTCATCTGAGTGAAGATCAGCACTCGGTGGCCTCCTGACTTCAGCTTTCGCAGCAGAGTGTGGAGAGTCTGAAGCTTACCTGCATGCAGAGCACACACACATGTTTAAGAAAACAGAACCTGCAGCATCTACAAGGTCGCAAACAAGGTGTGATCCTGGACTTGTTGATGAGAAAGATGAACGGCTGACCTCTGAACTTCAAAGTCATGTGATATTTTGGTAGCTGGAGGAGAGGTAACGTGAACTCACCAGGCTACAAACAAAATACAGCTGCATTCATGAGGATCTCGTGATTTCAACCACACGTTTCTCTGTTAAACTTGCAAAACAGTTTTTGCCAACAGAAATGATAATGATCATGAACAGTATCATTTAATTATAGAGATCAAAAAAGTAAATGGTGTAGATTTAGAGAGAACTATTTTGGGGGAAGAAATATATTGACCCAGGAGAACAGAACAAGTCAGAGTAGCAAAGATAATAATGTTGACTAATATGTTCCAATATATCATTTATCCATATCTGTGTCTACAGATGAAGATCTTACAACAATTTAGTTTCTTCCTATACAGAACCTTAATGGTAACTGCATAGCACAACTGCAACCCAAGACATGGCCCTCCACCTTAAGGAGAACATTAATCAGAGAGGCAGCCAAGAGGCTTATGATAGCTGTGGATGAGCTGCAGTAATCCACAGCTCAGGTGGGAGAAACAGTCATATAACGCTACCACTCTGGCAGTAATGGAAGAGTGGCAAACTCATGAGAAGTCCCCTCTGCCGTCATACAAAAGACATGCAGGGGTCACTGCAAACATGTTGAAGAAGGTGCTTTGGTCAGATGAGACCAATAGTAAACTTTCTGTTCTGGGTGCAAAACACAGTGTATGATGGAAAAATAGCATTGCACATCATCCTGAACACAACAACCCCATGGTGGAGCATGGTGGTGGCAGTATCATCATGATGCTGTCGGGATTCTTTTCTTCAGCAGGAAAATAGAGGTAGGTCAGAGTTAATGGGAAGTTGGATGGAGCTAAATGCAGGACAATCCTGAAACCTGGAGGAGGCTGTAAAACACTTAGGGCTGAGGTGAATATTCAGCTTCCAGCAGGACAACAATCCTAGACCTAAACATACAGCCAGGACTACAGTGAAATGGTTTAGATCAATGCACATTCACATGTTGGAATGGCCTAGTCAAAGTCCACACCTCAGCATAACTGCGAATAAAAGACAATAGTGTGTGGATGTAAAGTTACAAAATGTGGAAAAGTTAAGTAGCATGATCTGACGTGAATAAAGAGTTTCTTTAATGGATGATCCTTTTCATCACTGATGTCCTGAAAGTACATTGTTTTTCCTTTATGTTCCCATCCAATAACTCACCACAGTCATACTGTATGAGCCTCAGGTCAGGAAACTGAGTCCTCATGTTGCAATGGATGCGGTGGAGGCTGCGAGTTAGCGGAGCGACTTGAGCTGATAATGTGGAGGAGAAGACTGCCTGTTTGTGACTCAGAGATGGAGGAGGGTGGCAGCAGTGCATGGAGATCACTGGAGCTTCCACAGGAGGAATCGCAAACACAAACCTAAACATAGAAAAAATATTAATGAACAATTCCCCCTCCTTTATTAGACAGATGTGTGTCTGTTCTAAAATGTTTACCTGTCAATTACATCATTGAGGAGCTCCACCCTTTTGCCAGGGCTGTGGATGGCTTCTCTTAAAGCAGGGCTCTGAAACCAGTAGTCTTGCTTGTCCTGCTGCTGTGCGTACAGACAGCAGCTGTGGCCCGAGCGGCTCCACTCCCCCTTCGCATCCAGAGCTGCCGGAGATGGGTGAGTGCCGGGGAGGAAAGTCAGAAAGTCTAATACCTCATGGCCGTACACAGGCATTGCCCCGCATCGGCGCTCATTGACTCGGAAGATAAAGTCCAGCCGGCTGTCTCGCTGCTGTTTGATCTCATCAGCCAACCATGACTGTTAAACCACAGAAATTCAGATAGATATGAGAGGGAATGTTGCAAAAATCATGTTCATAGACCAGAATCACTTTGCAGTCTGACAAATGACCATAATGCTGTAAATTGATGTGAGATGTGCCTGCAAGAATCCCACATGCCATCAGTTGGAACCAATTTCTTTCACATGCATGCTCTATTTTTGCAGAAATTGGGACTAGAAATGAAGACAACAAGACAGTAGACACCATGTAAAGATATCAACAGAAGAAGCTGCTCACCACATGGAATGGAGAGCGTAGAGGCGGGCGAGGTGCCCTCCTGCGAGGGGGGTTGGTCTTTGCACTCCAACTGGGCTTTGACTTTGTGGTAGCTGGTGGTTGGTTGCTGCTGCTGCTGCTGCTGTCTTGAGGTGCTGCTGAGAGTTTGGCCACAGATGGCAAGGTAGCCACCAGAGCTGGAGCTAAGAAGAGGATGGAGAAAAAGGCAGAGAGAAACATTCAACATGTCCCTTGTGAGTAAGTCTAGTCTAAGATTTGCAAACGTTCTGGAGTATTTTACATGTCACCCCACTACAACTACAACCTATCATGGATTTTACTGGGATTATATTTGATGGATCAAAACACAGCTGTGCTCAATTGTGAAAAGGAAGGAAACTGATACACGGATTAACATTTAGTTTTATGACCGGTAAAATCTACATTCAGAGTCAAAGCTTTGTGAAACCGCATTTTGCTGCAATTGCACCTTAGTTGTTTAGGATATGTCTTTAAAGACTTTGTATAAGTATATATTTTTGTCCTTAGACAGATTGGATGGAGAGCATCAATGAACATTAAAGTCTTCCCACAGATTCTCAGTTGGATTTATGTTTTTTGACTTTGACTGGGCCATTCTAACTCATGGTTTAATCACAACCATTCTATTGTAGTTCTGTATGTTTATGGTCATCGGTCTGCTGAAATGTGCACCTCTGCCCCCGTGTCAAGTTTTTTTACAGCCTCCAACAGTTTTTTTCCAGGATTGCCCTGTTTTTAGCTCCACCTTCCCATCAACAGCTTCACTGTGCCACCAGGACAAAAGCATCTCCCACAGCATGATTCTGCCAGTACCATATTTTACAATGGTGTTGTATGCTGTGGGTGATAGTAGCAGTGTAGTATTTACACAGAGCAAATATCTTGCAGCAAAGTAAAACTAGTACTACTAAATGGTTTCCTTCAACAACTTTCTTCTCAAGTGCAAAACTGATTGTTGAGTTGTTCTGTCAACATAACCTTCCACGTGAGCTGTGGCTCTTTTCAGCTCCTCCAGAGCACTGCCCTTTATGCTGATTTATTTACTCATTCTGGTGACCTTTAAAGGCATTTGGTTGCATTGGTTTTTTTTTTTTAGAGATACTGGATTAAGTGGCTTTTAGAGGTTTTTTTTTTACATTTGAGAACCACTTATTTTTCCTCCACTTCACAATGACACACTACTTTGTGTTGCCCAATCACTTTATATTTTAATAAAGTATATTACCCTCTTGGAAAATACCAAAAGAAAACTCCAAGTTTCTCGGCCAAGTAGCTTTGAAACCTTTTGTTTTTTTGCAAAAACATTTAACACAAACTAATATTTTAGAAAATATTTTTATATGGCTAAAACCCTAGAAAATATTAACTCGTCTTTTTTGCATCTGTAAAACCTCACAGAAAGGTCGATATCAAACACGGCAGGAATTTGGTTTTAATAAAACTGCAACAGGCTTGCAGAGTAGGAAACATCTGCAGGAATCCTGCATCCAGAGAGGCTTGCAGCTCAGAGAAAAAACAAACCCTTTCAGCGTTTTCTCACCTGGCTGCTCTGTGCTGGAGGGAGGCGGCTGCATGACCTTGAGAACAGGCCGCAGGGGCTGGAGCTGGTTCGGGTTGGAGCTTGGGTGTCTGAGGGGAGCTATTGTGTAGTGAGCTGTAGCAGGACCAGAACCAGGACCAGGGGTGCGTGGGGCAATCTGCAGGGGAGCAGTGTTCCTGACAGGTGGGGTGTTGGAGTGGGGATGTAAGGAGGGGGTTGGAGCCTGAGGAGCAAGACGTGGGGAAGGGGCGACTGCCAGTGTGGGCACGGGCCCACCCTCCTTGCCTGATGCCTGGCGCACAACAATCTTCACGACTCCAGGGCTGCCCACCATGGTGGAGGGCACTAAAATTAAATAAACAGGAAGGAATTATTTTCTAAACGCAACTGGAGGATAAACCTTTGTGCCTTAAACTAAAGTACTTGGGTTAAATTTACAGCATCTGCGTTTGCGGAGTGGCTGAGAGAGGTTAAAGGTGGAATACCTTGAGGTGAAGCGTTGTGTGTCAGCTTGTTTGCAGTGGGACTAGCAGCAGGTGTGTTTGCAGCGTGTGTGCTGGTTGTTGTCTGGACAGTCAGCTGTGCAGGCTGGCTGATGAGGTGATGCTGCATCCCGCTAGACACCAGGTGCATCACATTACCTACACAGCACCAGAAAAAAGGTCCAAATGAGACCAGGTTCCCACAGGGTGCCTACACATTTCCCATTTGAAGAAAATCCCGCTTTTCAAGACTCAAGTTAAAATTAAATTAATTGAAGACTGAACCTTTCTGAACCAACCTTTCAACTTTGAGCTTTACATCTCTAAAAACTCTGTTCTCTTTTGCTCGATTAGCTGACCATATTTTATTTAGACAAATTAAATCCTTACTTCAGCCAAAATACAGGATCTATCTTGAAACATTATGCTAGTCTCTCATAACAGTGATGTTTTCCAGTTATTCCAAACTGTTATTGTTACTATTCTGTTGATATGAAGCCACCTCCACCTTTCATTAAAAGAACAGGTAATTAGTCTCCATAAGGCTTAACATTAAAAACTCAGTAGGTCAAAGTTTCTGAATTTGTATCCTATGAAACGGTTACATGTGGGATGATAAATTCAACGAGCAGACGTTAATAAAAGCATATTTGTTAGAAAAGAAAACAAGTTTTACATGTGTGGGCTCTGGTGTCACAAAGAAAGAATTCTGATTGGCTAATCTCAGACCCCCCCGAAAAGGGAACCGGGTCATTGCAGAAACCCACCGAGGTCCAAGTAAAGTTTTGATGCCTGACAGTGTGAGGAGTAAACTGTCCATCTTCATCTCCATCACGCTGGATTTGCGGAAGATGGTTTAACCCTTTTCTTTTCGTTTAATAATTAATTTGTTTTATTTCAAATTAGTTAATCTATTATTAATAGATAGACTTAATGCAGCAATATTGAGCATATTCCCCGTTTCTTTTTCTAATACATACCATAAAGATTAGTAAATCTTTATGGTATTTATTATATTTATTGACTAACACAAGTTAGTCATTACACATGGTTTAATATCAGTGTGATGAAAGTATTAAAATCTTCAAAGCTGTACACAAAACCCATTTCCTAAACGCCTGAGAGACATGTATCCAACACCAAATCTGCACTTAAACTAGGTTTAACTGCTGCAGATGTTCTAGAGATGCTCCATGATATTTTCTAAAATATTTAAAATAGTTACAAATGTTCTTCTAGCGGTGATCTGTAAGGACAGATGCTGCAAATAAATGTAAATTTAGTATAAATGTTTCAGACGGGTGAACAGCAACAACCTTGAACTGGACGTGGGCCAGCTGCTGGGACCTGGTGTATCTGAGCTCCAGACAGAGTCAGTTTGTTGCCTTGAAGCTGGAAGGTGACGGGTTTGCTGCCCTGGCTTGATGATACAGGTCGTCCTGCCAGAGAGGCCAGCTGTGCGATGCTCACCACCTCACCGGCTGGCAAAGAAAGACAAGACAGATTTTAGTCTGAAACTAGTTTATTCTTTTATTTCAAATGTAAAATTGCATTTCTCTAAATTATTCAGGGTGAATATTCCTTACCAGGGGTGACAAGAAATGTGAGTTTTAGGGAGATAACTTTTCAAACACTTCACCAAAAGGTAATGCACTCACATGGCAGCCTTGCTTGCATATCAGGGCTGAGTAAAACCCTCTGAGGCATGATGTTGCTGGGGGTTGGACTTGAATGGGCTGGGATACTGGCTGCACAGGGAGCAGTAGGAGGCCGCACGGTCAGTATCGGCTTAGGCGCGCTGGATCTCACTGCAGTTTGAGGAGAGGGATGGATCGGAGGATGAGGTCCAGCTGTGGATGCTACTGAACAAACCACTGAAAGACATGAATAAGGAAATATGTACATGCAAAATAAAAAAAATACCCAAGGTTTCCAAGCAATGATTTTTCAAAAGGTTTCTTACAATTAATTTTTTTGATTTTTCTTGTAATTAACATGCATTCCACCTACCTTGTTGAACAACAGGAGCAGAAGCAGGAGCTGGAGCGGCCTCTGGGACTGGAGGAGGTTTGGTGGTCTGAGCTGCAGGTGGAACGGAGCAGGTGGGTTTGTTCATCAGCAGAACGGGCCGATTATCACCTTTAGGAGGCGGCTGGAACATCCTAAGATACAATCACAACAGTAATTTAAACAGTAGATTACACTTAACAGTAATCTACTGACAAAACTACATTAAAATGTGTAGTCAAAAGTGAAATTCAGTTAGACACTACAAATAATTAATCACATTCAAAAAAGCAAAATAGCAGCACTGATAATTAGTATAGATGCTGAAAAAGCATTCGAGCTTTCTTTATAGGGTCCTACATAGATTTGGTCTACATGAAACAATGATTAAAGCAATTTAGGTTCTATGCAATAAAGCTACTGCTAAGATTAAAGTTAATGGATAATTAATGTTAAATATTTTTATTTGGGAAAGAGGAAGAAGACAGGGCTGAGTGTTTCCATTATGCTTGGAACCATTTGCCCAATACATAAGACAAAACAAAGAAATGAACGGTTTTAATGTTCAGGGGAAGGAGCATAAACTAGCTGGCTATGCAGCCAATATTTTGATCTTGAGACACTTTGTTAAAAGGAAAGATAAAACGGGTAGCAGAATCAATTCAGCAGCTGGTCGACAGGGGAATATAGAGGTATTACTTCTGGCTTGTAAACCCGTATGTAAAAGGATTAAAAACATGGAAACGCACTTAACTTTATATATTAAAATAAAATGGGAAAGGGAGGGAGGAATACATTTAACAGAGAAGGAATGGAAAATCATATGGGCATACCAATGGAAATGTAGTAGCTCATAGTTGGAGGGAATTCAGGTGGAAAAGTACAATCAGATATTTCATTACTCCCTATAAAGGCAAGTCACCGGCATGTTGGACAAACTGTGGAAATGTTAATGCAATTTACTGGCAGTAAATACACAGAGCAATACAACACATTTACAGGAATCATTTGCCTTTGGAAAGTTAAACTTCATTTTTTGGACTCATGCCTGAAGGATGCCCAAAGAAAGATAAAGACTTGAATATAATTGTAGTGGTGGCAGAAAGGAAAGACATCACAAAAAAATGGCTCTCACAGTAAAGCCCAACTCTGGATATGTTGATGGTCATCACAATAATTATTAATAGGATGGAGAAGATGACAGCGGAGCTCAATCGTAAAAGGAATCTGTTCACCTAACGCTGGAAGAAATGGATGGACTACATTATACTACACAGACCAGGCTTTGACTTTTGATGTTACTAATCTCAGCTATGATGTAATAATAATCTTAGATCCACTAATCACAAATGAATGTTTCTGGTTTTTTTTTTGTGCTTGTTTTGTTCATTCATATAAAAAAACAAGAGATTGTGACCGATGTTCTGTGAACACCAATTTAAAAAGATTTGCACAAGATGATGGCCCACAGATGAAAGTTCAGACCTAATTTAAGGAAAGGCTGCTTCTAAACGCTCTCACTATGTCAGAAAAGTGTTGTAAAAGAGGCAAAATGTGGACTATGCATTATTCATATTAATATAGTCATGATTTCTAGGTTTCCTGAAAGCAAAATATGTATGCCCTTTAATAAATAGATTCCACATACTGGCCAGTTTTAGTCCCTTTCTCAAAAGAAGCATGAGGTATGTTATGTCATGGAGACAGGCAAAGAACCATAGCACCGAATACCTGTGTCCAATACCCCTAGTTTCATTATAGTTCCCCGTCTCTTCCATGTCCAAACTTAGGGACAAGAGGGAAATTCTGGATAAAAATTCTTGAACTTAAACCTGTTATCTCTCCTAACCAAACTATATTTACAAAATGTAATAATAATCTTAGCTGCAGCGTGTACCTGTTGACCTTCATGCGGACCGGTTTGGGTCTCGGAGGTGGTTCAGGGGATTCCGTAATGTCCTGTATAAGCTGGCGGCTGACCTTGTGGCGCGGCAAGAACACTTCTGCCTGGTAACGGGTGACATGGCGCTCCAAACCAACAAGATCAAATGCAGAAAGGTCGCAGCGCTGGAGAGTTAAAGGGACAAAAACATTTTGCCATCCTTTCAGAGCTCATTCTAGCAGAAAATTCAAGCTTTTTGAGCATCCATTCAACTCATGCCAACCTTCAGAGGAGAAACCTCAAGAGCTTTTTGCACCAGGGATGCAGTGTGGAAGACGATGGGCTGCGTGATGAAGGGTGACTGGATAGGTCGAGGGTCAAACAGGTTGGGGTGGTTGCACACTTTGCGGAGCTGCATGAGAATGTTAATGACAGACATGAAGTGTCCACTGGCCAGTGTCTCCCGGGTCCTGTGAATCACAAAGAAAACAAGCAGTGATAACATTTATTTATAGGGGAGGGGTAAACACTGTCATGCTACAACCACGGTGTTTCATTGGGTTCTATGTAACAGACCAACACAAAGCAATGCATAACTTTGGAGTGGAAGGACATGATTCATGTTTTTTTTTAATTCTTCTCAAATAAAAATCTGTAAAAAAAGTCGTGCACTTGTGCCCCGCCCCTTTTACTCCCATACCCCAGTGCAACAGTGGCAAGAAACAAAATGACCTTGTTATAAAAGAACTGGTCCAAGTTGATGGGAAGAAGAATGGAGCTAAATACAGGGAAATACTGGAAGACAACCTGCAAAAGACTTGAGACTAGGATGGAGGCCCACCAACAGGTCAAAACATACAGCCACAAATACAATGGAATGGTTTATATGAGCATATTCATTTGTTAGAACTAGGATGACCTGGTGAAAGTCTAGACTTTCCAGACCTTCCACTTTACAATTATGCACTACTTTGTGTGGGTGTATAACATGAAAACCGAGAAAAGTCCAAGGGGGTATGAACACTTTAGGTAATTGTTAATATTTCCTTTAAAAATGTTGTAGGAACTCACGAGGCTTGTGCCATGAAGTCATCGTAGAGAAATCTCTGCCTTTTGGAGAGGCGACAGCGCACCACATGTTCATATTTCTTCGGCATCTGCTTCTCAACGTCGGCCTTGATCCTCCTGAGAAGGAACGGCCTCAGCACCTTGTGAAGCCTCTTGACCAGGCCTTCGTTGTACTCCTGACTGCCCTCGATCATTCCCGTCAGCGGGTTGGAGAACCACTCCTTGAATTCACGGTGGGACTGGAAGACGTGGGGCATCAGGAAGTGCATGAGTGACCAGAGCTCCATCAGGCTGTTCTGCAGAGGAGTTCCTGTCAGCAGCAGACGTCTGTGGCTGTGATGGGGAGATGGCAGAACTGAGGTCAGGATAAAGACGAATTTAGCAAACTTGAAGACAGTTAAATCTAGAGAAATACAGCAAAATCTGCTGTTGTCCAGGATCTTGCAATTTTCAGCTTGATCTGATCATAAGAATGACTGGACAGTCAGCAATTCCTAATCCCCGACTGCAAGAGAGGGCAAGACTTCCGGTGACTAACTGGAAGGCTGAACAATGTACAGCAAAGCTGCCCGTTTTTTTATTCTTTTGACCTATCGACCTCTGTCTATTGTGTAACAGGATATGATGGCAGCTTTTTGGAAGTCTGAGTTAAGGTAAGATCTCCGTTCTCCTTAAAATAAAACATGGAGATTCCTGTTTTAGTAATGTTATTGTTAGAAAATACAAGTAAAAACACTGTTAAACAGCAACTGCTCCTAATCTAAACACCGAATGCTTGAGCAACATATAAAAAATACATTTTTGCTGTGCTCACCACTTCCTACATTAGAGTTCTTAAAAAGTAATCAAAATCATGTTTTACAGACCTGAATCAGCAGGTCAGATCTCAAAGAGCAATGGAAATTGGCATTGGCCAGGAAGAGCCAGATTTGTTTAAATGTTTGATTATTTAACTGAAACAAAGAAAATTCCTCTTTTATTCCCAGATCATTTCTGATGTGTAATAATCCAGCAGCCTAAATCATAACTATGGTCTTAAAAACTGCTCCTGATTACATGCATACTGTACCAAATGTTAAAACTCCCCTCAGTCCTTTTATGCTTTGCTTCAAAGTATTCAGATCATCATGTAATGTTTTTAAGTGCTCTTGATCATTAGTTCCCCAGGCATCCTGAAGGTCTTTCAAATGTTTTCTTTGGACTTCAGCTGCTTTTTTCACTCATTCTCAGTCCAGTCCTTGACATCAGATTGTGTAGTGTGTGCTTCAAAACAATAAGGAAAGCAAAGAAGAAGAGGTATCCTGACAAAATGTCTCCAGTAGATGAACAGTATCTGAAAAAGTTTTTAAAAAACGTACACAGGACGTAGTCGGTGCTAAAAGCCCATTTTCTGTCTGTCAAACTGTGTTTGGTATTTTTTTAAGAGATCCGTTTAAAAAATGTTTAACTAATACTTTCTTTGTGACAGGTCGACAAAGTGCTCAAAGATCCTGTTGAATGATTTAACAAATAAATGATTGAAAAAAGTAGTCAAATACTAAAGCAGAAACCCTGAGAGACCTTCATGAACCTTGTTTTTTGTTCTGGTCAGTTTCACTCCAAAACGGTCGCCAGAGTAGGAATTTGGGCAGACTGCCTGACCGGGGCACCACTGCTGACCTGAACCATAGAAGGACGGTAAATGCTTTGACCAAAAGGCATTTATGAAGAGATTTAAACTGGTAATATTACAAATTTTCTCTTAGAATGATTTTAATTCAGTTTCAGAGTGCATCTGCTCTGAAGAAATCACGTTGTGGCTGTAGTAACCCTGACCTGAGCTTTATCCTCTCTCCTTTGCTACAAATACATGTAAACAGATGTAAAGGTTTGTGAATTTCATTATAGTAACACTTTTCATGTTTGGACTGAAGTTTAATTGCTTTAACAGAATAACTGCTCATTACTGTCAATGACTTTTTTTGTCTCCCTCCGACACTGAAGTGAACAAGACATACTGATCAGTGCAGCTAAATTAAAATCCATTACAGGTCCGTATTTCCAAAGTTTAGAGTAAGCGTTAAAGCCTAACCTCTATGAAACAATTATAGATAATTGCTGGATAATTGGTCTGGCTGAACTCTTTTTATTCCTGTTATGCTGTCTGCTGTTATCGGATCACTGAAGCGGAAACACTTCTGCATGCAGCAGGAGTGATTGTCTCTACATAGTGGCAACACACAACTGAGACCAGGGGAAAGATAAAAGGATCCGGGAAAAATAAGTTCTGTGGCAGAAACTTTAAGAGTTGCATAGTTGAGACCTCCAAATGTGAAAAAAGGTACATAATAAAGCAGTCAGCAACTACTCCTCAGCACAGTCTCCACTAACAGAGAAAGAAATAAACAGCTGCTGGAGCAGACGTCCAGCCAAATGATAGCATGAGGGTCTCATAACAGCTACTGTTTGAAGGAAAAAAGACTTTCCAATGTGAAGATCAGCTGAGAATAATTCAATTTTTACACATCTCTGCATCCCGGATGGTACTGGTTCAGGATTTCCTCTCTGAAAAGGGTCATCGGTTGCACTTGCAAATATATTTTGTCAAGTCTACTTTTTAAAAATCGAAAACTAGATTAAAATTAAATAAAGGGTCAATTAGAATGATGATAAATATGACAAAAGTTACTGACAATTGTATACTGTGCAAGTATATAAATTCAGTTGTGTGAAAAGGGAGGACCAGTTATCTGTACCCAACTCTATTCCATTCTACGAAAAATATTTCCTCTAGGTTTAATGAAATGATTTTTATTTTAAGTTGTAAGGGAACCTAAACAGGCATTCCTCAAAGATTTCCTAGTTTTTGTGTAATATGAATTTATATAAACTAGATGTATCAAAGCCGAATATTTTAAGTCCAAAATAAAAACTTATATTGTATAACTGTACAGGGAACCTCTACACTTAACATTACCTGTTAAGCTCATTTTAACCACTAGAGGGCAGCGACGGACAATAGAAACTTCCTGTAACATGACCTTCAACCAGAGCAGTCCAGTTTAACATTCAGCTGAATGAGGAGTCAAGTTCACATTGTGATGGGACATGTAAGAGCCTGATCTCTTTCTACAGATTACAGCATGCCTGTATTTTGCAGCTACTCATAAAAAAGCCCTAAAATATCATATTACCAATAAGTATTGAAAAATAATACTATTTTAACACCTGAATGTCAGCAGTTCTCTCTCAATAATATTATTCTTGCAATAAAAACTGCAGTAGGCAGCTCAGTATTGGAGCAACATAGCTGTCACAAGAAAGCACCCCTAGCCCGTTAGAATAATTACAGCCATTTAATGTTTATGGCATAAAAATAGATCTGATATCTGTGTAATGCTCCTTTATGTTGGCAGCTTACTCCAACAGAGGTAACATATTCCAGACATACTGAGTTTTGGCAGGCTCTACAGACCTGTTGAAGTTCAGCAGACTCTGCCAACGCTGGGACTTAAAGTTTTTGATGTTCTGAGCCTCGTCGAGGATCAGATAGCGCCAGGATTTTCGCCTGAAGGCCTGATGATCCTGCAGCACCAGCTTGTAAGAAGTAATGCACACGTGGAAAGCATTGGGTTTTGTCCAGCCCTGAGAAAAAAAAATAAGAATAAAAACTGTGGGGTTGTAATTTTTTGTAGCACTGACTATTTTCTTATTTGACTATTATTGAGTGGTTTATTGCTCATTTAACACACTCTGAACTGTCATCTCTTTTGTTATGGTAGATTTAAAGATAAATAAACGTAAAAGTCTGCAAGATGTAAAAACACAGTAAATAATGAGCAGATAATTGACACAAGCAGTTTAAGTTTTTAAACAAGGGGCTTAAAAAAGACCAACACAAAGTAGTACATATTTGTCAAGTGAAAAGAAAAAGATACATGGTTTTCAAAATGTTTTACAAATACAAATTTAAGAAATCAGCCCCCCTAAATCCATATTTTGTAAAACCACCTTTTACTGAAATTACTGCTGTGAGCGTTAGTAATTGGGTAAATGTCTACCAACTTCGTACATCTAGAGATGCAAACTGTTGCCTATTACTTTGCAAAATAGTTCAGACAGATCCTAAGGAGAGCGGTTGTGAACAATCAATTTTGAAATCATTCTACAGTTTCTCAATTTTATTTAGGTCTGGACTTTGGCCATTCTTGCAAATAAAAACCTTTTTATCGAACCGCTCCATTACAGCTCTGGCCTAATTTTTTGGGTTCTGCTGAAAGATGAATCGCACCTTCAGTCCCAATCCTGATTACAGCTGCCCTTTTTTTCGACTGACAGCTCAGGTGGACAGACATGTCTTGGTATGTTTGAGGTTCTCTTTCCATTTTCAGATTATGGATGTACATACGAAGTTCAAAGCTCAGTATTTTGTTTTATAACCTAACCCTTTAAAAACAACTTTCTCCCTGATCTGTCTGCTGTGTTCTTGGTCTTCGTGATGCTTTTGGTTCTCTCTATAACAAACCTCTGAGGACTCCTAATTTAGCCTACAGACCTTTATTATTTAGGCACTTGATTAAACTGGGTGTTATTTAGCTAATCAGGCTAATGCCACATTTCTGATATTGTTATTATAAATGTACAAAACCATCAGAATTGGCTTTCTTTTTGAGAATTATGTACCACTTTTGTCTGTTACATTAAAATCACAATAGTTTGTGGCTATAATGTGGAAATGTTCAATGGGCATGAATACTTTTCCAAAGCACTGCAAGTCATTGTTTAATAGTCTACAGACATCCACCTAGTTTTGGATAATGATCATCCATTCATTCATCTAATCAAAGGCAACTTAAAATGCAAATCAAAACAGCAAAGATTAATCCAAGGTGCAGCTTGGTCTTCGCAGCTGCATGGCATGACCCTATTGGTTGTGGGTATCTTATGGGGTTGTGGCATAGGCTACACACCTACTTTATATTCTCAACAATTAAGAGCTAAGTCATACATGCAGCCACTGTGCCTGTTTATTCTACGCTGGCTTCCCTCGAGTCATAAAGTTCTGAAAGCATATTGAAAGAAATGCTGCAGACAAACGCCCAATAAAGCAGAGAAACGTCACCTGTCTCTTCAGCTTCCTCTCCTTCTGGCTACCAAAGTAGGTGAGGATTTTAAATCCAGGACACCAGCGCTTCAGCTCCATCTCCCAGTTCAGCATCACACTGGTGGGCACAATGATGAGGTGGGGACCCCAATTCCCTAAAGAATAATAATAAAAAAAACAGGTCACAACAAAGAACATGCACCTTAACATGGAGAGGGATTTTAAAAAACGGCTAAAAAATAAACGTCACCCATTACCCTTTTCACAGGCAAGGTGAGCCAACAGAGCGATGGTTTGGATGGTTTTACCCAGGCCCATTTCATCAGCCAGAATCCCATTGAGCTTCTTCTCATACATAGTGACCAACCAGTCGAGTCCGATGTGCTGGTATTCCCGCAGTGTTCCATGGAGAAGGAATGGAATGGGGATCTTTACCTTTAGTAGGGAAAAGATGAGAAAGTTAGGATCCAGGCGTGAACTGGTTTAGAATGAAGATGCACAGGGAAATAGGCTAGTGACCAGAATCAGACAAGTTTCAGCTTATTCCACCCTGATGGGTGACCAGTCTGTCGGAACCTCAAAAATCCAGTCCCCTTTAAATAAGGGAACACATCATACTTAAGAATTAGCAGGTCGCAACACTTAACAACACTCTTGAGTGGGGAAGTTGTTACTAACTGAAGAAGAGTCATGAATGAGCTATTAGAAGTATTACTGGAAATTGTAAAATGGTAATGGACTGAATTTATATAGCGCTTCTTCAGTCATAGTAACCACTCAAATCGCTTTACACTATAGCCACATTCCCCCAATCGTCGATATGATCAGTGCATCTCTAAGCTTAGAAGCATGAAAAATATGAAGTAAGAAAAAGATTTTATAAAAGAACTGAATGTGTGAGACCAACCTTGGTTGTAGCCAGAGTGTAGCCTTTAGGCTGCAGGCTCTCTGCCGTTGCAGCAATATGGCTGATTTCTTTCTTTGGCCGTGAGCTGGAGGAAGGCGGGCTTTGGTCTCCCTCCTTCAGCAAAAGCTCCATCCCTTCATCTCCACACTCATCATCCTCCTCTTCATCTTTCTCTGTGTCATCATCTGCACTATCTCCAGGGGAATCTGAAAGAAGTACATCAGAAAGATACAACAAATTAATAAATGACCCCAAAGCTTTTAAAACATTACATTTAGTGAAGAAATTAATAAATAATTCAGGATTCTCAGGGAGTGTTTATACCCGAAGATGAAGTGTTGCTTTCCACATCGCTCTCATCTTCCTCATTCTCCACCTCCTCATCCCCAGACACCTCAGAATCAGAGCTGGCTTTGGAGGCAGAAGCAGAAGGAGCCTCAAAGTCAGATGCATAAGCACCTTTGTACTTTTCCAGAAGTTCTTCAAGACTCATGTCGCCTAGAAGAAAAGCAGTGACGGTCCGGTTCGGTTATTCGGTCTTGCATATGACAAGACTTGAATTTCAGCTCCTTGCAAAAGTATTCATTTTCCTTAAACTTTATTTTGTCACGTTACAAACACAAATTTCTATGCATTTATTGGGATTTAGTTTGACAAACACAAAGCAGTGCATAATTAAAAATAGAAATGATACACAGTTCTCTATGTCCATACAGATACAAATCTGAAAAGTGTGGCATGCACCTTTCTTTAGTCTCTCCCAATCAGAGTTTTGCAGAACCACTTTTTGCGGTAATTACAGCTGGGAATCATTTGAGGTATGTGTTGCCCAGCTTTGCACATCTAGATGCAGACATTTTTACCCCGTCTTGTTTGTAAAATAGCTCTCTGCTTCTCTTATCAATGCCGTCCCATGTCTGGACCAGTTTGTTGATGTGCCACACTCTTTGTTTACAGATAATGGGTTTTTCCTAGTTTTAATTTCCCCTAAAAATTGAAAAACTATCCAAACCTTTCTTTCCACTTCAATAATATGAGCTGCTTTGTGTTGGTCTGGCCTATAATATTTGCTGCTGTTATGTCACAAAATATGATAAAAAAAGATATGGATCACATAGAATTTAGATGTAAACAACACAAGAAGCAGGTAGGAAGAGATATGTAGGTCAAACAGAGAGTCAAGGAGGTCATTCCTTTCAAGGAATGATCAGCTTTAAAACACATTCTAAAAGAGGCAAAACACAAAAATCAGACAATTTAAAGTTTTTTAAATAAATGCAGAAAAAAGGTTACCCTCTTTGGCCAGGTCATTAAGTTCTTCAGCATGGTTGACATTCCCTTCTACCTTCTCCTGGGCTGCTATGGTGTCTTCCTCATCCTCAGCTGAACACAGGAAGTGAAATATTAACTATTACTACCCACAGGAAAAGATTTAACTTCAGAGTATTTCCAGAAAAGCTTTTCTATTATTTATCCTTATTTTGAAGTGTAAACTGTAGAGAATGCACAAAAGGTGATCGCATCTTAAATTAATCTTACCGTCCTCTTCATTGGCAGTGAATTCTCCATCTTCATCCTCCTCCGCCGATAAAGAAGATTCGTTTGAGCATTCCTCCTCTGAGCCAGACTCCTATGTTTTGCAAAGATATAGTGATTACTTAAAACATCAAACAAAAAACAAAACGTACACATCAAACTTCATTTATGTTTAGCTACAGCTGCTATGTAGTTGAACTGAGCAATTCAAAAACGTAATTCCTCAAACTCAAATCCCACACAGGTTGTAGAAAAGGTTCAATGCTGTTCATTTTTAAGAGCTGTAATCTTTAAGGACTCAAGCATGTGTATTAAACCTCATTATGTTACGTGCTAATGTTGCAATAAAATATATAAACAAACGTAAAACAAAGGTGATGTTCATCTAGCATGTTTCTCTCAGGTATTTATACTCAGATAGATGGGCCACATCTTTCAATAAAAGATCATCAAAGAGCAAAATGTTGCAGAGTGTCATAATGACATGTTGACTTGCAATTAACAAACAAACGTAACAGATTTTTGCTCTGGGTACCATTGTGAACATGGTGAGCACTCTGTCCAGCCACTGGAAAAACTAAAACTCATTATTTTAATCCTGACAACAGATTTTTTTTATTTTATTTAACTTAATTTTCCTTTGGGATGAATAAAGTATATTTGAATTGAAAAACTTGCATCTGGTTTTAGCTCCCTGTTTTGATAATGAAACAATAGAGTTTTCTTAACTTTTTAATGCTAATGTTAATCATGATTTCTTACTAAAACATTTTCCTACACATTGAACGAGCATTTTCAAGCATACTGTTGGGTTTTGAGAGCATGAATGCATGTTGCTAGATAAGATTTAGCCATTATTTATGACGGTCCAAGCAAATATTTGCGATAGTGATAAGACATGTGGTGATATTACAGAATATTTGTGCAAGCCTGCTCAAGTCTTTGAGGTTGGAAGGCCTCCTTGACATCACCCTAATCTTTAGTTCGATCCACGGATTCTCTATCAAGTCGGAAGTCTGGCGGAGCAACAAAATTTTAATATTACGTCCAGTCAGAAGAAACATGTTGGCAAAACTATTTTAAATGTAAGTCAATAATATTCAGCCTAACTCTACATTCAATCAATTTAACTACATGATTCAAACAAAAACCTTTAAGATTCAACTTGCAGACAACCTACAGACATGATTTCACTCATCAACCATTAAGACCTCATGACACGCGACCAAAACACTGACATATCGACTTCAATCGACTTCAATCGGAACACAAGTCAGTCACTAATCTGATCTCAACGCATCAATGAGTGTGATCGTTCTGACTAAACTTATCTGATGCTTCTAACCCATGATCAGAACTGAAGACGCCTTGTGAATTGGAGGGGAAATATCTAGTTGCCTCCTATTTAAACAAGTGGGATTTTTGGTAGTTATTTCGGCTACAAAACTCTTTATGACCTTAAAAATGTAGCTTAACAGCTCAGGTATGGAAGAACGAGAATAAATGTGTGAATAAACAGAGCTCAAGTTCTCGTGCAAAGCTCCACTGCCATAAGACTGCTTGCTGGCAGCCACCATCTGCAGCTTAATAACTTACAAAGCACAACGTAATTAAGTGATCATTAGACACTCCGCTGTGAAAACTGTTGCGCAGGTGAAAAATGTCATTCTACAGCAGGAGCAAACAGCTCCCAAAGCAAATAAAACAAACTATACATAACAGTGAAATACACCTCAGCCTGCATGTACAATTTCCCTAATCAATAAAATCAAAGTGCCTATTAAAACTTTTAACCAAAAAAAAGATACCCACAGAATATACCAGCAAGACACCAAGTTTAGTGTTTGCCAATATCAATTAATCTTCAAATCTTGTATCAAGATACACAACAAACGGGAACTACTAGAAAAGAAGGTAACCCACCTAACATGATTTCTGTCAACTGAAACAAATGAAACAGACTAAACTCTCAACATCACTCTGAATCTAGAGGACTAGGCAGAATCCATTCTGTCTGCAAGAGGCTCTGACTAATAAACCTTCATTAACTTAACTGAAACACGGACATTTAATTTTTTTCCAATATTTGCTACAAAGTATAAACATTTAAATTAAACAAGTGTGTGAGCCAGGTTAAATTGCCCCTTTTTGTCTTATATAGAAAGCCTTTTCAGAGCCCTTTGGTTACCTGTGAGGGTGGCAGTTTGAGCGTGCTGAGCAGCTGGTCCAGGGGCAGCATGCTCTCCTCCTTTAGGAGTTCGATCTCCCGCTGATGGCTCTCTGCATCATTGCCTTCTTGCTGTTCCTCCACCTCTATGGTCTCTTCATCATCATCCTCTTCAAAAGGGGGCTCAAAATCTCGGTCTGCAGAAAGAGAAGTACTGGACTGAAAAAAGGGCTTGATGCAAAAAATAAAAACAAGTAAATATTGTGCCTTAAGGACCCCTTTGAAACTTTTGCATTTTGTGAAGTTAAAAAACATAATTGGCATTTCGTGTGTGTGTGCAACACAAAGTAGCACAGAAATGCAACGTGGTAGAAACAGGTTACAAGGTTCTGATTATGTTTAGGTTTGTTGTCCTGCTTGAAGGTGAACCTTTACCCTAGTCTCAAGTCTTCTGGAGCTTCTTACAGGTTTTCTGCCAGGATTAACCTGTTTTTAGCTCCATCAATGTTCCCATCAACTCTGACCAGCTTCCCTGTCCCTACCGAGGAAGAGCATCCTCACAGCATCATACTGCCACCACCATTCTTCACAACAGGGGTTATTTCTCTATAGAATGATATGAAGTCTTAGTTTTTCACCACATTTAGTATTTTGGATATAGACTAAAAAGTTCTATTTTGGTCTCATCTGATCAGGACATCTTGTTCCACATTTTGCCGTCTCCCCTTTCTTTGAACATGGCTTTCGTCTTGCCACTCTTCCATAAAAGTCTGCTGTGTTCCTTGGTCTTCATGACATTTGTTCACTAATATTCTCCAATGAACCTCTCAAGGCTTTAAAGATCAGCCTGGGAATAAATTATACACAGAATAATATTTACCAATAAGGTGATTTCTGAAATTAGCTCAAGTGGATGTAAGGGTAGCAGAGTACAGGGTTTTTACCAGTTTCAGTTAGTTAAGATCCATTCTAAAATAAATTTACAATCTAAATGAAATGCTTAAAAATATATAATATTAACAACTTGTTCTTACTTAGACAAGTTAAATATAACTGAATATTTTGCGGGTGTTTTTAGACCATTTTACACCTAGGGTCGATGCATTTTACAGTATATACATAACAGTGACTGAGGACAAGTTTTTAATAATTATTAAAACCACTTTTTCCTCCCAAGCCTTGTTAAACATACAAACACTAATGATGAAGGAGCCAACTGTGGATTGGGTAACAACTCTGAGCCAGAGTCAGGCTGCTTCAGGACCTAAATGCTTTTGCATGTTTCTGGAAAAGGCAGAAAATTTAGCAATAATTACTTTTTATGACCCTGCAGAAATCCTGAAGTAAAGGGGGTTCAACGCAAACGCAGGTAATATGTTTGGATTTTTATTTGTATAAAAATGTGAAGACCATGTATGATGTTCCTTTCACTTCATGGGTGTGTTCTAGTGTGTTGGTCATCACATTAAATCCAGATAAAAAGAGGTTTGTTGTTATTAATGTGATGACATTTTCTAAATGTTCACAACCTCTTGTTTTTAGCTCTCTCTTCACTGCAGGAACGAGGAACCACACAAAAATCTAATCAAGAATTTTTAGCCTCTAAAACCAACTTCATAGGAAAATAAAATGTTTAAACAGAAGGACTCTAGTACTGAAAATACACAAGATAGACAAGCAAAACAAAAATCTACACAGCGAATACAATAAAGGAATTAACTAAAAACAAACTAAAATGTGTAACGTTGAGAGAAGTTGTTTTAAAACTAATGAAGCGTACTTCTTTGTTTGTTTGACTGATTATCATTGGGGATCAGTAGATCTGAGCTTAACTGCAACAGACCCAGAACTGATGTACTCTGAACCAGCTGTTCTGGGTACTCTTTATGGAAAAGTGCCTATAGAAGGGAATTAGTTTTTGCTGTGTGTGTAAAAAGCCAGAAAATGCTTTTAGGAAGCCATTAACTCACAGCAGTGGGTGTGTATGCTTTCCAATCTTGTGTAATCAGATGCCATTGATAACCTGAGCAATAGATGTCTGGCAGGTTTGACAAGCCTGAATCAGGCCTAACATTCAGCATTAGTCGCATTACATGAACGTAACTCAAAGTTGCAGCGACCTTGGTAACGTGTGCAGCTTTTTGCTTCTACGAAACATTTTAGCAACTCTGAATAACATTAGAAAAGATTCTGCTCTTGCCGTGATGCCATGACAACAACCTTGTGTGATCCAATGAGTCGGCCCCAAAACACTTTCTACCCATGTAGACAAAGGGACAACTTACCGTCTTCATCAACAGGAGGTGGCAGAGATTTTTGCTGCGATACGTCAGCGTCCACCGGCCTTGCGAGCGACTTGCTGAGGAGGTCCGAGTATTTCTCAGTTTGGCCAACAATGAAGTCGAGCTGAAGGTCCAAAGCTTTCTTCCGCTTTTCCTCCAGTCTAGACTGCTGCTTGAACTGAACCACCTTCAAACATCCAACACAAAACATCATCGCCCTTTATGATGAGTCACTTTTATAATCTATATTTTAAATGACCCAAAACTGCAAATTGGGTTTGCATACTGTTAAGCCCACAAATAACTCATACCCGTTAGATTCAGAATGAAATGTATTTTCATTCAACCAAAAACGATCGTGTCTGATAGGAAGTGAGAAAAGTAAGAAATATGTACCTGTTTTTATTCACATTTTATTTTAAAATGTGGAAAAGTAATTTATACCCTTCTCAACAATCAATGGAGTTATCTTTATTACCAATACAGCATTAAAACTCATAACTTATCATTGACCAGCTTTTTACATGTTTTACTTGTACATTGATGATTTATCTTTAGTGATGAGCTCCAAGTATTTGAGGTTTGAAGGCCTCCTTTTCCATCACCCTAATTTGGCTGGGCAACTTCAAGTCACAAGATGAATGTTGATAAAAGATCAATTTAAGACTAAATCTGCCATACTTTTGTACTTAATGTAATATCCAAACGGTGTTAGATTTTTGCATTTGTTTCTTGACATCTTGGAAGTGTATTTTGTTTTATCTTTTAAACAGAACCTCAACAGGGGGCAAGAAAGCCTATATAGAGGACAACAATTACTTTGTGATATTGAATCAATACCGCCTACACATGAACAAATAAAGATCCTAAACAATGTGTACGAATAAATATTCTAAATAATAATCATCATCATTATCATCACAGTGGACATATATAACTGGATTATATATAATATGGTTTAACTGTACTTAAATTTTTGAACTAGATTTAGTTTAGCTAGCATAAATTACATGGATCAACCATCACTGCAGCTGTTCTGTCAGAGTTTAATCTGCTGTTCTGAACTGAACAAAATTGATCTCTGTAAAATGTCGAGTGAACGTCTGTTTTAAGATGAAGCTTCAAAATTCATCAGGTATGAGAACTAAATCACTTCAAGTTTAAAACCCAGCAGGAATATTTTGGACCTTCTCAACATTGCTCCAGAACGCCCGGACTTCCTTTGCAATAGAAGCAGCCACTCTTCGGATTTTGGCATGCTCGTCTCTCTTGGCTTTTTCTTCCTTTTGCCTCAGCTCCTCATGATGTCGCATCACCATTCGCACCACCTAACAATACATCAACAGAACGTGTCTAGAACATATAAAGTGTACGTTACCAGATACACAGCCTCAATAAGATGTGCCCCTATTCATTTTTCAGACTAAAACGACTTAATGCAGATCTGTAATGAACCTGTATTTACCTTTCTGGCCACACCTCTCTTCCACCGTCTCTCTTGAGCGAAGTCGGCGGAGAGCCACTGCATCTCCTCACAGAGGTAATCCCAGTGAACTTTGGTTCGCTGCGGCTCCGGTAGACGAGAGAGACGCTTCATTGACCAGAAACCTTCTTTTTTTAGAGACTGGGTTCGATTTTCAATGTCTGCTTCCTACAGCACACAAAGGCATCCCAGTCAGTCAACACTTTCCTAGAAATTATGGGTTTAAGCAAAAGGATTTAAAATTTGGTTTTCCTGTCTGACCATTTGTTTTTTCCAGCTAACATCTGGTTTTTTCACAGCAATTAAAAGCCATTCATGCACATCATTTGGGAATAGCAGCAAATTCTGTATACAATTGTTTTGTTTCATAATATTAGCTATTACTATCATACTGTTATATAAACCCTTACAAAGCAAATGAAACAGCAATGAGGGTATTTTTATTTCCTGTGTTTACAGAAAGCATTTGGCTTTGACAACTAAGGTGACCATGATTTTAGTTTTTTTCCCCCACTTATTTACATCCACAATGGTTAAACAAGAGTACAGTACTGCTTGCAATAAAACTCACAACCACAATAAGCGCGCGATGAAAAGGTATGCTCTGCCCATTTCTTTATTCATGACGTTTTCTCCAGGCTTTAACCACAGCCTAGCTCCATTGTTCTGGGGTATTTATTCCCTTTTAGTTCCCTCTTTAAGTGAACTTCCTGGTTGTTTTGGCACAAATTCTTTGGCTAGGAACAAAAATCATTCACCCTCCTGTCTGAAATACCTGAACTAAGGTATCAGGAATAAAGTAGTAAATATTCCTTCAATGCGCAATTGCTTCTGTTAGTTCAAGGATGCAAACCTAAGTCACATGGGGAATGTTTTATGGTTGATAATGGTAACTTTTGGTTAGATAAAGCCAAATTGTTGCTAACATCTTACTCACATGTTTTGCCAGCTCTGCCATGTCAGTGTGACGATCTCCGCGGGAGCGCTGGGGAGTGGTCTGGTCTGGTGGCGAAGAGGAGGAACTGTAGCCCACAGAGGAAGGGGAAACGAACTTGCCATGAGGGCCCCGGAGAGGCGAGGTCTTCTCCCGTTGAGGCGTCTTCCAATCAGGGGTGGATGAGGGGCCAAGGAAGGAAGTAGAGGTGGATGGTGAGGAAGGTGATGAATTGACTGTAACTCTATCTGCGATCCACTGGCGCACCTGAGGACCGAGGCAGATGGTTGAGGAAATTTTGATTTTAAAGTAAAGAAGTGATGAGTGAAAAAGCATGAAGTCAGTTAGAGTAAAAGCAAAGGTAAACATGCTTCTGCTTCTTTAAAGAATGAAGGGCATTTATTTTTAGTAATTCAATTAAAAAGGTAAAAACAATTACAAACATTGATATATTTCATTTATTTCAGTTCATTTTGGTAATTATAGCTTACAGCTAACAAAAACCCTCAAATTTGGCTTCTAAGAAAATTGTAATATTGCACAAGGTCAACAATGTTTAATACTGAAATGTTATGATTGTCAACACAATCATAGAGAAGACCGTTGACTTGATAGTTGCTAGACAATCATTTACACTCTTCACCAACAGAGTAAGCCACAAAGGCAAATATGCTAAAGGAGTTTGCTACTCAGAGTACTGTATGCCGCCATATCAATGGGAAGTTGAGTGGAAGGAAAAAGGGTGGTGGAAAATGAGCAGAAGCAATAGCGACAAGTCACCGCAGCCAAATTTTAGAGCACTTCATGCTTCCCTCAACTGATGAGCTTCATGGAGATGCTGATTTCATTGTCAAGGGGAAGATGAGACACCAGGCCCAACAATGCATATGAGCTTATAGCCACCAGTAGAAAATCCTGGGCTTCTTTGACACCTCAGCAGTGCCACAGGCTGATCACCTCCATGTCACGCTGCATTAATACAATCATTCATGCAAAAGGAGCCCAAATTTAGTCTGAGAAGTTGGCTGTTCACAGAGTCCTGTGTGTATGTGGTGTGCTATTTTTCAGAGAATTTTTGGTTTTTCATTAGCTGTAAGCATGAATCATCCCAAATGACAGAAAATCAATTGAAATACACTAGTCTGAATGTACTTACTTTATATACTATGACTGAACCTTTTATAATATTCAAATTTCCTAGAACGCACTGTTATACTGTCAATCGTGGACCTCATGGATGTTATTCTCATGCAAACCAAGGGAAGCTAAAGCCAAAAATGCCTCCTTGTGTTAAACTTCCCCAAAAATGAATATCCTGTTAGCAAGAGCCTATGTGGGTGTCTGACAACCACCGCTTACCTTAAGGAACACTGCCTGTGTGTCTGTCCTGCTCTCTCCATGCTGGAAAAAACACATGGCTTGAGCACGCGGCCAACTCAAAAGAAGCTACATAAT
Source organism: Crenichthys baileyi (assembly GCA_036173005.1). Lineage (NCBI taxonomy): Eukaryota > Metazoa > Chordata > Actinopteri > Cyprinodontiformes > Goodeidae > Crenichthys > Crenichthys baileyi. The sequence continues at coordinate 408,100 of JAHHUM010000364.1, forward strand.
AATAACACTATTCACATGAGCTGCTTAAATGGACTGCGTGCAGGATGAAGACAGTGGAAACATGCCAGCAAAACATGGTCGCGGTGTTACAGATAAAAACATTAAAAATCCTTATTCCTCGACTTCTGTGATGTTACAAATCTCACGTTTACAGTTAAAACTTGAGAACGGCGAACATCAGCTTAAAAACCTGATCAAGTCAGCTTTGACTAATAAATATGCATCAATGCATACCTCATGGACATAACTGATGTGCAGTTTGCACTAACCAATATTGTTTTAATCTGCTTTAGTTTTTCCATAAATGATAATTTTCTCCAACTCGGTCCGTCTCTGTTAGCTTGACTAAGTTCTGATGAACAGTAATGGGATTAGAAGTGCACCTTCTTCAGTTAAATGTTTAAACATATCTAGACATAAAAACATCTTAAATCATATTAAGTGTACAAAAAGAACAGATCCATATTGTCATTTATTAAAGATTATACCAAATTGGTAAAACTGTGTGAAAAATGTGCACTTTATGATTTAGTAGCTAGCGTTAGTCCACTATGTGTTTGCAGACATTCTCACAGCTCTTAAGGTCCCACCATAGCATCCCAATCGCTATGGGGGATAGACTTTGACTGGGCCACTGCAAAAACTGAATACTTTTCTGTTTCAGCCATTATGGTGTAAAACCTGATGCCAAGTTTGGAGTAACTGTCCTGTTTACAGTTTGAGCCACAGTTCTGCTGCCTCAGAGATGGCTATATGTTTGATACGAGAATACTTTGGTCCGCTTAAGGACTGTAAGGTACCATGGTCATGTGGCTGCAAATTAGGTCCAAAACACCCCCCCTAAACCCCCCTCGCCCAACCCCCCAGGTTGGGGTTGGGCTTAATTCACTAAGTAAGACACATTATATTAATTATTATGATTTTCCGGTAACAGCTCATGAAAACATGACATTTAAGTTTAGAATATTACATCAGACCAATAAAAAAAACATTTTAATACAGAAATGTGGGCTTGATGAAAAGTATGTTTAATAACTGCTAATAGGTTTTTTTAAATGGGAAAAACGAGCCTCATCGGAACACAGCTAATTTGTTGAATATGATTGTATATGTGTCGTCAAGCTGGTTGGCAACACTCCATTACAAAAACCCTGAAGAAGGACCCACCACCTAAAAATAGTTTGTGCAGCGGCATGTTGGAAAACGATACGCAGCGACAGCATGACATACAGGATTAACGTAATTTGTAAACCCCACAACTGGTGAACACTTCCCCATTGATGATGCTAAAATAAGCATATTCTCTATTGTTTGCCCTATTGCTAACTAATAAGCTGTTTCACGTGTTTTTATGGATTTAGACAGCATTTAATCATGAGTAGTTCAAAATCTTTAACAGTTTAAGTGATCAAACCTGAACTGGATAATTCAACATTATGACCACCATAATATTAGACGCGCAAAAAAAACGACAATAAATGGACCAGTCAATTATGCACTGAAATGTTTTTACACCAATTACAGATTTTTTCAAAAGTTTGTGATTTATGAAAATACACTGTTTGTGAGAATTGAAAAAAAAATCTTAGCTGCCAGATTTCCCCCAAAAAAACGTGATTTGGATTTGGATGCATTGTTACACCCCGAGTAAATGATCCTTCTCACTGCAGCGATAGACTTCAAGCTGCTTTCAAATTGCATTATAACTCTTTCCAGATTGGTAGCCATCACCAATAACCCCTCTAAGGTCATTGCTGATATGTTGCCACTGTGTTCACATACACCAGCTATGACTCCAGCTTTTATTAGCAGCATCTGGGTGCTACTTTACTCTTTAATCTTATGGAAAAAGAAGGATGTATTTTCTGTTTTTACATGCAGCTTTTCTATTTTTGTTTAATAAATAACTACAGTACGCAATGGCGATTTTTTTCTACACCTGATATTAGTTTCAAATAGTTTTAGAGCCTGATACAGAACAGATCCTTTTTCCAATATGTCCAGACATGTACAACTTTAGAATTGAAAGAGCTGTCAGTTTGCATCTTTCTCAATATCTGATCAAACACATCACAGTGATTTTCAGCTAAAGTACCTTGTGTGAAGAGTTGGGAGTTGTCATCTCACTTCTGTCAGGGTCTGGCTCATCATCGCTATCTTCCTCAGGGCTGCTGACATGTCCCAATTCGGCCTCATGGATGTCACTTGCTTGTTCATCCTGATCTTGGTCCATGTCCTCGCTCTCATCTTCTGCATAATCGGGGTAGCTGTTGGAGTCGTTGGGATTGATAGACGCTGTCTCAGTTTCGTCCCTCTCTTCTGCTGCTGAAAGCATGACAAAGGTTTGAGGTGTAATCGGTTGGGGGACACCAGGGAATGTTGCAACATTCTGCGGTGAGGGATCAGCCTCTTTTGTTGACGTTTGGGTAAAAGTTAAGGCCTCTGATTTGCTGGTTGAAGCTGTGGGGATGACCGATGCAGTCTGCTGAACTTTGACAGGAGTTGTTGCCGTTGAGGTTTTATTGACAGAGCACTGCGTCTGAGCTTTGTGACTGCCAAGAGCTGCAGATGCAAACGGAGACTCTGCAGCTAAGACAGGTTGGGGAAGGCACTCCTTAGACGCTGTGCCAGAGAGAGAGCTGTGGGCACCGGCCAACTTGCCATCCACACTCTGTTGCTTGGACACCTTTGCCTGAAGGGAGGGTGGGTGCTTCAGGAGAGGAGTTTCTCCTGGCTTAAAAAGAAGCAGCTTTGGATTTATAACAGTAGAGGAGTAAGTGGTACAGAACGCCTCTGGTTTAGTTTCTGTCAGAGACAGACTCACTCGGTTTCCTTCCTGGGAAGAAACGCAGAACTCAGGTTTGATAGCACTTACAACAGTGAATCCTGGGGTAAGACTTGCAGCGCTGGAAACATGCACTGAGACAGCAGAGGACATCTCTGTGTCCCCACCTGCAACTGCAGGCGATAAAACGGCTTCCTGTTGCGTAGAAACTGTTTGAACTGCAGCAGAACCGCTCACCTGTGTTAAACCCAAGTCTACTGAACTGGTTTGTGAACAATGTATCCCAGTTTGCGTAGTGACGTCAGTCTCCTCAACAGTGAATGAGTCGGCTGTAACGGCAGCTACCTGAACTAAACAAACCTCGCTCATGTGTGCCACTTCTACAGTTTGGTTAGAATTTAACACTAAATGCTGACCCACTGTGGTCACTCTTGGGTTCTGTACAGCCACGTTATGAGCATCATCACTCGGCGATGCCATGGCCTCCTGGGAAATGATGATGGTGTCAGCTTCGGCAACTGTGTGAATAGACGGCTCGAGGTCCTCGTCTGCGTTTTCCAGTAACGCGTTGAACAAGTTCACCTCGTAGCCTGGAGAGTGAGGTATCTGCGAACTTTCGCCAACGCAGATGGTTTCCTCAGCGACCTCCTCTACCAGGCTGCAGAACTCATACACCTCCACAGGCTGGGAGTGGAGCTCCACTCTCGCCTGGACACCCTCATCGTACAGCTTTGATTCCCCTGCTGAAAGCTGGTTGACGATTGCAGCCTGGCAGACGGAGCCATCTTCCCGCTGCAGGAGGTAATTCTGATTCAGGTGCATATTGGACCAGTCGCCACCGTCTCTGACCACCACAATTTCTTGAGCCTCGCTGGAGCGTAAAATCTCAGCAATCAGTGATGTCTCAGTTGAGGGAACTTGATCTGTGGTATGAGACGTACCTGCCTGCAGCGAGACAACTAGACTCGTGTCAGGCAGCGATGACCCTGCAGGGGGGTTTGAGGAGCTCTCCTTTGAAGAGGAGAACTCTGGCAGCATGCTGAAGCCAGAGGAGGACAAGGAGGTGGTGGTGTCGGCATGTTCATCCCTTGTGTCCCTGTCCACATGCGCTGCTTCGAGGGCGCCGCAGAAGGACACTGAGGTTTCTCTTCCAGGTGCAGACTGCCCGGCCTTTGAGAATAGAAGAGTTTCAACTGAACGAGGATGCCTTTCTGTGCAGAGGAAGGTCTCGACTGATTCCAAAGAGTTTGTATTCCTGGTTTCCACTGCATCGTGTGAGATCTCTCTGACGGTTTTAGGTTTTGTTTCTGATGTGTCAGTTTGTGTAATTTGGAGTTGAGATTTTGAGTCCTGACGACTTCCCACTGACTCTGCAACCCCTGACAGAGTTCTGTGGGTGCTCTGGATTGTATGGACTGGCAGCTCCTGGACTTTAAATCCAACACTTGACTGGGAGCCAGGAGAAGCGACTGTGAAACAGATCTGAGATTGGGGATGCAGGAGGAGATTTCCTCCTTTAAGCTCCACATTTGTTCCAATCTCTGGTTTGAATTCTGTAACAACCACAGGTCCAGAACTTTGTTGAGGTGACTGAATCTGGTATTCCTGACTATTTGTGAGGCTTTTCTCTTTAATAGTTTGTGACCCGTATTGATGCTCTTCCACTGTGTTGTCAATCTGTGATTTGACAGGAGGGCGAGTCGGAAGTCTTTCAGTCTCAGCAGAGGAACTGAGCTCCTCAGGGAGAGATGTCGGCAAAGAGCTCTTGGTCCCAGGTGTGGTCTCCTCAGAAAGGACCTCCTGTGAATTGATGGCCTTAATGTTGCTGCTTGGGAGAGTTCCAGGCAAAGTGTTTGGAGGGATGCTCTCCATGCTGGGGAACGCAGAGTTGTTGCAGTCTGGCAATGGCACTGCGGACGGATTTGTAAATGGAGGGACTGGGCGGGGGGCAGCTGCGGCCGGCTGCGGGGCATGCCGAGGCGGCTCCCCAGCCACATTCTGTGCAGCCTGGGGGTTGGCACCCAGCACATCCACAGCCGGGGAGGCGAGCCGCCGCTCCGCCTCCGCTCCAGATCGTCCTTCCTCTGAGCTGCTCCGACCACACACTGCGCCTGTGGAGAGTGGAGATACGAAATGTAAGAAAAAAGTCTCTGAATGATGTAGATCAGTGGGCCCCAACCCTGGAGCCTCAAGGCCCAGTATGATGCATGGTTTTTGGTGTTAATGAACCACTCACATATGATGCCTTGTAAAAGTATTCATACCCCCTTTCCACACTTTGTCACAACAACAAAATGAAATGTAGTTTAATAGGATTTTGTGAAACTGACCACCATATAGAAAAAGGATACATGGTTTTACAATTGTTTTCCTTCTTCGTGTAAATATGTATATGTAAAAAAATATTTCCCAACTATTTTTTATACATCTATATTTGAAATGTCTTAATTTAGAGTAGAGTGGAACTGAAGCCAAATTTCTTGTTGTGTGGACATGATGAGTGAATAACACGGATTGTTTTCACAAACAAAAATCTGAAAAGTGTGGTGTGCTTTTGTTCTCAGCTCCCCCCCAGTCGACACTTTGGGGAACCACATTTTGCAGTCATTATGGCTGCAGGTTTTTTAGGGTCATTCTCTACCAGCTTTACCATTCTAGAGACCTCTGCGCACATTTCCATGCAAAATTGCGCAGGTTCAGTCAGACTGGATGGAGAGCGTCTTTGAACATCAAATTGTCTTTTGACAGATTTCCAACTGGATTGAAGTCTGAACTTTGAATGGGACATTCTAATAACTGTAACTTGATCTAAACCATTGTATTGTATCTCTGGATTTATGTTTAGGATTGCTGTCCTGCTGGAGGGTGGACACCCCCTCAGCCTCAAGATTTTTGCAAGCCTCCAACAGGTTTTCTTCCAGGATACTCCTGTATGTAACTCCATCCATCTTCCCATCAACCCTGACCAGCTTATTTGACCCCACAGAAGAAAAGCATCCCCGGAGCACGATGCTACCACCATGACGTCTCACTGTGGGAATGTCCTCTTAAGACTGATGTGCAGTGTGTGTTTTTCCTACTACACAAGGCTTTGTCCGTAGACCAAAAAGGGCAATTATGATCACATCTGACCAGAATCTACAGATTTCACTCTTCCACTCACTCAGTGTCACAATGATGCGTTTAGGTACCAAAACATGGTACCGTTGGATTTTACGTGAATCGGTACTCCGTAGTACCAACGGAATTCAGTCGGTACCTATAAAAGTACCGAATTCGGTACCCATCCCTGTCCCATAGAAGTTTAGGTTTGTAGTTGTCCTGTCAACAGGAAAGAGATTCACCTGTGAATCTCTGCAGCTCCTCCAGAGATACAATGGGCCTCAGAGATGCTTTCCCTGAAGGGCCCATCGGTTAAGGTGGATGTTTTGATAGGCTTGCAGTTGTGCCATACTCTTCATTTTCAGACAATGTTAAGGGTGCCAATATTAGAATAAAACAAAATTGCGGTTTTTAATTAAAGTGAGTGTCTGTCCAACAGGTTAAATACGTTACTGGGATGCAGAAGGTGAATGCACCTCACTTCAAATATAAAAGGTTTACCAAATATTGCATTCAAGCCACCGTATGAGATCGCAGTTTCACACATGCTGATGTTGTGATTATTATGCTGATTTAACACATTAAGCAGCTCAAGACTGAACAGTGCATTGTGGCTACTTGGTATATTAATTAATTGTGTACCCCTGCTTTAAAGATAATCAGCTTTCTCCCTCACCTGTCTGTTGTGTTCTGTGGACTTCATGATGCTGTTTGTTCACCAATGTTCTCCAACGAACCTCTGAGGCCTTCACAGAGCAGCTGTATTCATACTGTGATACATTTACTCACAGGTGGACTCTTATTCACTACTTTGAGGACTTCTAAAGGCAATGGAATGCACTTAAATTTAATTTAGCGGTATCAGAGTAAAGGGGGCTAAACACAAACGCAACCTTCACTTTTGACATTTTTACTAGCAGAACCTGTTGAAAACCATGTATCCTTTCCTTTCCATTATATGACCTTTGTGTTGGTCTGTCACATAAAATGCATCAAGGATTGTGGATGAAATCATGTAAAATCCACTTTTGTGGTCCTTAAATACATTTTGTTGTGTACTTGGAGTCTGTAGGAATGCAGAAAGGTTAAATTCAGTCTCTCCCGGTGCTGTATAGATATTTTTATATTCTGTGCCGTCATGTTTTTCAATCAGTGCAGTGTTGTCTATTGTCCATTTCGTTTTTTAAACTATTACATCTGAGGAACTGTTAAACAAGGTTATGGACTTCCAGCTAACAAATTTCGCGTATTTTTATTTCTCACTGCGATTTCCTAGTCCAAGCTCAAGTATGCCAAAGCTTCAAGTGGATAAGGCTAAATGTTGGGTGTTTTAACCCACACGATTTATGACACTGTCCCCTAGCATCAGAACCTCTTCAAAGTGCCTGATTAAATGTTATTTTTCATGAAAATGTTCCCACATCAGTAGTGAAAATCCTGTTTGTTTGCGCGAAGCACTTTAAGGACGAGTGCCTTCAGCCTATGGCAGCATTAGGAAGGATATGCTGAAAGACTTCATCTGATTAAGTTCCTGTGTGTTTTGAATATTATTAGTACATAAAGTTTTGCATTGTTTTGCTGTTTTTGCCTTGTTTCTGTGCCGTTATATAATTGTATCTCTGCTATCAAACTACAAAAATGGCCGACGGGGTGGAGTAGACAGCTCTTTGACCTGGAAGGGGGGCAGGGTGTGAAGTGCCTCAATGCATTAAAAGAGACGGCATCAAAACGAGTTGCTCTTGGACACACCTCAGAACAGGAGTATAAGACGAGCCTATGGAGCTAAAATAACAAGGAAGTCAGAACAAATGTTGCAGTTCCACTTTATATAGACCACAACTGAAAGAGTCTAAAAAGAAAGGATTTCAAAGCATGATATGTTCCCTTGACATGGGTGGGAAATACCTTTGCAGGGAACTGTAAATCGGCTGTGTTGAAACAGAAAGCCAACCAAACATATGCAGAAAATGGACCCTAGGGACTACGTTTATTTATAGAGATCTGTTCTGTTAAACCATCAAAAACTTTAATTGTCAATAATATAATAAACGGATAAAACATCAGTATTCACCAGCTGTCTGAGTCATTATAGCCAGTTACAAGCCTGAATGTGTTTAAATAACTAGAAACTCAATAGAGTGATTACCCTGCAATGCCCCCGTTTCTTTCCAAGACATGCAGCTGACGTTTGGGTTACTCAACACAACTCACATCCCGTCATTCAGCAGGTATTATCATTGTGCAGTATAAACACAAACAAAACAATGCATCATAAACCTGCAGCCACCTTTAGCCAAAACAGTGAAGATATCTGATTCTGTGGACATTTTGAGACATTAAAAACTGATCAGTGTATACAAAGCGACGTCTTACCTGTCTGTGGGGTGAGACACAGGTCTTCTGTGCTTTCTACTTCCAGGATGCTGAAATTAGGATCCCTTCCACATATTCTGAGGAAGTGAAAAACAAACAGATTAAATGATCAGCCACATTTCACAATTAACAACATTTGTGAAACAATTTATTGCTCTTGCCACTTCTACTCTGTAGAATGGTTTTAATTAAACAGGAATGGAGTGGGCTAATGATACACGTTTCATACTGGGGCACAGTGGAATTGCAACTTCAGGGGCCGTTCCTGTTGAATTTACAAATGGGAAAATTTTACCTCACAGTACAAGGACTACACAATGTTGCCCTTCGTATGGAAAGGGTCACTGACACCCAGCTGGAAAACTGTCAAGTCAGCAGTCTTTGTGTGAAAATATTTCTTATTGCTCTCATGTAATGTGGTATTTTTCTAAGAACCTGGTTTCTTTAGCTGTAAGCCATGATCTCCTTCTAAGGGTCTCCTTTAGAAGTTTGCTTCCCAGTTGTTCCCTCGTGGCTTAGGGTCCACTGGTTTCTGCAATGCAGAAAATCTAGATGGAATCAGAGAATTTACCGGTTAAAAAGGATCCACTGTACATCTCAAATAGGAAATACCATAAAAAAAAAAACTTTCAATATTATTTGTCACTAATTTCAGAAAGTGAAACTCATGTATAGATTCATTACAAATAGTGAGATAATTTAAGCCTTTTTTTCTTGTTATTTTGATTGTTATGACTTACAGTTAATATTAACCCAAAGTTCAGTGTTTCAGGAAATTAAATTATGGTGGGAAAGTAAAATATTTGAAACCCACGGTGTCACACCCTAATCAATTAGTAAAGTCAAAACACCTACAAAGTTTTCCTGAGCCTCTAAATGGCCACTCAGTCTGGGTCAGTAGGCGACACAATCATGGGTAAGACTGCTGACTGGACAGATGTGCAGAAGACAGTCATTGACACCCTCCACGAGGAGGGTAAGTCACAAAAGGTCAATGCTAAGGAAGCTGGTGGTTCACATAATGCTGTCTCCAAGCATATTCATAGAAAGTTGAGTGGAAAGAAAAAGTGTGGTTGGAAGAGGTGCACTAGAAACAAGCATAACCACAGCCTTGAGAGTACTGTCGAGCAAAATCCATTAAAGAATTTGGGGGAGCTTTACGAGGATTGGACTAAGGGTGGAATCAGCACATCAAGAGGCACTATGCATAGACAAATCCAACACATGGGCTACAAATGTTGCATTCCTCGTGGCAAGCCTCTCCTACACCAGAGTCAAGGTCACAAGTGTCTCACCTGGGCTAAAAAGAAGAAGAAATGGACTGTTGCTCAGTTGTCCAACGTCCTCTTTTCAGATGAAAGTAAAGTTTGAATTTCGCTTGGAAATCAAGGTCCCAGAGTCTGGAGGAAAGGTGGAGAGATACAGAATCTGTTTTTTTAAGTTCACTGTGAAGTTTCCAGTCTGTGATGAGTTGGGGTGACATGTCGTCTGCTGGTGTTGGTCCACTGTGACTTCTAAAGTCCACGTTCAATGCAGCTATCTACTAGGACATTTTAGAGAACTTTTTGCCTCCTTCTGCTGACAGGCTTTATGGAGATGCAGATTTTATTTTCCAGCAGGACTGGACACCTGCACAAACTACCAAAGGTACCAAAAGCTGATTCAATGAACATGATATTACTGGGCTTTACTGCCCAGCAAACTGGCCTGATCTGAACTCCATAGTGAATCTATGGGGTATTGTCAAGAGGAAGGTGAGAGACACCAGACCCAACAATGCAAATGACCTGAAGGCCACTATCACAGCAACCTGTACTTCCATCACACCTCATCAGTGCCAGAGACTGATCGTCTCCATGCCACAACGCATCGATGCAGCAATTCATCCACAAATACGCCAAACCAACCAGTGAGTGCATTTAACGGTAAATTCTTTTCAGATGCCTGACAAATTTGTTTAAAAAATGTTTTTTTATTCATCTTATGTAATAATCTTATTTCCTGAGACACTGATGTTTGCGTTTCTATTATCCATAATAATCATCAAAATTACAAGAGAGGAAGGTTTGAAATATATTACTCTATTTGTACTATATAAGAGTTTCCCTTTCTGAAATGGGTGACAAAATATATTTAACTTTTTAACGATATTCTATATTTTTTTTAGATGTACCTGTGTAATGCAGAATATTTGAATTTAGTTTATGAAGCTGAAGATCCAAATCTTCCAGTAGGTTTTATCCATACAATAAACTGAAGCCACCAGAAAACAAAATGCTTTAAGTCTAATTGTCAACAAGTCATATCAAGTGCAACGTGCGCATTTACGGATTACTTTTATAGGTTATTCGCTCCAAGGAGTGTTTACAATTCAGGGGACAGTAACGAACTAGTAAGTAAGCTGTACATAAGCACTGTTTTAATGACCATGGGTTCCAGTGACTATGTCAAACAGAGAAGGGGAAAAGTAATGGATAATATTGGAAATTAATGCCTCCAAGCTTGGAAAACAGTCTTTCTCTATCAGTTTGTACACCTGGAGAGACTTTTTATGGATCTACAACATTCTTTATCAAAACTGGCTGCACTCAGCTGAGCTGCCGGAGGCAATAAGGTTGATCGCGCCCGTACTTTTTGGTCTACCCATACCAGCACTTAGGTTAAGTATGTTGCTGCAGTCATTTCACAATCTCTGGGTTTCTTTGTTGGTGCAAGTTTTAATATCCCTGTACCTCAGATATATTCCTAAAAACATGATGGATACCTTCTGAAAGTCATGATGGCAGCCAGTAAGAAGGCGACTACAATTGTTGGCTTCAAAAGCACTGACTTACTACCAGGTTCTCCATTAGAGTAATTCAACATCTTCACCTTTTCAAGCAAGAGACTTTCTTCATCGATCTATAAAAACATTTGGGAGAAAGGCAACGGGAAAAAAATAGAATAAATCACAAACTGTTGACAGCTCCATGCTATGGAGATAAAGATAAAGCCAATTTGGTGCTACTGTAGTTTCTATTACCTCCTATTCTGTAAGTTCCTATGTAATTAATTATTTACTATATCCTTTGAATGTAAGAAAAGTGGAAAGTGTACACATAAATGCACTATATTGCCAAATGTACTCAACTATCTTCACACACCTATGATCTTGTGCACTCGTGTGCAGACATGTTGGAAAAAAGGGATCATCACCAAACTGTTCACCAAAGTTGGGAGCAGGAAATTGTCCAAACTGTGACGGTATCCTGAAGCATTAGGGGTTTTTTTCACTGGAACTAAAGGGCAGCGCCCAAAATCTTTTTTAAATAATACCACAACTGTGGCCACATAAGTGTATGAAACACTTAGGATCATTTTTATGGGTGGGTGACCAAATAACCTTTGGTAATAAAGTGTAATGTAAAAAAAAAGACTGTTACTTGACTCCCAGATTTAAAACCTGTGCTACTTAGTTTACAAAAATATATAAAACTGACTTTTAAGAGCTTTGTAACTGCATTAAATAAAAATGAAATTATCTAAATGAATTTGTTTTTTGCTTACATTAACCTTACAAATACATACGTTTTAGGCATTTAGACTATGTTTACTTGTAATACATATAATCCAGAAAATAAAATAGGAAAAACTAGGATTTGGAAGACAAGAGATTTCATTACTACATAGCTTATTATTAGTGGCTCATATCTGGCCATCCATTACAAAACTTTCTGGAGGCCCCTGAAGCCTAGCAGCTTTATTAGATAATGAATTTATCAAAACGAAACAAATATTATAGTGTGTGTGCGGATGGGGGGGCAACATGTCACGTCGGTAGGGAAGCAACAGCACTGCTAGGCTGGTCAACTCCTTGCTCCTGCTCAACGTATGTGGCTGTGTTTGAGTGGGTAATGTTGCAGCAGCGGTTAAAAACCGGAGCAGTGGCTCCAAGTTGAACGTGCTGCAGTCGCCCACAGGAAGCTGCTGGGAATTCTGCAGCACGCGCTCTCTCTAACAGGCTAAAAAAGCCGGTGGTCCCGCGCGCGCAGCCGGGCCTCGAGTCATTCAATCTTTGATTTCGGTAACGTTTCCTAACTGTGGCTCGTTCCAGTCGCCACATGTACCCGGATCCCCCGTGGTAAAATCTTACCCGTTTATATAGCGGGCATGTCTGTAAGCACCGGTTACGCCGATCATGTGATCCATGAATCGGACTTTTGCTTCCCGTCCGAGAGTGATCGGAGCAGCCTTCATCATAAAAACAGTAAACGCCTAACGTTACAGGTTAGCTAGCTAACGCTAGCCTCTACAATAAACACAGTCCGTTCTGTTGCGCGAAAAAGAGAAAGCAAGCCCCTAACTAGCAAAGCTTGAAGAGTTAGTAGGGTGCGATCATTTGATGCGCAGGCGCCCCTTTCCCCTCGCTATTTATTATGTAATGCTAGGGTTCAGACACTGCCCATTGAAACCAACACATCTGATAAATTACAACACAAAAAACACCAAAAAGTCACATTAAAACCCGCTTGTGCACGTAAAACAGAAGGGGGGGGTGTGGGGAGGGGGCCCAAGTGACGTCACTGCGTGGGGTCAAACCTCTTTCGAAAACCAACAATATTTACTTACTTATTTTAAAACATTAAAACATGTTTCTGGGGACCGAAACAGACAGAGCGGTACAAAAAAACACTGTTATAAAGTTTAATATAAATTTTGCATTGAACATACTGGGGGGAATTTAAGGGGTCTAGCAACATCTCCCCACCAAATCTTGACTTCAATAGAAATTCATTGTTACCCAGCGTTACAGTTGCCTTCATTCGTGTTACGACTTTGGACGAAACCATTTTGTCGTACACTACTAATACATCGTAAATCAGTTTCTTTTAAAATATAACACTAGGTCAAATGTAGCCTGGTAACGTCTTGTCGTTAGTTTCAGCACCCCCTCAGGTCCCCCCCATTACTTCCTCCTTGCCCCCCTCCCTCTCAATGCCGCCATCTTAAGTTCCCACCTACCTGAAATTTCCGACTGATTTTCTTTTACTAAATTCTCGCTGAAGGAGTCGTCATCCGTGCAAAATCGTACTCAATCCGTAATGCCGGCAGTCCAAACTATCTCTCGGTACCCAACGAGGTACACCTAGGACTGTGGGAAGAAGTTAAAATCCGGAGCGGGAGAGACTGGGTTTCGGCGCAGAATGTAGCGATTGCGGGGAGGAGACTTTACGCAGCGAAATGGTGGCGGAGCGCTGCTGCTGACAAAGTACACAACACACCATAATCTCGCGAGATAGTGTCAAGCGCGCTACTTGAAAATTGGAAACACCAATCTTGATAACTGTGTGAATTATTTTTTCGGTGTGCTAAAGTAGGTACGTTATACCAAAAATATTTGACGCCTCTAGCTGACTAAGAATTGCAATTTTATTGATTCGGGCATGTTTTTTGTTCAAGTCCCAACGAGAATTCAGACAAATAAATATTGAATCTTACAGGAACAATCGTATTTTTTTCCCCAAAGTGTTACAATTTTACTATAAGGAGCCATTGTATGTTGATGTTTTAACTAAAGAACATAAAAAATTGGGTTATTTCTGCAGCGTTTTGTAGTTTCTGACCAGTTTTAGAAATTATGCGAAGAGATACCTGGCTGCATTAAACACAAAGGAGCAGGAGGTTGTTGCTCCCACAACAATAATGGCCCAACATCCAGGGAGAAAAAGAAAATAAACTGTAGAAAAAACATTAAATTCTAGAAATTATATTATGAGGAAATCATTAGTGGAAAGATATGGGTAAAATAAGTAAAATAATATAACAATTTGTCTTTTTCCAGCAATTCAGTTCAAAAAGTACACAGTATACAGGTTAATTACACACAGAGTCAGATATTTCAGGCAATTGTTTATGTTAGTGTAAATTATTATTGTTATTGTTTACATCAATTGGTGATGGTTAGACATTTAGAATAAAACATAACTCCTATTAAAAAAGCATTTTAATACAGAAATATTATTTTATGGCCTACATAATAATGGGTAAAACTGATGACAGTTGTCAAGCAGAGCTACTGACACTCAGGCAAAAAGCTCATTGATAAAGAATATGGCTTTATCCAGTGCTGTATCTAACCATATAAATGGAAAGCTGTGCTAAGAAATAAATGCACAAACAAAAAGAACATAGAATCTATGAGATATTATCAAGAAGAAAATGAGAGACACCAGAGCCAACAATACAGATGAGCTAAAGTCCATTATTATATCACCTTCATGACATACTGCATTGACAGAGCAATTCATGCAAAAGTTCCCAAACCAAGTAATAAGTATTTATAATGTATAGTACATAAACATACTTTTCTGTAGGCTGACATTTCCATAAAAAATGTTTTTATTGGCCTTTAAAATTTTCTAATTTCCAGAGAATCTAAATATGATGTTTTCATTAGCTGTAGGACAACAGCTTAAAACAAAGAATGCAACACCTTCTGACCATGTCCTGGGTATGTCTGTGGGTAATGGTTTTTAAGGCACTGTCTGTATTCACACTTTGTAAATCTCTGGGAATCATTTGAATAGACTTTGCTTCACAATCCTTTATAGGCTGCAGTTATACCTGTTCCTTCTGTACCGCTTTTACAAAATCTTTTTCCTTCCACTAAACTTTAATATCATTTAATGCAGCACCTAAAACTGCCATCTTCTTTGGCAGTGACCTTTAGTGGTTTACCCCCTGGTGGAGGGGGTCAGTGACTGCTGGATCACTGTCAAGTCAGCAGTTTCCCCCATGATTGTGTAGGTCATAACATATGTTTCTATTAAAAATATGTTTATTCATCTAATGTAATATGTCAGCATTGTAAGGAACTAATTTTTTTTTTTTTTTTTTTTTTTTACCAGCTGTAAGCCATACTAAGTAAATTAAACATAATAAACACCAATTATATGAATCTGTGTGATAAATTTCTGAGCTTCATTTTCTGAACTGAATTACTGAAACATGTTACCTTTTGGATGATATTGCATTTACTAAGATGCTCCTGTATATAATAGTCTACGTTAGTATAAACTTGTTCATTTCCAACCAGGGTGTCCCCTCCCCTTTGTACAAACCGGGAGGTGTTTCAAAAGGGGGGTTTCCCCCACTTTGGGAATGCCTTCGGTTTCTTTGTTTTTTCCCACATAAAATAAGGGACTTATAATATCAGGAAAATCCAGAGATATTTACAGATACAGAGGTCTGAAATCTAAATATTCCTTGGCAGGTTTCAAGAATCTTTTTTGAGACTAACATCCTTTACTTTATAATAAAATTAATTGGTTTTAGTCTGTATTCAACAACCAACCAGAGACAAGTTGGGTGCTTTCCCACTGCATGGATCACAAGATGTGCAACATAAAAAAAACAACAGAACTGCTCGACCTCCAAAGAGGCTTTACTGTCCTGCATTTAAAATCTTTTACCTGAAGTGCAGACTAATTCCTTAAAATTAGTCAGTATAAAAATTAATGCCCAAAGTCAAATTCCGCAATCAAATTTTTTTTATGGGAAAAAGCAACCGTCTGTTTTTTAGGACAGTTTTTTAATTTTTTGGGTCCCTAAAGGGGTCAGTTATTTAAAATCCTGTGCCTCTATAGAGTTAAGAAGGGTCTTCTTAACTGCCAGAAAGTTTGGAAAAGGTATACAAAATCCACACTTAAAGCTTTTATTTACTAAACACTAAACATATTACAAAGTGTACTGCAAATAAAAAAAATTAAAAGTGAGGTGCATTGTACTGAATGAGTGAACATTTCATACATGGCTTGTTTTATTAAAAATGGGCACTACCCCCCAGGTTTTCTCAACATATTACAACAAACAAAACGACTGATGTAACTGAGAAGCAATAGTTATTTTTCTAATTCATTTAGGATATATATATATATATTGCTTGATGGTTTAATATATCACTTTTCTACTCCTTCTCATAAGTAAGCTTTGAAATGGCTGTCTCACAAGAAATAATCAATAAAGCACAGACAATAGACAAAAACAACTGGGCTTAGTCTTCATTTAACACACCCGACTATAATGAATGTATCATTAGCGGGCTCCTATAGAACCTCCTAACAAACTTAGTATATAATTGAATGATTTGAACTGGCTGTTTTCAGTTAAATTACATTTTATTTATATATGTTTTAAAACAGAAGTAGTATGGCAATGAATTGAGGGCTAACACTGTTTTGCTTATAAAGTAAATGAGAAAATGGATTTTAATGGTTTAAATAAGCAACAAATTTACAGCTACTAAAGGTTTCAAATTAAATTCTTCAAGGTTCGTTTTCCCAACCAATTTGGGCTTTAAAATTTTTAAAAATTTATTTTTAAAATTTAACTACCTATGAAAAACAGTAAAATTTTGTTTTTATGTCACTGCCCCCTAAAAAAATAAAGGAAAATATGGACTCAGGATTAACTACATATTCTATGCCATTCTTTCATACTTTCCGATTGTTTTGGGGTTTGGGG
>JAHHUM010000365.1:0-55098 GCA_036173005.1 Crenichthys baileyi
GGCGTTTGTGTTTCAGATCCAGTAGTTGGCATTCTTTTAAGGGCTGCGGCTGTGTGTGGTTTAAGTGTTGTAATCATAATAAGCTTTAGCATTAGTCACACTGTCGTCTGTTAGTTCAGATGTCCTGTAGCTCTACAGACAAATTCATAAGGATCTCACAACATCAAACACTGCATAATGAATACCAAATGAACATTTGTCATGTTTGGCCTCAGGGTGGGATCTTCATCCTTTTGCCATTAATCTGACGTGGCTGCTTCAGATCTTTGACTTTAGTCAGTTTTACTTTTGATTAAATGTTCCAAAAAAGCTCTCCATAATGCTCTATCATGTGCCTCTTTGATAATCAAATTTTATCTTTTTGTTTTGTTCTGTTGGCAGAAATAGTAATTTAGATTGTATATCTAAATACAGCCCTTAATGAAACAGTGCACAGATTGTAAATTAGATGGCTTTGTAGTGCAGACTACTCAAACAAAAAGAGCCAATAGAACATGATGTTCTTCTGTGAGAATAAGAAAACTTCTTACATGAAGGCTGAACACGAAGAAGGAAAATGTTGGCCTTTGGCCTCATTACAGATACCCACAAGGTTATAGGTTTGAAGTCGCAAAATAAAATACAAACTAATGATCTGCTGTTGATTTTGCGTCTGGCAACACTATTGGAATCTGAAGTAAATAAATGCCAAGTCTCCAGCTAAGATTTGCTCCTTTTGTTCATTTCTTTCCTCTGACTGACATTACACTATTAAGCTTAAACTATTTATCCAAACCAGCGACCTAAAACTCCAGTTCAATAAACTTTATTGCATTAATGAATATTTCTATATAGTTATGGTATTTCTATACCATAACTATATCCAGATTGAAACTCATAAAACATAAGTTAGGAAATAACCAGAAAGGTAAAATAAATCAACTGCAGCGTAATTTGTAGTAACATAATTCTTTATATTATTTATGCTAATGTGTTGTAATGACATAAAATTGATTTTAAAGTTGTTGTCCTATTTATTCTTTCACCCCAAAAGAAATATAAATGATCAAGAACAAATTATATTTTTTTATTGTAGTTTATACTATATCAATAGCTACCAAACAGGTATATGTTTATTTCTTTGTTTGTTCTTTGTTTTTTTTTTGTATTTTGCCAAAATGTGGCAGGTTGCGGTGTTGCTAGTTCACAAACTTTTTAGAATGCCCAGGGGAAAGCGGGAGCAGGTTGTCCAAAGGAATCGCTTTGACTGTCCACTTCATGGCCACAACTGATAGGAGTCTTTCCCTGCTAGATGCTGAAGGCCATTTTCATTTTATGTACATTTAATAGACAATAAAATGTCTTATCTTATCTTTGTGATTAAGAGTCAGAAATCTCAGAGAGTGGTGGGATGGCTGTGTTAATGGAAAAGAAAGAAAGAAGTGAAGAAAATGTGGGTTCATTCTACATGAAATCATCATAGCTGTCTTGAAGAATTATATTGCAATGTCATGATTTTGTTATTCTAGTAGGATGGGAACCTTCATCCTACATTTGTTGTAAAGCTTCTTTTTCTTTATGTAACAATATCCAATTATCTCTTTTGCCGTAGCAGCTTACCGGTTAATGTTAATTCGACTCCCTCTGGCTTTCTGGAGGAATTTTTGCCTGACTACAAATTCAATGAATAGTGTAACTAAAAGGCTGCAGGTTATTGAAATGTTTTGCAGATTTGGAGGCCACCAAAGGAGCCATCAGGTTTTGGATGGCTTGTGGGGCACAGTTTTGAAGTAAAACTGATTGAGCTGTTTTCTGAAGCAGAGTCTGAGAAAGCCTGTGGTCGTTGGGAACTCACAGGACAGGTTTCTGTCTGTAGTTACCATTTTAAGTGATAAATACACAATTCAGCTCTGATAAAGGCCCTGAAACATGCTTTGCTTTACCATTAGGATGCTTAGTTATTTGTCAGACAAATGAATTAAAAAACTAATAAAAAGTATTTGCCACTGCTATAAAGTTGGCTGCTGAATGACAGATGTTTAGAGAAATGAAAATGATGTAAAAGCCTATAGAAGATGAGAGCACCATAGTGGTGAATACTGCAATGCAAAACAACAGCAGCCCTAACAGTAGCACTGCTGTCAGTGGGAGATAAAACTGCAGATGTTTGAAGATTTTGATGCAAGGACATTTTTACAAAGATGGTGACACACTGTGACATTCACAAAAACCCCTCAGAAAGTCGAATGACTAAACGCAGCATCTGTTCTAATGAGGTGGCACCATTAAAACTGAGCACAGATTTAGCAACTGCGAAAATCTTTGCATTGGAGACTACTGTACGTCTGTTTGGCTGGCCTTGAAGTTGAGGCACCACCTTATTATCAGGAATTGATAGCCAATCAGCTCTGAGTCTCTGTCAGTTATTTTGTATGAATACCTGCTTGGTGAGGTGTGGTATTATAGAACAAACTGTGAAGGAATTAATTCATATACTGGTGTTTAAAATCTAACAGTGAACAACAGCAGAACGAAAAATAAAACTTTATTTTAATAAAATTGCACTTTAAAAATAATTACCTGATTTAGATATTCATAACCTTTTGGATAATTGATTCTCAATGTTGAATCAACTGCAATCACACTGAGTAATGGACTATTGAGTGTTACTCAATTCAATTCAATTCAATTCAGTTTATTTATATAGCGCCAATTCACAACACATGTCGTCTCAAGGCACTTCACAAAAGTCAGGTTCATACATTCCAATTAATCTTAATCATTGAACAGTGCAGTCAGATTCTGTTATTTATTCAAATTGGATAAACAGTTTTTCTGTCTAAGGAAAGGAAACCCAGCAGATTGCATCCAGTCAGTGACTTGCAGCATTCCCTCCTCCTGGATGAGCATGTAGAGACAGTGGACAGTCACTGGCGTTGACTTTGCAGCAATCCCTCATACTGAGCATGCATGTAGCGACAGTGGAGAGGAAAAACTCCCTTTTAACAGGAAGAAACCTCCAGCAGAACCAGGCTCAGTGTGAGCGGCCATCTGCCACGACCGACTGGGGGTTACAGAGAACAGAGCAGAGACACAAAGAGAACAAAGAAGCACTGATCCAGGAGTCCTTTCTATGGGAAGGAAAAGTTAAATGTTAATGGATGTAGCTCCTTTAGTCGTTTCACCTAGAAAGAAAGAACAGATAAACTCTGAGCCAGTTTTCAATGTTAGAGTCTGAAGAGAGCACATAGAGTTAGTTACAGTAAAAGCTCCGCCAGTAGCTATGTCTAGGAGAGAGAAAGGGTTAAACACTGAAAGACAGGGCCATGTGGATCATCGGTAGAAGGTGTGCATTAAGTTGTTGCCAGCAGAAGCTTGGAGGATTCCCCTCTCCAGAAAGGTGTTACAGGTAGACACAGAGTCAGGCCAGGTGTAGCTTCTAGGAAGAGAGAAGAGAGAGAACAAAGTTAAAAGCTGAAATAACAGCAAATAATACAAAATTGAAGAGTAGTGTGAGAAAGTAGCGAAGAGGGTGAAAGTGGTCATTATGTCCTCCAGCAGCCTAAGCCTATAGCAGCATAACTACAGAGATAGCTCAGGATAACCTAAGCCACTCTAACTATAAGCTTTATCAAAAAGGAAAGTTTTAAGCCTAGCCTTAAAAGTAGACAGGGTGTCCGCCTCACGGATTAAAACTGGGAGCTGGTTCCACAGGAGAGGAGCCTGATAACGAAATGACAACACAGGTAAGGCTTCTTCGAGACGGGCGCTTTGTCTTGTTTATTTGACGCCGTGAAAACTACAAAAATAAAATACATAGGGTTTAGAACTTTATCAAGCAACAAAAAACACATGTGCTTTACCGAAAAATTACCTCGTGGGCGCCTGCCTCTTTGGAGATTCTAGGTAAATATTCTCACAGTCTTGTGCACTCTAAACATATAAATAATTAGAACACCATAGATAACAAATTTACAAAAATATTTCAACACAATAATTACAAAATGCCTTTAAAGCAAGCAAGCTGACCAGGCTGCTGCAGATTACTCAGAACAAGGCTTTCGTGTGCTTCCTGCTTACGTAGGAGGCTCACAGCCTCTTATACTCACACACGTCTCGCAACAAGAGCGACAACAAAAAATAGTTTTGTGACATAAGAAATGTATCTTATATGTAAGACAAAACATTTTCATGTGAGCCACAACAAAATAAAACCAAAACATTTTAACCTCTAAAAACAAATATTTTCTTCAATGCAGAAATCGTTTCAGTGACACTTACAAGTAGTCTGCTTAAAACCTTTGCTGACTTACAATTTGACTGACAGACTGCAGGCGTGATGATGTCACGTGCAGAATTAGCGGCTTAATTTAACAACAAATAAAGTAGAGGCTGCAGCGGTATTTAGCAGCCCCTCTAAGCACCACATTTACCTTTTAAGTACTAATAATACAAATATTAATGTATGTATAAGCGCTGCGAGCTGTGTGGTAAACACAGTAGAACCAATGGTGGCTACTGTCTTAGCATTAGCAGAGCTTTAGCTTTAGCATTAGCCGCTCAGATAACGGGACATAATTTAACACACTTATAGACTATGTGCACATAGTTGATGCAGGTTAGTGAGAGGAGATGAAACGGAACAGGTTCCTATTGCAGGAGTAAAGTTACCCGCTTTACAAAACAAATGTGTCACTATATTATCTATAGTTCTTTCAGATTATTTTCCACAGGAGATCAGGCAGCCAGGTTCAGGCGGCTAGTCTTATTTTCAGTCGGGTAACGGTCACCGAATACACAAACAGCAGACCTTACTTTACTTTGGATGAAAGGTTTCTTCAAATATGCAGTCTTTTACTCATCCAGAGATCAGGTCGTTCAGGCGCTTTTCCTTCCCCAAAGCCGCCTGTGGAGAGCTGTGGGCACAGAGGAATACCGCGGATGTGACATCAAGGGGATTCCAGCTGTGACTCCTTCTTTCCATGAGCTGTCTTGAAAATAGGTATTTTTTTACCAGTCTCTTTTGTTTTCTGGTGCATTTCTCATGGAAAAAGTAATTACACCCTAAACCTAATAACTGGTTGCTCATCCTTAGGTATCAACAGCTGCCATTAAGAGATAACGATAACAGGCATCAAGTCTTTAACATCGGTTCAAGAGTCTGTTTAAGGACATACCACAGCATCCTAATCAGATTTTAATCCTGACTTTGACTATGCCACTCACTTTTACTTGGTTGTTTTTAGATATTTAGAGGTGGACTTGCTGGTATACTTCAGATCATTGTTCTGCTGCATGACTGATGTGTGCTTGATCCTAGGGCCACAAATTCATGACTGGGCGTTATCCTTCAGGGTTCTATACTAAGGAGATAAAATGAAACATAAAGCGGCTTTAAGCCATCACAACACCACTGCAATGTTCGACTTTTGGTTTGATTTTATGTTGTTTTAGGATGATGCATTAGTTTTACACCAGGTTTAACTTTCACACTTTTTTTCTCACTTTCCTTGGCCCGCTTCTGCACCTCAATTTTAATGCATTAGAGAATAAAAGGTCTTTGAGGTTAGGGTGGGGTTGTCATGAATCTGAGACGTTTGAGTTTTGGTTTTCATTTGTGTTTGTGTTTTGATCACTTCTGAGTGCTTTCTTATTGTTTTTAACCTGCATAATATGAGCTACAGCTACATTTAATTTCCCTATGGGATTAATAAAGTATTTTTGAATTGAATTGAATTGAACTGAACTGAACTGAACTGAACTGAACTGAATTGAATTGAATTGAATTGAATTGAATTGAATTGAATTGAATTGAGGTCTTCTGGTATTGTATTCACTTCTCTGTGTTCATTAGTTTCCAATGCCAGGCAAGCGTTGGGGGGGGGCAGGAGTGGGTCACAGAATATTTTTTCAAAAGTCTTGGAGATCGTCAAGATATTTCTGGCCAACGTGAGATGAGTCTTTACATTCTTTTGGCACAGCAGTGGTTTTGGCTATGGAATTTTCCCATGTAGGCCGTTTTTGCCCAGTCTCTCTTCCCTTTTGTTGAATCATGAACTCTGACCTTCACTGAGGCAGCGAGGTTTAGATTTGTTCTGGGTGTTGTTGTGTCATCCTGAATGAGTCATTAAGATCCTTTAGAAATGGTTTTGTAACTCTTTCAGTTTGCTAGATCTTATTTCTCATCTGTTCTTGAACTTGCATAGATCAGGCCATGATTAATGCCTTTTAAGATATTTCTACCTACTTCATGTTGTCAGGCATGTTGTTTTAAAGTAATTTTATGGTTCTTCAGATATGGCACATTCAGGGATGGATGTGGGAGTGGAAATTAAATCCCCCTTCCAATAATGTTGTTAATCACATTTAACTCATGATTAAACAAGGGGCATTAACTTTTCGTTTAGGGTCAGCTTGTTTTGGATTTTTTTTTTCTGTGCAAAAATCCAAAACAGCATAAATCTATAAGGGAGTAAATACTTTTATACATCACTGTATTCTTGTGATGGTTATGGCTATGCAAGTAATGTAAAACAACCACGGTGGGATGCTTTTGTTTTATGTTTCCAATGCAAAGATTTTCCCAGTTGCTAAATCTGTGCCGCCTCATAGGAAAACATGCTGCATTTAGTCATTTCGTATAGTGGGATTTGTATGAATGTCACAGTGTGTCACCAGCTTTGGAGATTTTAATGTTAGGACACTTTTACAAACATCTCCCATTGACAGCAGTGCTACTGTTAGGGCTGCTGTTGTTTTGCATTGCAGTATTCTCCATGATGGTGCTGTCATGTTCTACAGGCTGTCATGATCTGTCTTAGTGTTTTGGGTTTGAGTTCCTAGTCTGTTTTCTCTACCTTCTTCAGTTGCTGTTTCAGTTCCGGTTTAGGTTCATCATTTCATACTTGTGTTTAGATTACTCCCTTGGATTCCTGTGTTACATGGATTTGTTTATATTTCCCTTTAGATCTGGTTCCTCTCTGTTTAGGTTCTGTTAGATGTTTTGTTGTTCCACTGGTCTCCCTGCACACTTGTATTGTGTTTGTTTTATTGCACTCACCTGATTTCTGTTTTATTGAAGCCTGTGTTTTCTGTTCTGTCATTGTCGGGTTGTCTGTTTACCCTGCTGTTGTGCTGTTATCCTGTTCGCCTGTTGTCCTGTCATCAGCCATGGTTCCAGAGTTTTCCTTCGTGTCCTGTAAGTTTGGTCTTTCATTTTTTAAATTTAACCATCCACCATGTGCCTGCCGATGTCCTGTTGCCGCTTTGGTCCTTCAAAACCTCAAACCCTCCACAGGCTGGTACATCGATTTAATTTCTCTAAACATCAGTCATTCAGCAGCTGTGACAGCCTTCAGCTTTCAGTCCACTTTTTCCCTTACAGTAAAAGTTGATTTAAGCTCGGGAATTGTCTTCAGGCCTTGTTTTTTTTCCTCTATTCGAGGGACTGAGAGTCAAGCCGCCGGGCCCGATCCTTCTGATTACAGACCACATCTGTGCCGGTAGGAAATTGCTTCATGTTCCACTCTGTGTTGATGTTAGTTATAGCTTTGAGTTAGCCCAAGCCTTTTCCATATCAAACCAAAGTCAATACTGAGGTTCTGTTTGCAAAATAAATCTCTTAACTGAGGCTTTTTTTTACTCAGCTGGCAACTATCACACATCTGTTGTTTGGTTCAAAACAATAGATTTGTGCATGATTTTTTTTAGTAGGAAATGAACTAAAATTATTTAAACAAAAGAGTATTTAACAAACCACAATATCCTCTGACAGAATAGTTAAAGTTTCCAGTTTTATTGTTGGTGTTATAACAGGACAGACAATAGATCTTCCAGGAAATGGCCTCCTGGGAATGAATCACAGATTGTTTAAGGCTGAGTTGTTGCTGTGGTGTGGGCTCATTTCCTGCCCACCTAACAGTGAGCTGGGTGACTACAGGAAAAAGTTCCTTAGTCATACACACACGTTTGCACACAGCCAATAAAGTTAGAACCAGCAAACATTCCAGTGTAATCTGCAGGCAGGCAAGCAGGCAGTTTTCTATTGTAAAGCCAGCAAAGACACAGAGTCAACAGAAAAAAGAGGTGGAAACAGTTCCTGCTCCTTTGAATATGTTCCTTAAATTACATTTTTAGTTTTTAGCTTTAAATCTATTTGAATAGTAACATAAATAACACATATACAGGGATGTGGTTCAGCATTTCTAAATGTTTCAGTTGTGTGAAAGAACAGTCTTTGTTTTTCAGATAAAATATGAATTCATGGTGTATCAGCATTCAGGTCATACATACAAGAAATCTAATTAGAGTGTGATTAGTGCAGTGAGTTAGTACTCTAGATACATGTTTTGCAAATTTTATTCTCTAGGGTCCAAGTCTGATTTCTACATAAAGCCAAAAGTCCAGCTTGTAAAATGTCAGCAATTAATAAGGTGTGATCAGTGCCTTTATTTTCTGAGAGTGTATTTTTCACGCACAAGAATAATAAAAATAAACTGAACTTAAAGTTCACCATCAAAGCAACTGCGGTAAAACTTATAGCCAGAATTCATATGAAGCTAGTGTGAAAACTTGCCTTGAATGAGCTGCTTAAATTTAAGGATCCCTTTACCTTACTCCTCTAAGCCATGATGCGTTGTGTGAACTGTGTGTGTGTGTCTGCATATAAACAGGAAAATGTGGATTAAAACATGTTGGCATATCGTGTGTATATATATATACATACAGGGGTTGGACAATGAAACTGAAACATCTGTCATTTTAGTGTGGGAGGTTTCATGGCTAAATGGGACCAGCCTGGTAGCCAGTCTTCATTTATTGCACATTGCACCAGTAAGAGCAGAGTGTGAAGGCTCAATTAGCAGGGTAAGAGCACAGTTTTGCTCAAAATATTGAAATGCACACAACATTATGAGTGACATACCAGAGTTCAAAAGAGGACAAATTGTTGGTGCACGTCTTGCTGGCGCATCTGTGACCAAGACAGCAAGTCTTTGTGATGTATCAAGAGCCACGGTATCCAGGGTAATGTCAGCATACCACCAAGAAGGACGAACCACATCCAACAGGATTAACTGTGGACGCAAGAGGAAGCTGTCTGAAAGGGATGTTCGGGTGCTAACCCGGATTGTATCCAAAAAACATAAAACCACGGCTGCCCAAATCACGGCAAAATTAAATGTGCACCTCAACTCTCCTGTTTCCACCAGAACTGTCCGTCGGGAGCTCCACAGGGTCAATATACACGGCCGGGCTGCTATAGCCAAACCTTTGGTCACTCATGCCAATGCCAAACGTCGGTTTCAATGGTGCAAGGAGCGCAAATCTTGGGCTGTGGACAATGTGAAACATGTATTGTTCTCTGATGAGTCCACCTTTACTGTTTTCCCCACATCCGGGAGAGTTACTGTGTGGAGAAGCCCCAAAGAAGCGTACCACCCAGACTGTTGCATGCCCAGAGTGAAGCATGGGGGTGGATCAGTGATGGTTTGGGCTGCCATATCATGGCATTCCCTTGGCCCAATACTTGTGCTAGATGGGCGCGTCACTGCCAAGGACTACCGAACCATTCTTGAGGACCATGTGCATCCAATGGTTCAAACATTGTATCCTGAAGGCTGTGCCGTGTATCAGGATGACAATGCACCAATACACACAGCAAGACTGGTGAAAGATTGGTTTGATGAACATGAAAGTGAAGTTGAACATCTCCCATGGCCTGCACAGTCACCAGATCTAAATATTATTGAGCCACTTTGGAGTGTTTTGGAGGAACGAGTCAGGAAAGGTTTTCCTCCACCAGTATCACGTAGTGACCTGGCCACTATCCTGCAAGAAGAATGGCTTAAAATCCCTCTGACCACTGTGCAGGACTTGTATATGTCATTCCCAAGACGAATTGACGCTGTATTGGCCGCAAAAGGAGGCCCTACACCATACTAATAAATTATTGTGGTCTAAAACCAGGTGTTTCAGTTTCATTGTCCAACCCCTGTATATGTGTGTGTGTTCGGAGGATAATCCAAAAAAACACCCTCTGATAATTTAAATTAAAACATAATATAATTTGGTGTTTTTCTATGCTCTAAAATTGCCCCTTTTTTCTGTTGACAGTAAGAATGTGGTCAGGAAACCACAATCCAGGATGTCATGCACTGATGATTTATTACCAATCATAAAGCTTTACTATGTCGCTCGTAATGTGAGGTCTTAATTTTTCCCTGAGGACTTTTTGTTGACAGAGTAAAAGGAGCTTAAATGGTTTTCACCAGTCGTTTCCACTTTAGCAGGCACATTTGTCTTGATTCCTTGTCAGTTGGTAACTGAAAATAACCGACTGATCAGCTCAACAAGCAGTTATATATGTCTGACTGCTGCAAGGCGTGATTATCAAAACAGGCCATAAAGAAGAACATTTTAAGTTACCTAAAAATATACCTTGCTACACACGATTAGCAACCAAAACAAACTACTTTCCTGTAACATTTTCTATCTTCCCAGAAGTTGGAAACACAGTCTATCCTTAACAACACCGGCAGGAAAATGGTGGAAATAAATTTGTTTAATTTTATTTTTCACATTCCTTAAATTAAAAATAAACTAAAGTAAACACATTTGTTAACCTAAAAAAGTATAGAATGAAATGGTTAACATATTAAATTCGAATAACTTCGTCGTTGTCCTGCACTTCATCCGGGACCGGGTCGCGGGGGCAGCAGACTCAGTAGAGACACCCAGACTTCCTTCTCCCAGACACCTCCTCCAGCTCCTCCAGGGGGAACCCAAGGCGTTCCCAGGCCAGCCGAGAGACATAGTCCCTCCAGCGTGTCCTGAGCCGTCCCCTGGGCCTCCTCCCGGTGGGACGTGCCTGGAACACCTCCCGAGGAAGGCATTCAGGAGGCATCCGGTATAGATGCCCGAGCCACCTCAACTGGCTCCTCTCGATGTGGAGGAGCTGCGGCTCTACTCTGAGCTTCTCCCGGATGCCTGAGCTCCTCACCCTATCTCTAAGGGAGTGCCCGGCCACCCTGCGGAGGAAGCTCATTTCAGCCCGCTTGTATCCAGGATCTCGTTCTTTTGGTCATGGCCCAAACAACATGCCCATAGATGAGGGTAATAATGTAGGAACGTTTGGTACCGGTCCTGTTTATAACTTTAATAGACAGGATTTCTAGGAGCAGCCAAGGGCCGTAGGGGGTCTGGTTTTGGATTTCGCCCCTTTTTGTGCAGATGACGTGGTCCTGCTGGTCCTCTCTAGCCAAGACCTACAGCATGTACTGGGGTGGTTCGCGGCTGATTGTGAAGCGGCTGAAATGAGGATCAGCTCCTCCAAGTCCGAGGCCATGGCTCTTGACTGGAAAAGGGTGTTTGTCCTCTTCGGGTTAGAGGGGAGTTCCTGTCTCAAGTGGAGGAGGTCTTGTTCATGAGTGAATGATTTATTGGTATTAATTATAAATGTCTTGTACTACTTATAAATATCTATCAGTTACATGTAAGTACATTGTAGCATACAAGAAGCACAAATGTTTTAAATGCAAATAAAGAAATTACACTGATGCTGTATTTTATCAGTGTTACATGGTCGGCTGTGGTCAGTCACCAATAATCATGTTCAGGATGCTTTTTTTTCGCTTTTATTTAACAATGAACCATAACATTTCCCCAAAAAGCCAGAACGTCTCAGCAGCCTTCTCTGCTCCATCCCTGGGTTAGATGGCTTTTAGAAACCACCCAGATTGTTATAATAAATACTTTGTCTAAAACTGTCCTACCATTAATTTCAAAAGGAAAATCCGACTTACCTCTTCAAAAATTCAGAATCAGCTTTATTGCTAAGTTTGTTCAGACAAACAAGGAATTTGACTCTGGTAAAGTTTGCTCTCAGTGTAAATGTGCATCTTGCTTTGCCGAAGGTCTTTGCAAAGATGTTTGTTGAGTTGCTAGGCTAATGTTAGCTTTTTTCCTCTGTGGATATGTTTAGATAATTCTGCTCATAAAGGGTTTTCTTTGTGGTTCTAATTAATCTTGTACAAAATAACCTTACAGAAAGTGCTTTTCTCCTGCTTCATGAACAAGGCCCTTGCTTTGAACAATGTAATCTATAATAGCAGCATGCTGCACTCAGGTCTCTCCCACATGTTTGTTTATGTTCATGCTGGGTCTGTCCTTAATAAAAACTGACTCCTGATTGGATCAGAACCCACACTTTCAAAAATACTGCTCTAGACTTTATTGTGGCATTATAAAAAATTTATTTTATTTTGGTTAGTAGCTGTCACTTTGTGGGTTGTCTGTCCCTGACTTTCAGGCAGATGCTAGCATCATCTATGATTGTCTCATGCTGTTTATTACCACGACGCATCACTTATTAGTTTTCATGCTCGAACCTCCATCACAGGTAGCAAACTCACCATTACTTCCAAACTCGAAAGGTATTGTGCTGAATTTGAGAAATGTGAGAAAGGAGAAGTGACATGAGCTGCTCACCTATAATAAGATGAAATGCGACTGAAAGAGGTGTTCTAAGAAAAATAAGGAAGTGCTCTGGTTTTGGAAGGTCCATATAAAACAAGCACACTCAGGTGAAAGCTGATAAACTGAAATCAACTTGGTGGTTTTTCATTCTGGGTAATGCTGTTAAGGAAAAAGCACCTTGTAAGCAGTAATGAAGCCCCTTAGGGCCCCCCTGCTCCAAAGCTATGTGTTCAAAGAGTTTAAAGTCAGACTCAGCTGCTTTAGGTTCCGCTGCTTAGGGAGGATAGTGGACCGTGATGTATGACAGTGACCTCTGGCACCAATTCTGGGTTGAGTTCTTAGCCTAGTTGCAGAACTTTGTCCAGTGTGCATACGTGCATACACCTTAATTTCTCCTGCTTCACAATGTCTCAATAGTACATATTAAAATCTCGCTAGAAAGGTTATGCATCTCAACTCCGGAGACATTTTCATTCACATTTGATTAGCAACTATTTTCTCAAGAATTTTAGATAAGAATGGAAGATTGGATATAGGTCTGTAATTTATTAAGCCATCTCGATCAAGCGAAGGTTTCTTAAGTAAAGGTTTAATTACAGCTACCTTAAAAGCTTGTGGTACTTATCCATTTACTAAGGATAGATTAATCATATCTAAAATGGGGCTGATAATCAGAGATAACACTTCCTTAAATAATTTGGTTGGGATTGGGTCTAACATACAAGTTGAAGGTTTAGATGAAGCTAATATTTCTGATAACTCAGGAAGCTCCACAGGATCAAAACAGTCCAAACACAGATCAGGTTCTACAGTTACTTCCAGTGTTGTCTCACTTGCTGAGGATGAAGTAATCATCTTCGGGAGTATGTCAAAGATTTTATTTTTAATAGAATCAATTTTATTTAAGAAGAATCCCATAAAGTCATGACTGGTGAGAGCTAAGGGAATGGATGGCTCAACAGAGCTATGACTCTGTGTAAGTTTAGCAACTGTACTAAAGAGAAACCTAGGATTATTCTTATTCTCTTCTATTAATGATGAGAAATAAGCTGTTCTAGCTTGGTGAAGTGTCTTTTTATACAACAGTAGGCTATTTTTCCAGATTAAGTAGGAATCCTCAAGGTGTGTAGAGCGCCATTTTCTCTCCAATTTTCTAACATTGCGCTTTAAAGTACGCACCTCCTATGAATAATTACCTTCTTTTTCAAGGGGGCTGCATTGTCTAATGCACCACGCAATGATGAAGTAACACTATGAACAAGAGAATCAATTTGTGAAGGGGAAGAAACAAAATTATTGCCCTCCACTGTGTTTTTCTGTGATAATGAGGAGATTAAAAGTGGAACAGATTATTTAAAGGTTGTTACAGCATTGTCTGATAATGATCTACTATAATGAAATTTTCTTTCAGGTGTGGAGTACTCAGTTACATTAAACTCAAAGGTTATTAAGAAATGGTCAGACAGGACAGGGTTATGAGAAAATATTGTTATGTCTTTACACTCAATGCCATATATCAGCACAAGCTCCAGAGAATGAAGACAAACGTGGGTAGGTTTGTTAATGTTTTGAGCAAAGCCAAATGAGTCTAAGATAGCATTAAAGGCAATATTTAAGCTATCACTTTCAGTGTCAACATGAATGTTAAAATCCCCCACTATAATAACCTTATCTGTATTTAACACTAAATCAGATAAAAGGTCTGAAAACTGATCTAAAAATTGAGAGTAAGGGCCTGGTGGACGGTACAAAACAACAAACAGAAGTGGTTTTAGTGCTTTGCAATTTGGATGAGGAAAACTAAGGATTAAATATTCAAAAGAGTTGTAGCTATTGATTGGTCTAGGACTAATCAATAAATCGGACTGAAAGATGGTTGCTACTCCTCCTCCTCGCCCAGTATTTCGAGGATTGTGAAAATTTAAATAATTAGTAGGAGTTGACTCATTTATAGTAACATAATCCTCTTGCTGCAGCCAGGTTTCTGTGAGGCAAAATAAATCAATCTAATTGTCAGAAATCAGGTCACTAACTAGCAAAGTCTTTGAAGAGAGAGATCTTATGTTCAGTAGGCCACATTTAATTGTTTTATTTTTCTTTTTACTCTGAGTTGTGTTTATTTTTATGAGATTTTCCTGATTTCCTCCTTTTAGATTATTTTTTAATCTATTCAATTTTGGCCGTGGGCGAGACACTGTCTTAATAGGGTAAAGGGTGGGTAGCAGTGCAGAAGCTGCAGAGAGGAGTGTTAAACTACGACCCTGCTTCCTGATCTGAACCCTGGGTTGTCAGAGTTTTGGAGAACTAATAAATTCGGCCAGATTCCTAGAAAGAAGAGCTACTCCACCCAAAGTGGGATGGATGCCGTCTCTCTGGATCAGACCAGGTTTTCCCCAAAATGTTCGCCAATTATCAATGTAGCCCACATCGTTTTCTGGACACTACCTAGACAGCCAGCGGTTGAATGACAGCATGCGGCTAAACATGTCATTACTGGTCAGATCAGGGAGGGGCCAGAGAAAATTACGGAGTCCGACATTGTTTTGGCAAACTTGCACACCGAAGCAACATTGGTGACCTCCGATTGACGTAACCGGGTGTCATTACTGCCAGTGTGAATAACAATCTTACTGTATTTACTCCTATCCTTAGCCAGCAGTTTCAGGTACGATTTGATGTCTCCCGTTCTGGCCCCTGGTAGACATTTGACTATGGTCGCTGGTGTCTCTAGTGCCACTTTTCTGACTTTGGAGCTGCCAATTACCAGGCTTCT
This sequence comes from Crenichthys baileyi, assembly GCA_036173005.1. Taxonomy (NCBI): domain Eukaryota; kingdom Metazoa; phylum Chordata; class Actinopteri; order Cyprinodontiformes; family Goodeidae; genus Crenichthys; species Crenichthys baileyi. The sequence continues at coordinate 15,227 of JAHHUM010000365.1, forward strand.
CAGCGGGTGTGTCGCTGAGCGGGGAAAATCTGTTAGAAACGCAGGTGGTGACCTGTGGGCTGGGATCTAGGACTATGCTTTCTACGTACCGTCACCCAGCCGGCCTGAGGCCCCGGCTGCGCGGTCCCTGCTGAAGGACTGCTACGGGGAGCTACCCTCGGTGGCTACAAAAATGCTATATTTATTACACGTACCATTATCACTAAAGGAGGCAGAGGAGTAACTGAACATCTGACACAGAGAGCAGGAGAGAGGAGGAGACTCAGAGAGAGAAACAGTAGAACGGGTAGCCATGATGGAATTAAAGCTAACGTTAAGCTAGCGACCCCTTACCACTACTTGAAAAATCGAGTAAGACACGGAGAGTGCAACAGAAAGTATATGTTTTAACTTTCTTATGTATTAGAACAAGTAAGAGGTATCACAGTAGAGAGAAATCAGATCAAACGAGAGAGCCTTCACACACCAAACAATCCACCGAGTGCAACAGTGAAAACAGGAAGTGACGAATACGCCTTACCACGCCTTCACAACAACAATATTCTGCTCACTATTTTTCCTCTTTAGAGTCCAACAAGGATAAAAATTAATGACCTAGGTTTTAAACTCATGTTGAATTACTTTATCCTGCTTTGGAAACCTGCTCCCTTTCTCACCTTATTTAAAAAACAAAATCCAGTCCGCTTTTTAATGAAATGGTTTTTAATTAATTTAATTTTTAATTAATTTAATTTTAAAAAGCCAACTGCAATGTAGTTCTTCGGGAAATATTTAAAAATTGCATGTGAACAGAAACATATGTGTATTTAATCCAGATTTCATAAAAAACGATGCAACTCTTCTCTTCAGGCTTTTAGGGTAAAAACAGGAAGTGATGATGTTGATTAAATATTTTTTTAAGCCTGGATGGCTGAATGCTGACATTTAGGTGGTATTCAAAGTTACTAGAAAAACCGTAGATTAGTGACATTTTGAATATTTCTATAATTTAGAGACACTTGTTACACTCAACAGGTCTGTCATTTTTATATAATAGAAATCAGGCCACAGGTACAGACTGGTAAGATGTTCTGTCGCTATGATAGCCTTGTTAATGAGCTACACAAAGTATTTATGTTCTATATTATAATTATTAACACCAGTAAAAATCACATGATTATATCTGACTGGAAATAATGTTCTGACCTTATGCATTCTGTAAAGTAACTGGTTTGTATAAAATAAACTGGATTGGTTCAACTGAAATTGGATGTCAGTTGGACCTGTTTGTCGTGGCGTAGCCTACAACCATCTTCAATCTCATTTTAGTTGGAGGGAGAAGCTTGCAGCAACTAGTGGGGGAGGGGAAGTGATACTTGGTAATCACAGAAATCCATTTTTTTCATTTTCAAACTGTGAACCTTTGTAAAACTGTAATATATTTTGCAAACAGTAACCAACAAATTTCCCAACCATCTCAGTGACGCAGTGGACCCATTTTTATGGATCTTCCACTCCAGCTTCAACATGCATCAAAGTTATTATGCATTACATATGGGAAGCTTTGGCTGTAGTTTTCAGATCCAGTTTTACAGTTTCTTGTCATGATGTTAGGGCTGAATCTCCTAATGTGGTTTTAGATCATTTACAGAGAATTGGTCGAAACCACTTAAAGCATATTAACATTTATGTGCAAATCTGAGGCAGCGCCAGTGGTAGTGCTAACAATCTGCAAGTGAGACTCTCAAGTAAATCCCTCATTTTAATAAAGACTAAAGCAGTTCAATGGGAGGAGCACATATTTACTGTATGTTGGACCTTTTAATAATTGGGAGCCTACAGTTTACTAAGTCACAGCACAAGCCCTAAAATCATGAGTTGTTCAAAGTATTTGTTAGACCGTTACCTTAAAAACCTTGAGGGGAATTTTTTTTACAATCAGCAGTTTTAAGGAATCAGAAATGTGTTGTAAAATCCTCACTGGGATTTCAGATTTTATGAAACATGAAGAAGTGTAACTATATTCTTCACTCTGGTATGTTGGACGAATGTGGAGGCGACAGCTCAAAATGCAGATAATGAACATTCAAACAGATTTTGGTGTTTCTCTAAAATCTAAGCAATCAAGCAAAGGTAAAAAAAAAGGATATAAAGAATAAAATTTTGATTTTTGGTTGCATGACCTATTAGTCATTAAAAAAAAATTCTGCACCATTTACCACCTCATACATGTTTCGCTCCACTGATATCACATTTGCTGTGTTTTACAGTAAAATGTTGGCTGTACTTCTAATATCAACATGTTCTGCTTAACACTAGATGGTGCCACTAGCACTACATGTACCACAAGACTGTAGTTGGTTAAGAAGAGGGGCTTTGGCCTCTGTCTCTGGTGTTCTGAATACATTTGCATGAATGTCTCACTGCACCTTCTCTCTCAAACAGCCAGTGTTGCAAAAACAACTGAGAGTTGTTCAACCAGCCATGTTAGCCATTCCTCCTGCAAAACGACACTTCTGGTTCATTTGTGTTAATAAATGTTCAGTTGACCATGAATTGGTCACTGCATTTCATTCGATTTTCACTAAGCAGGGAAGGGAAGCAGTACTACTAAAGGTCTCAGTGTTTATGGCTTTCAGGCACCACTTTCAAACCTGCAGTTGTTGCATATTTTGGCAAGAGCCTATGTGTCATCATTTTTTTGTATTTTGCGTCCTCTTGCTTTGATTTGACAGAGTAAGAAGATTGAGTTAAAATCTGAATGTTTTAGACAATGCCTCTTAGAGCAATCTGAGTGAGAGCAGAAGGAATGAGAAGGAGGCAGGGTGAAGAATGGAAGGTTGAAGGTGAGGTAGAAAGAACAATGTTTTTCACAGGCCCTGTTATGTTTCTGTGTGTAAAAACATCAAGTGGCTGCTTCACTTCTCCTCACAGCACGACTCCGAGGCCTTAGTGTTTGATGGCTGTGATAGCAGACCACAACACAACACCCTGGGTTTTAGTAGGGTCAGAAGGGCTCAGAGGAGAGTGGCCTCCTATAAAATCAATAATGGGAGGAGGTGAGGTTTGACAGAAGGGCCAGATTTGCTGCATCTAGATCAGATAACTTGGTTTTCCAAAAGAGGATACTACCCTCTGTAAAAGTCTTTGTACCCCACATTTTCTGTTGTTACAACCTTAAAGTTGAAGGTATTTTTTTAGAATTTAAGGTGATAGATCAACTCAAAGTAGATGATAAATGTGAAGTGGAAGAAAATGTATACGCTCCTTTTTTTTCATTCAAGAGAAATAAAAATCTAAAAAATGTGAAACCTAGTTAATATGTTGAAGAAAACTAACAATGCACAGTTAACTGAACACAACAGTGAAACTTGGTGGTGGCAGCATCATGCTGTGGAAATGGTTTTCTTCACCAGTGACAAAGAAGATGGATGGAGCCAAATCCAGGACAATCCTGGAAAAAAACCCGTTAGAGGCTGGAGAAGACCTGAGACTGAGGTGGAGGTTCACCTTCTTGCCGGACGACCACCCTGAACATGCAGCCAGAGCTATGTGGGATGGTTTAGATGAAAGCAGATTTTTTTTGTTAACAAGACTGAATCGTTTTAGAACATCAAACATTTCTACCAGCATTTAAATTTATTGACTCCTACCTTTTGTTTCATTTAAAAGCCCTCCATCTTCTCTTTGCTTACCCACATCCAGTGTTTTTTAAGAACCTCAGTGCTGGTGTTACTGTACCTCTCTATTATTGGGTCGGTCTCTCTGGTAAAGCGCTTGACTGGTTTGAGGCTGATCTGAAGGACAGGGACTTTTTTGGGTCGGTGGGTAATTTTACATCAGAGGCCACAAAAATGACATGTAGGGTTCCTCAAGGGCTCCTCCTGTTCAATATCTACATGCACCCCCAAACTCAGATCTTGACAAACATCAAGATAAGGTACCACAACTATGCAGATGACACACAGGTATACCTTACAATGTCACCAGGTGACTATGAACCTATTAAAGTGGTGGGTAGATTTCTTAGAATAAATCAATGATTCCATGATTTTCTTCAGTTGAATAAAAACAAAACTGAGGTAATAATTATTGGACCAAAGGGGGAGCGATCAAGAGTGAGCACACAGCTTCAGTAACCACCGCTTGGAACCACAGATCAGGCACGATATCTGGGTGTAGGGATGGACTCAGACCTGAACCTCCAGAATCACATTAAGACAATCACTAAGTTGGCCTTCTATCACCTGAAGAACATTTTCAGGATTAAAGGACTAATGTCCCAGCAGGATCTGGAGAAAATCATCCATGTATTTATCTTTAGTGGAATTGATTACTGCTTCTGTTAGTTTATCACTGAATTGCTTACCACCAAAGTACATAATACATTTATTGTCATCATATCAACCCTCCAGACCACTCTGGTCTTCTGGCTCAAGTCTACGTTGCATCCCTTGAATCCATCTCATATCAAGATAAAAACCCATTTGTTTAGATTGACTGTTAACTGAAACAATCTTAGTCTCTGTTCCAACATTTCTTTACGTGTCTTTAATATGCTACTGCAATGTACTTTTCTCTATGTACTTTCTCAGGGAGATTCATGACCTAAAAGTTTAATAAGAAAAGACAAATATATAGAAAAAGGACTATTTTCCAGATGTTTGAACTGAACTTACTTTCTCAGTAGTTTATTATCCTTAGGTATATGATAATAAATACAGCACATATAATGGAAAAATGAACTGAAGGGGGTTTTGACTGAGTTTGTTTTTTCATTTGAAAAAGAGTGTAGAGTGGGCCCTGAGATGAGTATTGCTGAACAGCCTGTAATGCAAAATCAAGCTGTTTTCTTATAACTTGTGGATTTAATTTCATGATACATTCTGATTCTGACATTTTTCTCATGTCTTGATTTAATTTTTGATATTAGGTTAGATTTTATACGTCTCTAATACTTGAACGTCACTTACAAATTTAAGTGGTTTCAGAATGAAACTCTTCCACACTTCTAGCTGTTGAAAACTTTCTCCTGCTTTCTACTGGCCAGCTGTGGTGGTTTAACTTGTAAATGTGGCCTCTTATGAGGCTCTGGAGAACGTTTAGAAGCATCAGTCACAGCTGAGGGCCATTGGAGTTGTAAGTGCAGGGATTTTCACTGTTCCCTCCAGTTCTCTGTGTCCTTTGCATGATGTCTGTCACCAGTACATCAGGGAGATAGTGTTACAGTAAATCTACTAATTTAGGATATTTCTCTAAAAGTCACTGCAGACTTCTAAGACTCATAACAAGCCAGAATTTCAAAGCAAATTATTCACAAAAATTCTTGAAATTTGTAAATAAGGCAAGTCCACCCAATTTAAAGCAAATACAGTTCAAAAACAGCACCATTCAAATGTTATGGCATATGTTCTAAATCATCAGTTTTATTTATTGATTTATGTTTCTGTATTCCATAAAAAAATATGAAGAAACAAATATGTATTTATATGACGCCCAAAACATGAACATATATTGAGTTTTAGATTCTTCAAAGCTCCATGACGTTGCCTGAAATGGTTTCAGTTAACAGGCGTCCTTTGAAAAGAGTAGTTTTCTGGGATGTCTTGCCTTCTGATTGTGCTGGAGACCATCAGAAGTTGTATTATGCAGAATGGGGTTGGTCTAGTGTATGCAGAGAAGAACCTGATTTGACTGCAGTTCTAGTCCGTAGTGTGGCGAATCTGGCTGCCACTAAACAGTGCTTGAGAGAAAAGATTACAATAATTTAGACCAGTAATAGAAATATGAATAGAATAGGAGGAATAATAATATTACTAATGTAATAAAATAGGACAGTAATATGTTTATAAAAATATGAATATATAATAAAAAACAAATATATGAAAGGAAACAATGAGTGCATATTTGTAAGCTGAGTAAAACAGTGGTTATTGCACAGAAGTACCGGATGCTGCATAAAATAAATATTTCACCAAAAGACCAGATTGCAAACTTTTAGAATGGTGCTGTAAGTTCTGCTAAGGTTAACGATCATTAAGGCCTTGTTTTTAACCACCTGGGCTGGATATGGTCACAGTTTACTTACTCACTCACAGAAGAAAGGTCCTGGGTTTGACTTCTGGCCTCGCGTGCTGAATATTTGGTTACTGTAAACTTGATAATACCTGGATGTGTGTGTTTTTGTCTTCCTGTGAAGAAATGGTGACCTTTCTCCCACCTACCAACCCCTGGAGAACCTGTAGATTTTTCTGCGTACCTGGCTCCGGCCTTCCTGCCATGACCCTACAATGATTATGCTTTTCCAAGACTCCTGCAAGGCAAACTGCCAAAATAATATTTAGGCAGATGAAAACAGAAATGATGAAGACATTATTTGGCTGTTAGGATCACTAACTTCTCTAATTCATCTAAAAACCATAACTACTCCTACAGACTTTGTACAGTTTTGGTAGATTTTGTGTCAACTGGTACATATTCAGATTTTGTCTGCTTCAGTTGTATATCTGCCTAGTTCAGTAATTGTTGATGACATAAGCATTGAAAGGTTAATGTGGAGGGATTTCTCAACACTGAGCATGTATCCTTGCAGGATACACCATCTAGTGAATGTTGATTTGTACAACATCATTAAAAGGCCCACAGCTTTTCTGCAAATCTTTTTTTGATCATTAATGTACCAGATTTCAAAACAAACTGCTAGAATGAAAAATATTTTAGATTGGGAGAAAATTGGGTAAATTGGAAAATTTTACTTATAACATATCTGGAATAATGTAAATGTTATCTAACCCTTGAAACCTCGAAGTTGTTTAAAATTGTTTTGGATTGCACTTGGTACCAACAGTCTAACATCATTAAACACCATCCATAGGTCATCCTTTGAATCCTCTGTAGAACCGTAAGGGTGTTGTGGGGGTACAGCCCACAAAATCAATAGTGTTCAATCAGAAAATTTCTAAGAGAATCTAAGGGGAGAGATTGAGAGATGATGAAGACGAGGGAAAGTAAGAAGCTTGGACAGTGGGAGGGAAAAGGAGCTTCTGTTCACATAATTGGAAAGCTTGGAGACCACAGTGGCCATAAGTTGAAACAAGCTGTTGCCAGCAGCCATTTATCCATATTACCTGTGAGCTACTAGACGAGTTCTAGTGACTTAAAATCTATTTTCTGATGAAATTACATTGAGGACAAATTACCTTTCACTCGTGGCCTGCTGTCATCAGCCAGCCCTGTGTTCCTTGACACCACTAGAGGTCAGTGTGACCCTTACAAGCACCGATGGGGAAGTGAAGATGTCATGTACTGCTTAGAGGAGGGGAGTTTGCCGCATGCTTTATGGTCATGTCTGCAGAACTCCGTGCTGCAAAGCTTTGGCTGTTTCGTGCTGCAAACAGAATCTCCTATATTTTCTCTTGTTTCTTTTTCTGTTCACGTTGTCCTGGTTCAGCTTTTCAATTTGCATAAGCTGGCTTCAGAGATCTTTGCTTACCCCTGCATATTGCACAGTCAGAGTAAGCTTGCTGTTCAAAAGGAATAGCAAATGACTCCATTGCCCTCATTGACGTATGTCAGTCTATTTCAGGCTCAGCAACTAACACTGTCATATATGGCCAAGTAAGAGCTGATGATGTGCGTGCCGGATCGACCCTGCAACGTCAGCCTGCCACTTGGTTAGGCCAGAGATTGGTTTTGAACAGGAGCAGAGCACTTTATCCTCATCCCCATGAACCATCACTGGAGTATATATCCCAGCCCCTTGCCAAGCTGCTGACAGCACGCTACTCATGGAAGAGACATACTGGGATATCAAACATGCGATGTGACCTGATGCAGCAGCAGTGGCACACCAGCCCCCAACACCACCCTCCTTCACCTGTCTACCAGTAACAGGAGGCATCTTTCAGCCCCATCTCCCGATTGATCTCATTTGGCATCATTTCTTTCAGCCATCAGTCTCCGATCCTGCTGACCCCTCCTCTGAGGATTACAGGAGCCGCAGTAGGAGTGGAACAAGTGGGGAGCAGGAGAGTGAAGAGTCAAGCCATAGAAGGGGTGGGAATGAGAGAGGAATATTGCAGATAAAGAGACATAGACAGTGCGAGAGAGTGATTGGGAAGCTGGGTGGAGACTGATGGCATTAAGAGGACTAAATGCTGAAGGGACAGGAAGGGCACAGCCAGCCGCAAAGGCTTGTGGCCGGCTTCACATGACTATCTGTATGCTCAGACCCTGGAGAGTAATAGAATCCCAACGTGATGTGCTGGGATGCTTGGGAGGGGGTTAAATTTAGCTGCAGCCTTAGGCAATCAAGCAGCTCTGCTGGGCTCAGGGGGCTTCAGGTTCTACCCCTGCTTAAGTCCTCTCTACCCATCTGCGCTGGTCATGTAGGGCACAATATAGCTTACCTTCCTTTCATACCTTAGCAGGCATAATGTCTCCACGGTGGGATGTATCACGTTGCCATGTGATGGCAGTGGGATAAGGGTTGGAGATATGTTTTTTTTTTTCCCCAAGTGCTGTTATGGGAGCATCTGTTGGCTTATTCAGATATTAAATTTCAGAAGCAATCATGCATGTCATATAAATTGATGTTCAATGACAGAAAAGATTTCATGTTATTGAGGTACAGATGTTTGTTCTGATGTTTCTCATTCAGCCAGTTAAGCTTCAATAAATCTAACTTTTACCCATCATACGTTCAGTGGAGAGTGGCTTTCCTCAATGTCAGTGGTTTTGTCCTTAAACACACCCCACATGTCTGCGCTACTGTGAGCCCCTTCCTGTCTCCCCAATAACAGCTCTTTAATCTGTGTCAGTTGAACATAAAATGCAGCTTCATGAGTTTGGAGTTCTTGCATTTACACTGGCATGCAAACATTAGGAGCCCGTACATAGGTGACACTTTTTAATGATCTTAAAGTAATTTTTTTAAGACTTGCCATTTCTAAACTTAAATATAATGAAGATTTGGCACTGCGTGTTGACAGTACTACCTAACTCACAGCTTATAAAGACTTTTTTATATCCAGCTGAGAGATTTAAGTTCTTGTTTTTGGAACACTTGTTCAGTCCTCCAGCAAAAGCGTTCTGTCTGGTGCTCTGTAGGATTGCCAGGCTTTGGTGCATGTACTTGCTGTTAAGGTTTATCCATAGATTTTCAGTGATGTGTGAGTTTGGGCACTTGTTGGCCTTCGGTTGGGTTGTCTATAGCAAGTTTGTGATGGATTTTTGAAGTTCTGTAGAATAGTGAATCTGTTTTTCTCTTCAGCTTTGTTATTTTTATACCTCAAGCATTTATGTCCTGCAGATTTATAGGCAATTGATTAAAGGCATTCTGATAGTGACCTGTTTCCCTGGCTGCTGTAAAATAATCCAAAATGATGATTCTTGGGGATTAGGAGTCTTGAAATTTCTGGTTAAGATGGAATAAAAAGTCTAATTCTAATACAAACTTTATGAATTACGGAGGCTAATTAAAACATGTTGAAGTTATTTACAAACATTTATGTTTAATTTATGTTTAAATGTACCTCAGGCTTTCATTACAAACCACAATTAGGAATATCCGCAGGATGAAACGCTAATGTGTAAACAGCACTTTCACCTCTGTGCAACCTTAGATCCATTAATTAGAAAATGATTTGTAAAAATTAAACAGGAATATTAATGAAATGTTAAATCATGCAACTTATGTAAACAACCTTGGAAAGCTTGACATTTTGTTTAGTTGAAAGCTTATTAAAGTGAAGTTACAGTGTTGTTTTAAAATGTAATAATTTTATTTATTCTTCTTATGTGCCTTAAAACAATCTTTGAAATGTTATTTTCAAAAGTCTTGAATACTGATGTTATGGAATCATGTAAGAAAAGAGTAATTGGGAGGTGCAGGGAAAATTCTATGTTGTTTTCAGAATATTTTGTAATTATACTGCCGTTACAGCTGCAAGTCTTTTGGGGTGTGTCGTTACCAGTTTCACCCATTTAGACACTGGATTTTTTATCCATTGTTTTTATCTCCAGCTCAGTCAGATTGGATATAAAGCACCTGTGAACATTACTTTTCAAGTCTTAATTGGATGTTCCATAGGTCTGGGCTTTGACTGGACCATTCTAATGGCAAAATATGCTTGGATCCAGACTATTCCATTGTCGTGCTTGAGCCCCAGACCCAGGTCTTTTACAGCCTCTAAACATTATTTTTCCTTTTCACCTTTCTATCAAATTTAACTTGTTTCCTTATTCCTCTGAGACCAGAAACTAAACATCTGTAGTTATACTCAGATTAAGCTGCACACAGCTGGACTTTGTTTAGGTGATTTATGAAGACAGTTGGTCGCGCTGGCCGCTGAATAAAATTCAAGCCATACTTTTCATAATTTTATTTCTATGCACATTTTGAAAACTAGACGCTGATTGTGATGGTCTGTCATATGAAATCACAATAAAATGCATAAAAGTTTGTTTTCGTAATGTGACAAAATGTGAAAGGTGATGGCAGTGGTTTTAAAGAAGTGTGTTTACACCACTTTGAGCCTTCACGGGCTCCTTGGTAAAATGCAAAAAGACACTAAAAGAACCAGGATTCCTTCCATGTACTGTTAAATCTTTTAACCGTAGGGCTGTGCAGTCCTCACAGGGTCAGTAATGTCAGTGTTTACATTCTCCATAATGAATGATGGTTTCCATTAATGTTTAAAGCCAACAGACCAAATGCATGTTTGGTATTGCAGGTTTATAGTAAAACTGTGTTATGTGAAATGTGGGTTGCAGTCTGGAATAAAAAAAAATCTGCCCATCTGTTCTGTGTGCTCAAAGTGGCTCTAATGAAGTGGCCATGAACAGAAGGTAGCAGTTTGGAAATAAAATCTTTTTCAGAGAAAGTCCAAATGTTTGTCTAATTTTCCAGTTGAAGGAGCTGCAGATCTTAAAATGACTCGAGATTTAGCAGAAACAATGTGTGCCCTTCTTTCATGCTTGATAAGTGCAGGTTTCCCCGCTTGGCTGAATCCTAATTTCAGATCTTTTCTGGCAGCCCTAAATTTATACATTCAATCAAATATCATCAAATTCTTGTTGCTATGAGATTATGATTAGCTTTAATAAATGATGTTATTATTAAAAAGTAGTGTGACAACATTTGAAGGATGCCGAAGGACACATCATGCTGCCTTGCTCTGAGTTTGACACACGGAGATAAGAATAAATGATGAATTGAGTGTCTATTTATTGACAATCCTGTAGCAAAGGAAAATTAGACTTCATCTCCACTCAGTAGCTGACAAATAAATTATATTTTGCAGAAAAGATGTTTTATTCAGATTATTCGCAGTTGCAATTCAATTCATGCATGCTCAGTGTGAGGGATTGCTGCAAAGTCAACGCCAGTGACTGTCCACTGTCTCTACATGTTCATCCGGGAGGAGTGAATGCTGCAAGTCACTGACTGGATGCAATCTGCTGGGTTTCCTTAGATAGAAAAACTTTTTATCCAATTTGAATAAATAACAGAATCTGGCTGCACTGTTCAATGATTTGGATTAATTGTAATGCATGTACCTGACTTTTGTGAAGTGCCTTGAGACGACATGTGTTGTGAATTGGCGCTATATAAATAAACTGAATTGAATTGAATTGAATTGAATTATTCAGAGCTAATTTTTTCCCGGCTTTTTTAATCTTTTTGATATAAAAAACCAAATGTAGGACCAATAATCTCTCCTTTCTGCTGCTGTAGGAGTGAAATAGAAATGTGCAGATTTTGTATAATACTTAAATGTTTTTGTTCTAAAGTGGATATAAGAATAAATAAAATACTAATAAAAAATATTCTGTGCTTTTATTCTAATGTGATTTGTGAAACCCTAGTTGCTTCTGGCTTTTAGACCTTGTTCCTCTGGAAGAAAGTGATTAAGAGTGATTTAAAGTTCTGATTGCACAGCTCATCCTCAGCTGCTTGTGTCCAGCTTTTGTCTGGCCTTGCTGGTTAATGCTGCCTCCTTCCTTGAATATTTCACAGACTAGACAGAACTCTTCCAACTGTGGATCCTTGCTTGTACAGCCGTCGAACCACTGGTGAAGTCTGTCCACTTTTTCAGATGTATCCAGTTTTCCTCTCTGCCGCCGAGCCCAACTGTTTAGCTCTACTGTGGTCACTGAGCATCAACCAAACTACAGCAGAGTGTTTACTGTCTAAGTCAAACAGCCAGCACTGTTGACATTTTACTGTGTAAATGTGCCTGTTCACAGTGCAATTTAGTCCATTGTTGAATTTCCTTCAATGAAGACACAACAGTGACCTTTCATTTATATTTCAGGCTTTGCTAGTTGACGGGCTGAAGTAGATTTGGGTTAATCAACAGAATAATCAAAGGGATCATTATCTTTACATAAACAATTTTGCCTATAACCTCAATATTCGTTTTATGGCTAATCACTTGATTCTATTCCAGGAACGATTGATGAGCTTCTCAAAACTGCAGCAACTTCAAGTCACCCAGTCGGCATCATACATAAGCTGTCTGGGTTTATTCATAAGCCTGCCTTGAACAACATGAAGCGTTCAGCACTAGCCTCCAGCTTATTTGTTACACTTTAGCCTTTAATATCTGCATGTGAGTCAGTAGTAGTGGCAGTTAATTAATATGCATTAAAACTAAGTGCTCAGGTGTAGAAGAGGAGACCTTTATTCAGTGTGCATCTTTTGTCTCCGCGCTCCCACCGTGTCCTTTATCTCTGTCACGCACAGAATTCCAAAAGTCCATCAGCAACACCCAGAACAAACACTCAACAGTCCTCCCTCATGTGCTCTGCTCTGCAGGAACATTGCTCAGTATCCAGGGACGAACTGCTGTGTATGAATCAAAACATTGGGACTGATGGTTTAAAGCTGTGAAAATATTTGGACCCACAATTATATATTCACTTCTTTATTAAGACATGTTCACATAATGATGTCTAATCTCGATATTAATTAACCTTGTTTTACTCATTGAGCAAAAGGAATCTACAGAAATGTGCATTATAATAAAGGTAAAAGTTAAGACACCCTATCCACTAATAGCTAGTCTTATCTCCTTTGACTGAAATAACTTTAGTGAGTAGCTTTCTGGATCCGTCTACCACCTCTGTCATCAGTCAGAGGAAAATCCCACTTCTCACTTTCAGGTGTGAGATGTTTGAGGGGTTTCTTGCATGTTCAGCCTTTTTCAACTTATGCAACAGCAGCTCGTTGAGCTTAAGGTCTGGGCTTTGACTAGGCCCAGAACTTTCCATTTCCATATTCTCAGCCAGGCCTTTGTGGATTTACTGGTATGTTTTGGGTCATTGCCATTTTGCAGGGTCCAATTCGGCTTCATCTTTTATTTTTATTCAGATGGTCTCACATATCCTCCAAAACCCTCTGATACACAGTAGAATTCACCGTGGATTCTATGACGGTGAGCTGGCCAGATGCTGCTGCTGCAAAACATCCCCAAACCACGACACTTCCACACCATGCTTTACAGTTGACATGAGGTTATTTTCCTCCAATGCTATATGGTTTATCCCAAACATGTCCTCTGTTCTGGTGTCCAGATGATTCCGTTTTAATTTCATCTGTCCAAAGAATCCCAAAAGTCTTCATTCTCTCTGGCAAACATCAATCTGGCTTTCATGATTTTCTCAGAGAACAAAGTTTTCCTCCTAGGACCCCTCCCATGAAAGTTAAACTTGTTCAGTATTTTTCTGATTGGACATGAATTTCATATCAACAGTAGGCAGCACCAGCTGTAGGTCCAATGATGAAATTTTAGGGAATTTTGAAACTCCTTTTAACATCTTGCACTCTGCTTTCAGGGAGAACTTGCATGCACAGCCAGACCTGGAAATTTTAGCAATTGTTTTAAATGTCCTTCATCTGTTGTCTATTTTTCAGTGGAATGGCTGATTTCAAATTCGTTAGAGAAGGCCTCAGACAGGGTCTTATCCCCAGACATCTTATCCCCAAACAGAGAAGATTTCATTATAATTTCTGCTCAGTGGAAAAAAAATAGGAATGTGGAAAAATATGTGTATTTCCAGACTTGATATTCTACCATATTATTCTTCCTATCCTTCCTTGTCTTCTTCCTTCTTCTCTTTTTCCTTGTGTCTATTCTTTTCTTTCACCTTCATTCTTGTGATTTTCCTTCCTTTGTTTGTCTTTTTGCCCTTCATTCCTTTCTGGAAAAATCCAGCAGATGATTTTTCAGAGATTTTCTCTCACATGTCACTGGAGAATTTGCAGAATACATGACAGACTGGGAAAGGTTACGCTAGACTGAGGAATGAATCTGTTTAAATCGAGAAAACGCTCTTTCACACAAAAAATCAGGCACATCTGGAACAAGAACAGTCACCCCAGTCGCAGGCATATGGTGCATTAGTGAGCAGCCTGATGTGTTCCTGAAGCTCCCTCAGGAGCTTCTCGCTGGGACATTTTGGTCACCAAGACCCTTACATGACAAACAATGGCCAGGTGCCATGTAACAGCAAGGCACCTAATTCATTACTAATGCTTCCTGAATGACACATTGGAATGACATGGTATTCAGCACATGTCTGTCTCTTTTCCTCCCCCTCTCTCTGTGTCTCCTTCTCATTAGCACAGCTTTGAAAGACTAACATGGCAACATCTTAATTATTGGAGCGCATTAGAATCTGAGCCACAGTGTATGTCATAAACAAGTCCCTTTTGTAAAGCGTGTCCCTGTTTCTGACCCCACGTGTGAGACCTGGAATTGCCTACATCCAGTCTTGCTTTGGAGTTATCTCCACACATCCTCTCCATCTGTGTTTGGGTCTGCTATCCTTCTGCCTCTCCTGTCCTCCTCATGCAGGGAGATAAATAAGCTGTGGTGTAGACATGCCTCAGCAGTCACTCTCCCAATCCTTGAGGGATGATCAAAGCTGTGGGACAGAACCTGTCCAGTTCTCTACCTGTCTCATTGGGCACTAGATTTAGCTGTAAGAGGGTGAGGACTCAGACATCTCTATTCCTCATTCTGTCTGTCACTGCTCTGATAAATACGGAGCACAGTGATGGAGGCTGGCTTTAGCAGTGTTGTCGCTGTAGCATCTTTTTTGTGGAAGCGTAGTAAAAAATAAGATATCAGAAAGAGAGAATGTTGAGCAGGTCATGCAGTGATTTGTTTAAGCAGCCACGCTCTGATGTGTCTGAATATGATGTTTTGCTTTGGAAATAGAGGAATGTACCGAGACATCCATCTCCAAGCTACTGCATTTCTGCTCTTTTTAGGCTCATGTTAAACACTTGTTGGTGGCAGCATCATGCTGGGGGGGTACTGGAACTATTAAAGTGTGGCAACTAGAAACACGTTGGTGAGACAGAGACATAAGAAGTCCTGTTTTCCAAAAGACATATAGAGGTTACCACAATTATGTGGAAGAAAACACTTCCCATTACCGTGTAGAGACCATTCCCACCATAAAACATGGTGGTGGCATTGTTGTGGAAAGGCTTTTTTCCAGCGGGGAAAAGGAAGCTAATCAGAGTTGATAGAAAGAGGGATGGAGATAAGTACAGGACAAGCCTGAGAGAAACCTTAAAGGCTGCAATGTAATGGTATACACAAATATTAATGTGCTAAACTGGCCTAGTCAAAGACTAGACCTGTCTCCAAATGTGTAAAACAAATTTAAAGACAATTGCCATAGATTCTTAGGTGCAGAATCTGAAAAAATACTTAATGCTGATGTTCATAGAAAAGACTTGCATTGTAACTACAGCAAAAGGTTGTTCTGCAAAGTACAAACTACCTAGTGCTAACTAGTATTCAACAAATGCACACGACACATTTCAGATGCTCAGGCCTTCACTTAAAATCCTAATAGAATGCACCAAAGTTTAAGGTTGTAACATGATAAATTGTAAAACATGTAGGGGTATGAATACTTTTGGAAGCTACTGGAAATATTGTGAGTAGTTTTTGTGCATTTTCACTCTAGAATGTCATGTTTTAGTTTAGTTCTCGTAGACCTTTGATTTTATACCTCTAATTCTAGTTTGTTCCAGAAGAATTTAAGCCCTGGGGTGGTTGCAGTGGAGGCTTCATGGGAAGTGACTGTATCTGTTACTTTTAAGGCGACACATTTTAGTTGTCTGCCCAGATTAATCTCTTGGATATGACCAGAGTGTAAAGTGCAACCTATTACTTACCAGAGATGTGTTGTTACATCTGCTTTCTGTGTTACATCCTACTGGTTTATGATGTTTGACCCAAACACATTACAAAACTCATTCTCTCTTAAATCCTTCCCTCTTGTCTGTGTGTGCACACTTGTCTTTTGCCTCTTCTTGTTTCTATGGATGACTTACGCCTGTTCCCAGTGTTTCTTTCCTGGCTAGTATGGACAGAGTGTCTGGGTCTTAGCAGAGGGTCCTAGAGAGGATTCATTGAAAAACAAGGTTTCATTCAGCATGCCAAAAAAGAAATTTGCACCTACTTTCACGCATAAATATTCCTGCGTACCTGTTCAATATGTAATGTATGATCAGTAATGATACAGTATAGTGGATAGGATAAATCTACACATCCCTGTCAAAATGTCAGGTTTTTGTAAAATTAAAGAAAAACAGGTGTAAACCCCAGAAAACTGACTGCTGAGATTGATCTAAAGATGGCTCAAAAATGTATTTAAGGCTGTGCATACTTTTGCAACCAGGTTATTTCAGCTTTTTTATGTTTTACATTTTACCCAAAGGTGAAAATGTGCTTAAATGTCTTGTCTGAATCTCATTTTGTGATCTCAAAAACCTGACATTTTAACAGTGGTGTGTAGATTTTTTTAATATAATGTGTGATTAGAAAAGACATTATGATGAACTTTATAAATTAGGATCATGACCAAAGGATGTCACTGTGATGAGAAAGTCTTACAAAATAGGTTTGGTCATTGTCACTTTTGGGGGGAAATTATTTAGACTCAAAATATGAAGGTGGAGGAATATAAAGTGCTTTTTAATGTACAGATACAGTCAAATCATCCTTTATTGGACGTAAAATGAAAAGCACTAGGAAAAATCAAACAAAAATATCCAAAGGGGTGAATGTGTTGTCATTGGGAGGATTATTCCACATGCAAAGCAAATTTCAGAGCAACTGTTTCCAAACCAAGCCTCCAAAGAACATCTTGTTTTCAGCTTTAAATTACACCAGTGATTTAGTGATGGACATGCGTCATTCATGAACATGACCTGACTTAAAAAGCCCTTGCTTCTTTGTTTTAGACTAATAAACTGAAAAACAGAAAGTACTGTTGAGTCTAACATTACAACAGCCGAGTTTTACCAATACAACTAAGGCAGCAAAGTTGTCCTTTCTTTCTGTACTAGAGTATCATATAACAGATGCACAGTGAGTTACCTTGTTGTGGTGTTACTTAGTTATGGTACTAACTGTTTGTTTGGCCTTATAATAGACTAAATTTAATATTTATGGTTTCTAAAAACTCCCATAATGTTGAAGTTACTATAACCTAATTTCATGTAATGTTGCCACATAGTTTATTGGAGTCTATATACAGGGGTTGGACAATGAAACTGAAACACCTGTCATTTTAGTGTGGGAGGTTTCATGGCTAAATTGGACCAGCCTGGTAGCCAGTCTTCATTGATTGCACATTGCACCAGTAAGAGCAGAGTGTGAAGGTTCAATTAGCAGGGTAAGAGCACAGTTTTACTCAAAATATTGAAATGCACACAACATTATGGGTGACATACCAGAGTTCAAAAGAGGACAAATTGTTGGTGCACGTCTTGCTGGCGCATCTGTGACCAAGACAGCAAGTCTTTGTGATGTATCAAGAGCCACGGTATCCAGGGTAATGTCAGCATACCACCAAGAAGGACGAACCACATCCAACAGGATTAACTGTGGACGCAAGAGGAAGCTGTCTGAAAGGGATGTTCGGGTGCTAACCCGGATTGTATCCAAAAAACATGAAACCAAGGCTGGCCAAATCACGGCAGAATTGAATGTGCACCTCAACTCTCCTGTTTCCACCAGAACTGTCCGTCGGGAGCTCCACAGGGTCAATATACACGGCCGGGCTGCTATAGCCAAACCTTTGGTCACTCATGCCAATGCCAAACGTTTCAATGGTGCAAGGAGCGCAAATCTTGGGCTGTGGACAATGTGAAACATGTATTGTTCTCTGATGAGTCCACCTTTACTGTTTTCCCCCACATCCGGGAGAGTTACGGTGTGGAGAAGCCCCAAAGAAGCGTACCACCCAGACTGTTGCATGCCCAGAGTGAAGCATGGGGGTGGATCAGTGATGGTTTGGGCTGCCATATCATGGCATTCCCTTGGCCCAATACTTGTGCTAGATGGGCGCGTCACTGCCAAGGACTACCGAACCATTCTTGAGGACCATGTGCATCCAATGGTTCAAACATTGTATCCTGAAGGCGGTGCCGTGTATCAGGATGACAATGCACCAATACACACAGCAAGACTGGTGAAAGATTGGTTTGATGAACATGAAAGTGAAGTTGAACATCTACCATGGCCTGCACAGTCACCACATCTAAATATTATTGAGCTACTTTGGGGTGTTTTGGAGGAGCGAGTCAGGAGACGTTTTCCTCCACCAGTATCACGTAGTGACCTGGCCACTATCCTGCAAGAAGAATGGCTTAAAATCCCTCTGACCACTGTGCAGGACTTGTATCTGTCATTCCCAAGACGAATTGACGCTGTATTGGCCGCAAAAGGAGGCCCTACACCATACTAATAAATTATTGTGGTCTAAAACCAGGTGTTTCAGTTTCATTGTCCAACCCCTGTACATCATATATTCATCATCACATACATTTCTAACAAATTTACGTTTCAACAAAATTCTGAGTAGAGCCTAAATAAAACATACAGAAGTGTTACGTTTCAGTTTACTAACCTAATTCACCATATCACCATGATACAGTCATGGCAGCATCATGTCCCTTCAGCAGAGTCATGAAAGCTACTCAGAGTTGATGAGAAAATAGATGGAGCTAACTGAAGGACAACTCTGGATGAAACCTTAGGAGCAGCTGCAAAACATCCAAAGGATTAGATAGAATCCACTGATGCAAACCACTCTAAACATACAGCCAGAGCTACAATGGATTGGATTAGATCACTGCATGCCCCTGTGTTACGGTGACCCAGTCAAAGTCCAGACCTAATTCCTGGGAATGGATTGAGAATCTGTGACAACAATTGAAAGTGATGTTCACAAATGCTGAAGGAGTAAATCTGTTCTCTAGATTTGCAAACCTGCTGCAGATATGTCTAAAAACGTCTTGCAGCTGTAATTGGAGCAAAAGATGGTTCTATAAAGTATTGAATCAGGGCGGCTGAACATAACTGCACACCACACTTTTCAGATATTTATTTGCAAAAAATTTGTATATTTTCCGTTTACTTTAAAATCCTGTGATGTGTTGGGTTGCCATGTAAAGTCCTGATAAAGACAATTAAAGAGACAACTTGTAGAAAAGCTTAAGAGATGCAAATATTTTGGCAATACATTGTATTTTGGGGTGTGCTGTGTTTCCTTTGTCTTTGAACACAAACACTGTCAGCTAATTACAGCAATGACCTGTGCAAATCACTGTGGGCTCACAGACAAACAGAAGTTTAGATAATAGGGTGTTGCCATATTCCCCACCACACTGGTGCAGCTTGTTTTATGAAGACACATGATAAGCCTAAATTTGATAGTAAACATGCCTGCTAGTGAATTAATATATTATATTGTATGGTTTGGATAACAAGTCCTGTATTCACATCTGTGTCAGAAGGTGTTAATCTCCTTTTAACTACATTCAGATTCTTCAATGCTTTTCCATGGATCAGACTGATATAAAGCTGATGCAAACGAGGTGATTATTAACTCATTAAAGTCTAATTAGTTGTAATAACAAGAAAGAGAGAAAACATTTTCAGTCAGTCTGTCTCGAATTTTGCCTAAAAATTTTTTAAATGGATTCTATTTTCAAAGATTATTGAGATGGACGTAGATGTTCCATAATATCCATTCTTGACTTTATGAATTTCTTCTTGGTGTTTGGAAAACATTTAATCTCCATCCCCATGCAGCAATAAAACAGCATAGGTGGTCAGGCAGACTGAAATTCTCAAAGAAAGCATAACAATATGATGAAGAAAACCATTCAACAAACAAATAAAATGCCAGATCAGTGCAAAGAAGTTCGCGAAACTCTTCACATTAATCCAAGTGCTTACTGATTACATCTGACTTTCAAATTAAGTATAATTGCATTGAAATTAATTATAAAGCAAATTCCAGGCTGTTTGAAAGAAGGCTCCAACCTAGTCTCTGGAACATTGTACCAGACCTCTATCCTCCCTGAAGTGCTGAGGCGTTCGTGGGATTTCGGTGGTTCTGTTCTCGTGTGTTTTGTAGATATGGAGAAGGATAAAAACTGGGTCTCCATCGGCATTTTGTGGAGTGTGGCGGCAGTATGGGGTACTTGGGATGCTTTTATAGGTATCTGATCCTTGCCAGCTGTGTCAGCAGTCTCAGCAGAAGGTTGAACTTGTTCCCAGTGTGAGATTGAACTTCGCCAGGGCTACCCCTTGTCCCTGGTCCTGTTAGAGGTTTGCATGGACAGGATCTCAGGGTGTACGCTCTGATTGGGTGTCTTCCTTTAGAAGTTTTCCATGCACGACCCACTGGAAGGAGACCCTGGAACAGACTCAACATTGCAGGAACTATATATCTCTTTGGACCTGAGAATGCCTTGGGATCCCTCAGAATAAGTTTAAAAGTGTCATTGGGGAGAGGGAAAGCTGGGTTTCCCTCCTAGAACTGTTTCACCCACAAGCCAGTCTCAAATATGGATGGATGGATGGACGGATGGACGGATGGATGGATGGATGTTTTAATTAGATTAAATAGGAATTAATTGGACCGATTTTAATCACATATAACTGAATCTGTGTCCTTGGCTAACTGTTGTGTTAATTTAATTAACGAAATCCTTCTAAACAACTAAAAACCTCTCCTCTTGCAGTTTTTTTCAGCAGCTCTTTGTCATAGTAATACTGTATTACCTGCTCCTTAAGTACAGTTTCTTCTCTCTCTTTACATAGTTTATAAAAAATTACTCCCATCACTATTGATATCCTGTAGTGCAGATAAAAAAAACTAATTTCTAAATGTGACAGCGATACTGTTTTAATTACTTATATGACAAGTATAGTATTTAAAAGAACACTTAGGTGGAAACATGCCATCGCATCTCTTTAGAAAAGTATTTTTTCTGTTGC
Organism: Crenichthys baileyi; assembly: GCA_036173005.1. NCBI lineage: Eukaryota > Metazoa > Chordata > Actinopteri > Cyprinodontiformes > Goodeidae > Crenichthys > Crenichthys baileyi. Next base: position 36,529 of record JAHHUM010000365.1, read on the forward strand.
AGTCAGGCTCATTTTTTAAGGGATGTAAAATATAAGTAGCACTGGAGTTTCAGTGGAAAGTAGCTCTTTCATCTCTTCAGAAACGGAGCTGCTGTGTGGAAGAGAGACATTCTGGGTCAACTTGTGATCTCTTTGAGTTGCACTGTCCTCTAAACATTTAGTACATGCCCTATAGTGCTATTCGCACAGCAGTGTTAAAGGTCTATTCATAGCCACTCTGCAGACACAGATCGCCTCCCGACATGACTGAACTTCGACATGTATGGTGCATAGGGGAAAAAAGCTGGATTGCTTTGTTCTGTTGGACGTGTGTTTGGCATTCTGGAGCAGGGCTTTGTTCTCCGCACTGCAGTGGGACAGACTTATATGACATCCATTTTTTCTAATTATGTTTTCCAAGCACATATTTCATCTGCTGCTCGCTGTTCCCTGTCCACACTTATCACATCCCCATCCTCCATCCCTATACCCCACTTTAATTCCCCAAGACTGTGCAACCAGCTTGTCTTTTACCTTAATTCAGAAGTGTGTAATAGAAATTAAATAATTGAGGTTGTTATCAGTTATAAATCCGGTAGGGCATTACCTGAGACTGATGGGCTTTCTGGAAATTAACTGGAGTGTTTGAACTTTAATACTACATCTTTTGTTCAAGTAGGGCATAGTTTTGTTATTCCCTGAGAATCTCTTCATCTTGTTGCCACTTATTCTTTCACCATGTCAGAAAGGATATGAGAATGAAGCTCTGCATGTTCTGTGGAGGAGGAGCAGGATACATTATCTGGTCGTGTGGTTTCACATCAAAGCATTTTATTCATTTAATTATAAAATTGTCAGCATGTTAGCTCCTTCAGATTGAAATGAAATCAGTTGTAACTCAAAGCCTTCAGATTTTTTCTAATATCAGGCAACGTTTGAAGTTTTGAACTGCAGAAAACAGTTTCTGTGAACTTCACCAACTGGCTATGATGTGCTTTTGTCACTGCTGAGATGGATTTTGTTGGGTCATGCTTCATGACAGCTCCCCCGAATGGGACTCAGGGAATTGCTCTCCCTACAGTCCCCTGGGCACTCTTGTCTCTGGTGGCTATGTTTCCAAAAATATTTGTGTGTCTGGGTTGACAGGTGCACAGCTGCACACCTCCTTGGCATGAGGATTGTCCTCACAGATGCTGTAGCAAGTCTGGGTGCATTTGCAGGAGACAGATCATTTTTGGCAGAGTGGACGCTGCAGATGCCTCTGATTGCATGCTGGATTCCTCCATGACCAGGGCATCGGATCAGCAGTTGGAGGCTACAGGGCCAAGCTGGTACGCTTTGGCTGCGAGCAGGCAAAATGTGTCCATGTTGGACAACTGAGGCACAAAGGTACTGAAACACAGTCACACACACACACACACACACACAAGGGACAACAAACCTGGGTTCAATTCACACTCTTTGAGATGATTGTAGATGATGAGTGTTATCTACTGACTGTGGCGATAATCTGCTCGCCTAACTCCCATGAAACTTAAAACCTACTATTGTGCATTAGAAACAAACCTTGCAACACCCTCAAGGAGTTCTGACAAGGAGTTTGCTTTGCAAAACGAAGGACCAACAATTTTTTTTCCTCAGTTGAACAATGAAGGAGAAACTGCAAGCCTTACATAACATTTCCTAAAATATTATTTGTCTGATGTATTTTAAGCCAACATGGCAAAAATAACAACTGATTAAACCAATTTATGAAGAATACAAATATGAATGATAATAAAATGACTTACATGAGCACACACTCCTGATATGCAGAAAAAAACACCCTATTAAAATTCAGCTGTTTAAACCAATTTAGTGTTATATTTTTAGAAATCATTAAATCTCTCAAAAAGTTTGGGATATTTGATTTTCGGGTGAAATTCATAGAAAACTTAAAAAGTTCACACTACAGTGATATTATACGATAAATAGTTAATGGCCTGAACTTGTATAGCGCTTTATCAAGTCCCCAAAGACCCCAAAGTGCTTTACACTCCAATCCAATCATCCTCCCATTCATACACTGACAGTGGTGAGCTACAATGTAGCCACAGCTGCCCTGGGGCAGACTGACAGAAGTGAGGCTGCGAAACACAGGCGACACCAAGCCCCCTGACCACCATCAGCAGGCAAGTCGGGTGAAGTGTCTTGCCCAAGGACACAACGACTGAGACAAACGGAGCGGGGGTTCCTCATCTGAAACTATTTATTGTAACAAAAGCCAACATCACTGGTAGGTTTACCACAATAAAATGTGTCAATGTCTCAGTAATGTTTAATGTGACCTTGAGCATCAATCACAGCTTGACAACGACGTCTAGTGCTGTTCACAAGTCAACTTATTGTCGACTGAGGCATCCCACTCTTCTTGAAGGGCGGCTCTCAGGTCAACGAGATTCTGGGGTACAGAGTTGAGCTGGAATATTAACATCCGTGAAGAGGAAATTAGGCCTGTGTACAGTGACAAGCATAGGCTTGTAAGTCAATCAATCAATCAAGCATATTATACCATAAGGCAACCAAAGTGCTGTGCAGCAGAATAAAACGTGAGATATAATCACAATACTAGAAGCAGTAAATGATAACACAATAAAAGCAATAAAATAAACAATAAAGGCAAAACATAGTACAAGGGCTGGCCGCCTACTATTCATGGTCTCTGGAGTTAAAAGGCAGTGTAAAATGATGAGTTTTTAAAGGGAATTTAAATTCATTAAGTGTTCTGGCAGATCCCATGGAAAAAAAGAGATCTGCAGCTGAAAAGGCTCCGTCTCTCCACCATCAAAGGCTCGTCTGGTGACAGCAGTGGCTGCCGCAAAGCGCTCTCCTTGACGTCTCCGACATCGTTGGCGGCCTTCATTTCTGCTCAACGTGAATCAACTTTCATCAAAGAACTGCACTGAGGCCTTCTGGTCCGTTGTCCAGCGAAATGCTCCCTGGCCCAAGCTAGAAGATGATGCCTGTACCTGGTGGTATGGTCAGGTAACCCTTGCAGGTTGTCCAACATGCAGACCACGCTGATGTAAACAGTTTTCTCACCTCTCTTAAATGTGCCTGAAGTTAAGGCGCATTCATCATCTGGTTCTGCAGATCACTGGTCACCAATAAGCGGTCATCATTGTGGGGTGTGGCCAAAGGTCGTCCACTTCTATACCTTCCTGTGACTCTTCTAGTCTCTCTGTATCTCTGTTGCAACCTGAGCAACCTCTAAGCTCAGTGGTCATTTCCATCTGAGAACATCATGTTTGAAGCAATGGCGAGGTAATGTTGATCAATTGCTAGGTGTCGTGTTGGTCTCATGATGCCAAAATGTGGACAGCATGATGAGGAGGACAGTTTAAATACCAATTCTGATTGAACCCGGAAATTTTTCGGTCGATTCATGGATCAAACACCTGTTGTGAATTTTGCCGACAACTTTTTTGCTGAATTTTGCTGAATTTTGCTGAAACATTGAACGGGTGGACATGTGCATTCAAAGGTTTAGAAAAGGTCACATTAGGTTCACCTAAAGGTTATAGTGCATTTTAGGTTCATCCTGAAATTTCACCTGAAATATCCCCAACTTTTTGGTAGTAATATATATAAAATAAAATAAAATATTATACATTCATTGGCCACTTAATATGTACCCATTGCTAGTGAAAGGTTTATCCTATTTTGCCTTTGCGGCATGGTTTCAACAAGGTTACAGAAACATTCCTCAGAGATTTTGGTGCATGATGACGTGAAAGTCTCGCACATCTGATGCAGATTTTTTAGACTTTACCTTGATGGTTTCAATTTGCTGGTTAACTCCATCCCAAATGTGTTCTGTTGGATTGCGATCTGGTGACTCTAGAGGTTATTGGAGTCCAGTGAACTTATTTTCATGTTCTAGAAATCAGTTTGATGGTATTTACATACCTTGGTTTATTCGGCTACTCTTCTCTTTCTATCATCCTGAACCAGTTTCCCACAGCAAGGCGTTGTCATCCACACAACTGCTCATTGGATATTTTCCTCTGTTTTTGATCATTTTCTGTAAACCTCAGAGATGGCTGTAGGTGAATATTCCAGTAGATCAGCGGTTTTTGAAATACTCATACCAGCCCATCTGGCACCAGCATCCATCCCATGTTCAATTTGGGTTAAATCCCTTTCTTCCCCATTCTGATGCTCACTTTAAACTTCAGCAAGTCGTCTTCACCACATTTAGATGCCTGAATGTGAAAGTGTAGCTTGTATCAAGATTGTATATTTAAAATTTCCAATCTAATCCACATTCTGCATATTGCTCTCATACTGATAAACTCCTGAAAATGAGAACTCGTGCCTCAAAGAAACCCACCTGTATAGATAACAGTTTTTAAAGAAGTAATAATTTTTAATATGTCACCAGTATCAAGTAATTTATTGTGATTTCCTATATAATGTACAATGACACAAAATTATGTTTCTTTGTGTGAAATTTGTGTTTTTTAAGCTTTGTCTGTCCTCCAGAACCCCAAAGGTCATTGTCCAGAACATTTATTGGGTTGTCTGTTGTGTATTTGCTGTGCAATGTCTTTTAAGCCACCAATGACATTTCTGCAGAGTAGTGGATAAACCTTTGCATGTTTCTTGTCTTGTCATTGTGGCGTTAAGCTGCAGCTTCAAAGGTTCCAATAATGGCTCAGAGTTAGAATAGTGAAGCTATACAAGTTGCTAAGCTAAGGGGGAGAAAAATACTGTGACGTTATTGTTGGGATAGTGGGTGGATGTAAGATTTATAATGGAACTGGATGTTAGGTGTTCTTCAGTTGACTGTAAATATGTGAGGATAAATACAAAGAATCTGCAGTGCCAACTGAAATGCGTAGGCATTTGGCATTTGACACTGAAAATCTGCCAGTGGGATGGCGGTAGAAGACAGAAGGTTTTTTAACATCATCTGTAGGCCTAGACAAGCTGTCAGGGATAAATTGTGAGTTTTTATCATTAGCAGTCTGAAGGCTAGCAACTCTCCCTCCTGGGATTCCAGGTTTTCAAAAGAATATGTGTGCATACTTGTATGCAAGGCCTCATTCAATGTCACTGGATTGTAATGCTACATTATTAATGAATCATGTGCTTATGTGAAATGAACATGTAGCTTTGGCATGTGTACCTTCCTTTCAAAATAAATAGCTTTTGTGAATTGAGACCTTATCTTGTGAAAATTCTTGCCTTTTCTTTGCCTTTTTTCATGTTGCAGTGCATTACTTTGCATTTGTTGTCCATCCCTCCTGAGTCCATCTGTTTATTTAACAGCCATACATAAACAGCCACTAAGAAATGGAGATTGAAAAACAGGAGTAATAACTGTCAGCAAACAATTTGTTTATACCATGAAGTAACATTGTTGGAAGCATAATTAAGTGTATTAAAAGTTTTAATTAATTGACTCCCAGACTGTAGAAGTAAGGGGCTAAAATGCACCGTATGTTATACTGTAGACTCATAGTAAAACTACAAACCGTTTAGGCAAGATCTGAGCACAAACCAGCATGCTGGAAAATGAAACTTAAAATTTTAAAGAAGCCATAGTAGGAAATTCAGATGGCAATATAAGCTTATTTTACGGAATACATTTTTATTAATTATTTTAACAATCTAAAATTGTTGGCCGTTGTTCCTTTTGTTGGCATGCTGTGTATTTATTGAGCAATTTATGTATGTATAGTCCTCCATATAGAAGCTCCTCTTTATTTAAAGATTTTTATTCTTGTCTTTTGTTAAATGTTTATGATCAGCTGTCTGCTCATCTACAGGACAGCTGTTCTTTAGTAATTTACTTTTTAAATGTAATAATTTAGGCATAAATTATTGTATTTTGACATGAAGAATGCAAATATGAATGATAATAAAATAGAGGAATAATATTAGAGGCGACTGTGGCTCAGTAAGAAGAGGTTGTGGGTTCGATTCCAGCTTCCTCCTGCCATATGTCAATGTGCCCCTGGGCAAGGCACTTAACCTCAAGTTGCCTACCGATCTGCGTATCGGTGTATGAATGTGTGAGCGTTAGTGAGTGCGATTGGGTGAATGTGGCTCTAGTGTAAAGCGCTTTGAGCTGTCTGTATGACTGGAAAAGCGCTATATAAGTTCAGTCCATTTATAATAAAATGCCTTACATGATCACACACTGATATGCAGAAAGAAACAACCCTATTGAAAGCACTCTTACCACCAGTTTTATGTACATTTTCTAGTGACTTGTTGGATGTGAGGGCAATTTATGATCCAGTTTACAGTCATTGCTTTGATGGTGAAGTTGCATGGCCGTTATGGTGATTTCTTCACCCATGATGTGTAATGCTTAACAGCATGGCTGTCACAGATAAATGATGTTGTGTCAGCTGACAGTTTCATTGGGTGGAGCAGAGGTGGAATGCTCTGCTTCAGAGTCTTCCTCATCAGGAAATGAACACACTGCTGACCTCGGGGGTCAGTTTCCTTACTGTATGTGTGAAGTGTGCGAGTGTGCAGGGTTGCCTGCAGACAGAATCACTTTACACTGGGATGTTCTGTTTACTATTTGTTTTTGATACCTTGATACTGATCCAAGACACACTCTGATAGATTATTAAAATCAATGGAATGTCTATGCAGTAATATTTCTATACAATTCAAGAGATCTAAATTAGCATTGTGATTGTGTTCCATTTAACACATTCACTGGAGACATTTTGAAAGATGCAGTCTCTCCTATCTCTAAATTTTCATAACTCCAAGTTTCTGCACGTTATCTCTCCTTCACCTTCCCACTGTCGGGACCCTTGTCTTCTGACTTCTGAGAAGGGGTCCTCTTTTACCCCAGTGTCCAATAAGGACATCACAAATCTATTGGCGCATATGACACTGTCATCAAGTCCCCTTGATGTCCTCCCTACATCTCTTTTTAAAGATATTTTTAATTGTATTGGTCCCAGTGTAGTAAACATGATAAATTCCTCTCTATGTTCCGGATCTGTACCTCACTGTTTTAAAAGTGCTGCTGTCTGTCCTCTGCTAAAAAAGCCTAACTTGGATTCTTCTCTGCCTGAAAACTACAGACCTATCTCCAAACTTCCTTTTATGTCAAAGATCCTTGAGAAGGTTGTAGCACAACAATTGAATTCCTTTTTAGAGGAAAATGATTTTAAGGACATTTTTCAGTCTGGTTTTTCCAGATTGCGCTCCACAGAAACAGCATTATTAAAAGTTTCTAGTGATGTGTTGATGGCAGCTGATTCTACACTGTGTTGGTTTTACTGGACCTGACTTCAGCTTTTGACACTGTGGATCACACTGTTCTTATCAACAGACTGAGAGATATTTTTGGTATTTCTGGCACTGTTTTAAACTGGTTTATTTCTTATTTATCTGAAAGGTCTTTTACTGTTTTTATGAATAACGTCTACCATGCTGTGGGGTACCCCAAGGTTCAGTTTTGGGCCCACTCCTCTTTTTATTGTGTTTACGCCCTTTAAGTTTTATTTTAAAATGCTACAGTAATGTGTCATACCATGTGTATGCTGATGAAATTCAGATATACTGTTCGTTTCGATCCTCTGAGTTATATAAATTGACTGAACTCAGTAACTGCCTGTCTGACATCAAAATATGGCTGAATGACAACTACCTGCAGTTAAATGCAAACAAGACTGAGACTCTTATCGTTGCTCCTGACAATAAAATCGCTGAAATCAGGAAGTATCTTGCGTTCTTAAACCCTTCGGTAAAAAAACTCCGAAATTTGGGTGTTGTCTTTGACAGTTCTTTGTCTTTGGACAATCATTGTAAACTGTTAGTTCGTAACTGTTTTTACCATTTAAGGAATATTTCAAAGCTGCAATCTATTTTATCACAGAAGAAACTAGAAATGATCGTCCATGCGTTATTTCTTCTCGTTTAGACTACCGTAGCAGCCTTTTAGCGGGTCTAAGTAAATCCTTCATGGTTTGCCTTCAGTCTGTGCAAAACGCTGCAGCCAGGCTTTTAACTAAGACCCACAGAACAGCTCACATAACTCCTGTTCTGTCCTCTGCATTAGCTCCCTTTGCACTTTAGGACTCATTTTAAAATTTTGGTTTTAACTTTTAAGGCACTTCATGGTGAGGCTCCCAAATATATAGTGGACCTTTTGAAGCCTCTCTGTCCTTCTAGGACTTTGAGGTCTTCTAATCAGATGCTGCTGACGGTTCCCAGAACTTATTTTAAAACCCGTGGTGATAGAGCATTTCAGGTGGTGGCCCGAGGCTCTGGAATTATCTCCCTCTATCACTGGGCTGCTCCGACACCACAGACTCTTTTAAAAAAAGTCTCAAGACATATTTATTCAGGTTTATTCAGCTTTTAGCTAAAATTTGTTCACTGTTTTTATATTGTTTTTATTACTGTTATGTTTCTTTTGTAAAGCACTTTGTGACTTTCCATGTCTGTGAAAGGTGCTACATAAATAAAGTTTACTTACTTTACTTAGGATGCTGTCAGGGTTAACTCTGTAAAAGGTACAGTAATGTTATCGTTGTTGTTCTTGTACTCGTTTTCATACTCGTGCTCATCATATACTGCTTATCCGGGACCGCGTCACGGGAGCACCAGTCTCAGCAGAGACATCCAGACTTCCCTCTCCTCCAGCTCTTTTGAGGGAATCCCAAGGTGGTCCCAGGCAAGCCGGGAGACATACTCCCTCCAGTGTGTCCGGGGTCGTATGCTGGGCCTCTTCCCGGTGGGACGTGTCTGGAACAGCCAAGGAGGTCATGCATCAAGTGAGAAAACAGCTAATTGATATGCTAACTTGCCACCAAGTGGTCACGGGTGTGAATTTGAATCTGCCAAAATGATAGATGGCCTTCAGAGTTTTCTGTCACCATTTAATAACAACTATTCAAAATGGAAGATATTCGGTTAACGCGACCCCTGTTCCCATTCCAAATGGTAGGAGTCGCCACTGGGAAAATAATCCCACTCCACAACAGGAGTAACATCGTACAATTCAAAAGATCATCTGTTCCCCGTGCAATCATTTAAAAGATGATGCATCTACATTTTATACAGAAATACACGGCTGCTTCACTGATGCCCTTAAGTCGTACAGACGCGGGTTTGAGAACCAGTACAAATCAATCAGCAATCTTCAAATACCTAATTTCCTCTGAATCTTGGCCAACGTTGGGCATTTTATCAGTCTTTCACTTCATCTTTTTTAAAGTTGTATAGTGTTGAGAGCAGAAAAAACCACTTATGTTAAAAGAAAATAAATAAATTGATTTGCTGATTTAGAGAAAATTTTGATAATGAGGAATTTGCTAAAAGCCTAAACTGTATTTTCTTCCAGTTCAGTGTGTTTATTGATGGAGTCATTACTGTAATTGTGGTGATGACTTTATTTACTTGTTGTTGTAAAAAGTAATTCACAGTTATAATTTTCCCTGAATTCTGTTCTGCCTCTTAAAATCTAACTTCTGCACACACCTCTTGGCATTTATCTCACCAGTCAACAATGCCACACTGGTTGGCTGACTGCCACTGCTGGGTAGCTCCCCCACAGCCTCCCAGTTTAACTTCCACGACCACAACGCTGCAATAAACACTGCTATAAACAGGCAAGACTCATACAGTCCTAAATTATACAGCAGTCCACTCCAATAACTACCTAGGGCTTCTTCATGCAGATTTTGCTTTGAGGTTCTGTGGTGTACTGGACCAAAGTTTGTCCAAAAAGCTGCATGTTTTCTTATTTAAAATTCAGTATCCAATAGTTAAAAGTGACTGAAACAATAATTTAATTGCATATTTGCCCTTGCTTGTTTGATTAAACAGCCATGCTGCTTGCACAGTGCAGTGAACCTCTTGCAGATTTTCTCTGTTTTTGCTATGTTTGATCACCCTTAAAATACACCATTAAACAAATTTTTATATCAGAGAAAAATAACCTGAATTATCTTTGACTAATATGAGAGAAAGAAATTGTTCAAACTGCTGCCCCTAAACCTAAAAGCTGGAGACCATTTTTGCCCAGTCTATTTTCATTTTCATTATTGAATCATGAACTCTGACCTTAACTGAGGCAGTGAGGCCACCATAACTTCAGATGTTGTTCTGGGTTCTTCTGTGAGCTCCTGCATTAGTTGCTGATGCGGTCTTGGAGTAATTTTGGCCTGCTGGAAATGTTTTCCACTGTTCCATGTATTTTGGTGGTGAATATTTTTTCACATAGGATAAAGGTGTTTTTGAATAGCTTTTTTCCCTTTAATAAATGAAATAATGATTTGAAAACTGGTTTTAGTTTTAACTCATGTTCTCTTTGTCTGATTTTAAAATTTGTTAAATGTAAAAAAAAAAAAAAAAGCAAAAACTGAGGAAATCGGTAAGTAGCAAATACTTTTTCACAGCACTGCATATTCTAATAAATCGCAATGTGTTTTTTGGCTGCTTTTCAGCATTCCTGGTTGATTTTGAAATGCATCCCATGTCTTCTCTTATTGTATTTGGTGCTGTGAAAAGGTACAGCTGGAGGAGACTGTGACAAGTCTGCAGAGTATATATGCAGAGACAAGAGTTTGACCTCGCCGATCCAGCTGTCAAGAGCGTTGAATATGAGGTTTTCTCTCTCTTTCAGAGCTGTAGAGCAGAATTAAGTCCAGTAATAGACCTCTTGTAGACTTCTTCTACAGAGAAGATATGGTCTGAGAAAAAAATATGATGTGATGAAAAGTGGAGACAGAAGGATTGATGAGTGGAGAGAAAATGTTGTGAACCGACAGATTTGAAATGGCTGCTGCTTGGTGCAGGGATTATATGAATGAACAGAGAAAAGCTGGAGAAAGAGATAGAATGAGGAAGAAATTGAAAAGGTATAAGGTGAGCAGTTTTTACAGATGATGGTCGTTTAGATTACCCCTTGGGCGGTAGTAGCTCAGCAGAATCAGCTGTATGCCACCTCACAGATAGGCCCATGCAGACTGGTGAAACCTGCCTCTGAATCTCAAGGCCTGGAGGAAGAGCGATCAATATCCTGTCAGTTCTATAAACGAAGGAGTGATGCCTCCATTTCCCCTGGACGTGCTTCGTTCCATGTCCTGTCATTTAAATTTTACTATCCCCCTACACAAGCTGCACATGGAACAGAGATTAAGAATGCTTATGTCTCAATTTATCAATTTGTGCAAAAGAAGATTGAGTGTGGAATGAATGCTAACACTACCTGCAGCATATTGTTCATATAACTTACAGCGAGTTAAACAAGGGTGGAATTATTTATCCACAGACTGCAAAAACTCACAAGAAGACGCTATTAAATTATTAAATTGATTTCAATATATAGAAATCCCATCTAAAAGATTGGATTTTGCATTTTTTACTTTTTGTCTGCTGATTGTCTCTTTTGTTGACTGTTCTGAATTCTTTTTTAATAAAAATGATCTTTTCCTGGGACATATTGTACACCACTCTGACTTCATGCTCATTTAGCAGTGCATCATAGTTTTTAACACTCGTGTTTCCCAGTGCGAGGGAAAGCCAGCCATTCTCAGCTGACTTGGCAATGAGTGCCAAGGATGGCTGACGCCACCTCCTCCACAGCTGTGGAAGCTCTGCGCACGCCACAGCTGCAGGGCTGTGCTCTCTCCCATGAGAACAATGATAGGCCATTACCCACACAGCACAAGAGCAGCTTTCAACAACTCATTCCTTACTGTATATTCATATTAAACCAAGGATATTTATTTTTGTGGGGCCACAAGCAAGGCCACATATTTTATTCCCAGTCCGAGACCTTAAAGGGTTTCACCTAGTGTAAATGTCAGTTTTTATGATTCTTGTTTTGTCTCTGCCTGGACAACAGGGAGATTTTTAGCAGGAATTCCAAGGTCTGATGTTTTCTGTGTCAAATTTTAAGGAATTGTATTTAGATTGTATTGTATTTCTTTGGCATGAATGTCCACAAGGGCGTGAAAATTCTTTGCCTGGGTCCTGTGTAACACAGAATGTCTTCCTCAAATAAGTCTCCATCATCATGGTTGCTGCACAGACAAACATCAGGCAGCAAGCTGACTAGATCACACAGGCTCCACAAACAGTAAATTACCACACATGGTAAATATGGCTTACAGGGAGTGAGTGATTACATCACAAGCCAGACTGCACAGTTTTTAGCTTTAGGACTCTGACAAACTTACCGTTTGATTCCTGATGATCAGAAACATCTTTCTTGTGAAGTTCAGTGGTTCTATTAAATGAATGAGGACAGCCATCTTGCTTTTCCGTGGCCACAGTTCAGAGCTGGCGATCCAGTTGGCTGTTTATGGTTCCCCAGGGAGATGAAAGGAAGCAAGCATATAATGATGAGGGGTAATGATGTAATCTAATTATGTTTGTCTTGTTACACAGTGCGTTAATGGAGGCCTGATTAATTCAATTTGCAAATAGGAGGAACAAACTGTCTTGTTTTTGCTGCCTGTCTCCCTTTTTCCGATATTAGTCCATACTGAAGTTGGCACGTTTCTCCTCTATTGCTCAGTAATATTTTCTCTTTTCTTCAATCTTTTCAATTATCATCTGACCTCACCATTCAAAACAGTGACACTGACTGTTTATATTTCATTGCTGAGTCCTTCTGGGTCAGCTGGTAAAATGAGTAACGGATTGGATCATTTGATAAATTTTCCTTTGTGATATACAGATAAAAAACTTAATTTCAGAAATACTGTTTGTGTGAAATGAACTAGGACATCCCCACATTTATTACCACTTACATGGCTATAATCACACACAGGCATTATCAGAAACGTTTGATGAGGACATCATTACTTAGCATGCTAAAGGAGGTTTGTCCTGTTTTGGTTTGGTGCTTCAGACTATTGAAGTGTAAATGAAGACCATGAAGAGATCTAAGGCTGAGGCATAGAGGAAGACGCATCTTGCAGCATCCTCTGAGTCTAGTGAGGGATTTCAGGAGGTCTCACAAGAATTTTAAATCAGCAATTTCTGCTGACTTAACAACTGCCAACATGCCTAAGTCCAGCTTTCCAAGCTACAGCAGCTTCTTGCTACTGTTGATATGAAAGTTCAATCAGAAAGAGACTGAGCTTAACTTCCATTGGAAACACGGAAAGAGGAAGCTCAAAGCCAATCTAAACAAATGGGTTAACAAATAAGTAATCAATTTGACTAAAGCTAAACAAATGGGTTAACAAATAAGTAATCAATTTGACTAAAGCTAAACAAATGGGTTAACAAATAAGTAATCAATTTGACTAAAGCTAAACAAATGGGTTTTTTGAGATACTAATTTTAGGAATGCAGTAGGCAGAACTCTGATGTTTGGCACCTGGATGGTTTAGGGCCAATATAACATGCAACGGAAGAAAATCACTTGGATACGGTCCAAACCATATGCAGGATGTGTGAAAATGAAAGAAAGTTTTTTCAAACACAATAAACACAGGAAACTGTATTCCACGTTTTAAACTGGAGGTCCAAGTAAAACAGCTGCTACCATAAAGCAGAAGCCCCTCAAGTTAGCGATGCTGAAGGTCCAACTATTACCGCGAAGGATCTGCAACCATCAAGCATCATTGAGAATCAGAATGTCACTTTTATGTCATCAGTTGATTTAATGATCGCATCTTAGTGTCTGAATTGTAATCAAATCCAAGTGCCTAAAGATTTCCATTGCTGGTTGTGAGCCATAATCATCCAAATAACTGAAACAAACATTTATCTCTCTGTTTAAAATCAATCTATACAATATTAGTTTCACGTTTTGGATTTAATCACTGAAATAATTTACTGAGATGCTTTTAAATATACTATGGGATTTTTTCCCTCAAATAAAAGATAATGAAGACAATAAAAAAAGAGAATTTGAGAAATTTATCATCCGAGAAGTTACAACTGATGCAGAATAAATATAACTCAAGTTTCTCGTGTTTTTAAGGGAAAATGCCTTCCAGCCAAAATGTCTTCCTGCATTTGTAATAATACCTTAATATCTCCAAACCATAGAAAATGTCAAAAAGGTATTAATAAAGGTCCATGTCCTTGTGTGAGCTTATGCAACAGCCCTTACATTTGGAACTTTTCCCATCATTCCTCAAACTAAAATGGAAATGAAAATAGCAGCCATGCCCTCGTAAGTCATATTGTTGAGAGAAAAGTGACCCCTCTTGTGCGCAATTGAGGTACTAAATCAGCCTGCGGATGTCTCCTGCCCTGCTCATCTGAAGACGCTCATGGAGAACCATCATTCATGCTGGGCAGAAGGCACTTCGATATTCTGTGTACCTTCCTTTTGGCTCTGCAGCTGTGAGCGCATGTGTTTTTTATTTGCTGTAGTGTGTTTGATCTCTGACAACGACTGAAAAGTTCAGGAAATCCATATTTGCACTGTAACTTTGGTGTGAAAAGGATAAGTGCATCTGCTTCCCAGGCTTACCCTCTCACCCTGACATGTTGGCCATGTTTGCGTTGTTACACTGTGTCCTGCTAGATGCTGCAAGATCAGCCTCTAAAGGTTTTTAGTCCAGCCTTTTACCAGCTGACAGGTTATTCTTGAAACGTACACAGAGACATCTGGAGCCAACAGTTGAGCAACCTGATAGAAAGATGCCCTGCCTAATGTGGAGCTCTGGAGGCTTTTTAAATTTTAAGGTACAGCAATAGATAAAGTCACAGATCAAAACTACATAATCTCAACATCTGAACGCAAGAAACAACTCCCGCTCTGGCTTGTTAATTTGTTAAAATCCTATTATGAGTGCATCACTCAGCCATCCTGTGGTGTCCACTGGGATGATTGTGCTAATGCAGTTTTTGTAGCGGAGTCATTAACAACCTGTGAGACAGAACAAGAACTTTTAGACATTTCTGAGAAGGCATTACTTCATGTAAGGCTGAAAAGCTCAGTTCTGAACGGCTCAGATGAGTTGTTGGCTCATCCATCTGGGAAGCACTGTTCGAAGCTAAAACATCTGATCCTCAGTTTTCAGTGTTGTCTTAGTGACACCCATCTGAGAGGTTGAGCGTGTATGAATATGCACACTAACCTTCTGTGAGTAATGTGTGTGTGTGGGTCATTCAGTTATTTTGTTGTTTTGTTATCAGGTTTCCCAATGGGAATCTGATCTTATGAGGGGGGTGTGATAATTAACTCCTAGCCCCACTTTGTCACGACGTGGCCATGACAACAGACATGACCTCAGGGCATGAACCGTGAGTTTATGAGTCAAAGAGAAAGGCATTATAGTGACATCTAAAGCAAGTAGAGAGGCAAACATTATCAGTCTACACCAGGACAGATATGTGTGCCTAGCTGAACTGCTCCTGGCACAGGCTTACATGCTAACAGTCAACAAGTGTTTACCTTTTATGAGAAATGTTGCAGCTTTTTCCTTCATAAAGTACCAAAGGTTTGTCCCTGAAAAAACTGTACTTTACATCTTTCAGTCGCTCTTAAATAGAGCGCCGTTCAATGACATGAGGATAAGGTGCGATTGCTTTAAGGCCTTCATGGGAAAAACCTGCATCGCTCTGTTTAAAGTTCTCCACAGAGTTGCTGCTACGATGTTTATCATGAAAATAAAAAAGGTAAAAAAAACCACAAATGTAACCAGTCACTTAATCAATGAAAGATTCATTACATACTTTGTCATGAAGAAATGTGTAAATGTTATTAAAAGTAAAACATTTAATTGCAACAGCAGAATCTGATACATAAAGTGTTTGTTTTAACAGAGATTGGACCAGCCGTCTGAGGTGCTGACAGTCTCTCCCCCTGCTTCCTTAGTCTTCCGGAAAAGGTAGGATTTCTTCTTCCACCTGCCACATTCCTCCTCCAGATGCTGTGATGATCTGCTAACATGGCAGTAAAATGAAACAGACTCTTTAATTGCCCAAGAGGATTTGTTAGCACTCTTCCCCTAGTAAATCTTGCGTATTGTTCTGTTTGTTTAACAAGGCCCCTCAGAAATGAAAATGCTTTAGTTCCACCATGCCTTTAATTAAATCCCCACAACCCAGCACTTAGAACAAGTTTGAGCACAGTGATGATTAAGATACAGATGCAACAAGGTGGAAAACCTTGATGGACTGTGAGAATGAGTCACTCTGTGTAAAACTAAAGGTGGCACACTGATAACCACCTTATTAAAGCCAGAATACTACACCTGATGTGTAGTATTCTGGCTTCAAGGAGCTAACTGAAATAAGCTGAGCTCAGATCGTATGTGCTTTAAGATGTAGGCAGGGGAGAAGTCTGTGGTAGATGGGTGAAAGAATGTTGAGTGAAGACTGAAATGCTTTACTGTTCAATGGAAAGGTTCAAGAGGCCTTTTGTGAATGTATAGGTTACTAGTCATGGTTGTTTTAGACAGATGGATAAAGATGTATAGGATAGACTCCCCCCCCCCCCCTCCCAGACCATGCTCTTATATTACCTAAGGATTCTGCAGCAGTTATAGTGTGATATGATTTATGAGTGTGCCAAGAATGTTATCAGCTCGTTTCTTGTCAAACACACTTCCTGATCTGTGTGTTTCTAGAAAAAATAATGAAGAATCTGTACATATTTCACTGAACTTACTGATGTTTCTCTTCTTTAGGGGCAACAGGAAGTCATTCTATACGTTTGTCACATCCTAAATGCTGCTGAACCTTATCAAGATGATTAGGATCTCAGTATCTGATTAGATTTGGTCCTTAAGTGTGCAGTTTTCTAAAGCTTGATGTTTACAACATTCATCTATTGCTGGAAAACGTTTCTTCTTACTTAGATGTTGTCTTAGTCCAGAACTCATAAATTTTCCTTTTTAAATTGCACCGTTTTGCAACTTCCTATTTTTCTGAGATATGAATATACGTGACACAGAGGACCTTTTCTTTTAGCCCCTTTTAAAATGGGAAAGACAAGTGAACATGTTATCCAGGCAGTGGAAAAATATACGTTCCATAGTTCTCCGCTTGAACAATCCAAAACATCCTCTCCTTAGTTGGGCACTACCTGTGGTGTTTCAGTGTAGCTAAAGTTTTTTAGTTTTTTGGAGTCTTAAAGCATTTCCAGTTCAACGCATCCTAACGCACCCAGATAATTTCTTCCAGCAAAAGAACCTCCTGGTTAAAACAGAGTTCATCCTTTCCAGCTTCTGACCTGGTAACAAATCCAGGAATAAAACTGGTTTGCATATTATACAAACTTTTTAACATTGCATATCTTGTTATAGTTGAGTTATCTTCAGAAAGGGTAAATTATAATAATCTTTGACAATTTTGAAAACCTCTGATGGTGGTTTTACTGTCCCTGGATGTTATTTACCAGTAACACCACCAGTGCTCATACAGAAGCCTCCTAATCAGGCTAATTTAAACTTATGAGTTCATATTTTATAAAATAGTCTAAAATTTTTTTTTGTTTTATTATTTACAAACTAAAATATTTATAGTAAAATGAAGCAGATATTTCCCACACATAGCCAAGAGTTACAGAGCTGTCTGTCTCTGTCTGTATCACTAAGACTATAGACAAGAGTATGTATCATTTAGTTCTTTAGAACACATTATCTTTTTTCCCATTTTCTTCTTTTTTTAACTGTTTGCAGACATCAAAATTTAGAACTGCACCATATCAACCATAACCGAGAGATTACATTCTTTCTGCAGCTGCATCGAACCTATTGTTTGCCAGGAAAAAAGCTCTAATTTGCCGTATTTCCTGCATTAGATTGGTCATTTATATATTTATTAACTTAGTACCTAGGGACTGGTTCCTTTCACATTTGAACCGATACGGTACTGATACTCGTTACCTTGGAATCGGTATCGGCACTCAATGGGACCAATTTTCGGTACTTGTGTGTGTTTATGTGGTAATAAATGTTAATTCATTTAATAATAAAATCTCAAATTTTTCTATTTAACATATTTATTTCTCAATATTTAAACTTATGCTCATTAAACTCTTGTTGTGCAATGCTGTGTTTATGTCACAATGGTGCGTTTAGGTACCGAAACATAGTACCATTTGATTTTACGTGAATAGGTACTTGGTAGTACCGACCCAATTCGGTCGGAACCTATAAAAGTACCGAATTCAGTACCCATCCCTATTAGTACCTATAGGGGGTGCTTAAGCAGCAACCTGGGTGTCTAATGTCTGGGAGTTGTTTGAATGTTGTAGGTTTTTTTCTGGGGTGGAGGTGGGTGGTTGGCCTTGAGTGGGGATACGCATCATTTGGACCTGGGTGGTTCCGGTTCGGATTCTGGTTCCTTGTCTGGGTTCCGGTTCCCCAGCCCAGATCTCGACCAAAAGGCCCTCATTAGAGTGGGAATGTGTGATTGTGACTGTGTTTGCCTGTTTGTTGTGTCAGGTTGGGTCTCGGACTGCTCCCTCTCCTGGATCAGTTTAGGTCCCCCATCAAATGTGGGACCTATTTCCTCCCCGCCACACTACCTGCCGGTGGTTGGTGTCTCTGCCCGCTGGTGTACTTGTGGTTCTCTGTGTCCGGGGCTGGGTGCTTTGGTGTGTGCTGGCTCACTCCCAGTGGCTGCTTGCTGGGGCCTGGACCCCTC